>OW804095.1:37403542-37632562 GCA_942159475.1 Sthenelais limicola
CCAATTTACCGAGCACAGAAAGGGGGCCAAAAGGGGGACTTCCATGGTAATGCATATTCCCTCGTTGCTCCCCTATTTCCCCATCTCCCACCAGCACCTCTATACAACCACCAACTCTCCCTCCACACCTCCATATATGTATACATGTATACATGTTCATGTTCAACACCAGTGTCCCATGTAGGGAGATAGTAGAATTGAATGTCATGTAGCACACATACATATATTTGGGTCAGATCTTCAGAAAAATGTACAATTAGCAGCTCTACACCTTTCGGAAATTCTGCTAAGTTGGGCTGAACAATTATGAATACCAGCTATAGTTTATATAGGTCAAATTTTCAGAAAATGTACAATTCGCCGTCACCAATCATCTCAAATAACCCACATTTAAGACAAAAATGAACTTCAAAATACAGTTCAACCTAACCAGACAGAGTGCTAGAATCAATGCAATGCCAACTATACTTGAATTCACCTAGTATTGACCAAATTGCTGCCTGGTTTAGCACAATTTACTAAATGGATACAGCAGCCAATTGTACATGTTCCGAAGATCCGACCCATATATATATACAACAAGCAGTAATCTTGTTCACAAACACCACCACCAGTACCACTGCAGTATCCGGCAGTGAATTATTCTATTTTAGCAAATACCTCCTCCCCCTGCCACGCGAGGTCGCTCTCTTTATAAATACACGAGCAGAATGTCCCCCTTGTGGAGGCTTTAGTAACTAAAACCATGTAACATAGAATCCATGTCATGCGCACATGATGGGGGCCCGTTACACTCAGGGACCTCCATTTTAGCCCGTTATTAAGTATTCAAGCTTTTCCGTCCACTGCAATCATATCCATAACATGCCATGCCATAACTTTCCGCGGTTGGCATCCAATATTTCCACCCACTAATGAGTTCAACCCAATCCAAACATTAACTGCCACTCCCCTAACTTCAATTTGCCCCTGAAATGGCAGCGGAGAGTCCCGTAGCAATGCGCGGCGCCCCCTGTCCCCTCTTGGAGAAATCCCAGCAGGCAGTACGCATGCGCGGGGTATGTATACGTCACTTCCGGACAGTTGGATTAGACGCGGCGGAGTAGAGTGTGCCGCCGCGCAGTGAATGCCAACATGACGCGTCGTTTAATCTCATATACTCCTGGATGCGTCTCTATTGTTACCGAGGCTGATGGATCTGTCCCCTATTTTCGCCCAATTAGCCTGCTCCTGTTTCTCTGGCGATGTTGTCCACATTTTCCGCCCCGGGGTATGCGATCACTGCATACGAGCTTCTTCTCGCAATGTCACTCTCCTCCCTACTCTGTTTTACATAATCCCCCCACTCTCTTGTTCACCCACTCTCATTCTCTCTCTCTTCCTCTCTCTTCCTCTCTCTCCATCTCTCTATCCTCTGTCCTCTCTCTCCCTGTGTTTCTTTTTCCTCTATCTGCCTGTCTCGCTCCCTCTCTCTCTCCTCCTTCTCCCTCCCTCTCCCTCCTTCTCTCTCCTCCCTGTCTCCTCCCTTTCTCCCCCTCCCTCTCTCTAGTCCTTACCTCTCCTTTCTCTCCCCTCTCCCTCTCTCCCTTTCTCCCCCTCCCTTTCTCCCCCTCCCTCTCTCCCCTCCCTTTCTCTGCCCCCTCTCTCTCTCCCTCTCTCCCCCTCCCTTTCTCCCCCTCCCTTTCTCCCCCTCCCTTTCTCCCCCTCCCTCTCTCCCACTCCCTCTCTCAAGTCCCTACCTCTCTCCTCCCTCTCGCTCCTCTTTCTCTCCTCCCCCACCCCCACTCTCTCCTCCCTCTTTCTCCCTCTATCTCCCTCTATCTCCCTCTATCTCCCTCTCTCTCTCCCTCCCCACCCTCTTTCTCATGGTCGGTTGTTTCCACCCTACTTCCTTGTCTCCTCCTCCCTCCTCTTCCTTCAGCATTTTCCAGAGTTTATGAGTTTCTAGTGCCACCTCTCCCTCTCTTTCTAAAGTTTCTGAACCCCCACCTGTACACATGTGTACCCTTCCAATCGTTCTCCTCTCACTCCCTCCACCACCACCACCAATCTCTCCTTCTCTGCCCACCCCTCACTGCCCCTCGCGCACTCTCTCTCTCTTGCTCTCTTGCCCTCTCTGTCTATATGTTTTAGCCCCATCCACTGCTTCTCAGTGTCTTCTCTCTCTATCCTCTATCATCTCTCTCCCTCTCTTCTTCTCTCTCTGTTTGCCTGTCCGCTTCTCTCTCTCCTCCATCTCTCTCTCCTCCACCCTCTCTCTCCTCCCCCTTTCTCTCCTCCCACAGTCAGGCGTTTTCTGATACGTTCTGTCTCTCCATATATACGGTACATTATCGCATCCGTTCACATATCCTTGCACCATCTTTCCACCACTACACAACAGTATACGGTTCTTACGTTGATTGTTTCATCCCCAACATCGTAACTTTTCTTTTAAATTCATTCTCTCGCACCACGTACTAGCAAAGTCTCCTCGCAAACAATATATGGATCAGATATTCATAAAATGTACATTTGACAGCTGTACACATTTAGTAAATTCTGCTAGAATAGGCTGCAATTTGGTCAATAATAGGTAAATTCAAGTACATTTGGCATTGCATTGACGCTAGCAATCTGGTCGGTTAAGTTTAGCTGTATTTTCGCCTATAATTTGGGTTATTTCAGAAGATTGGCGAAGTTGAATTGTATATTTTCTGAAATTCTGACCCAATAATGCGGCGTGGGATCTCGTACATACGACTTTATGGAAGACACATCCATGCCAAAGGATCGCCCCCTTCCTCCTCCTCCTCCTCCTTCCTTCTCTCAGACCCTTTTTTATTCACATACAAATCGGTCCAGGCCTACTCATCCACTCCCATTCTACTATATATACACAGCCCATCCACTTTCTCCTGTCCCGATATATCAGGAGTAGTGATATTAGAAAATTACCGGGGCCTCCATTACTCTAGTGTGTATGAGGAGGGGGAATGGAGGAGCGGGTTGGGCCGGGCTATAGGAAGCTAATGTGAGTAGGCTAGGAAAAGTGGTCTTTGTTTAGGGCGTTTCAATTCTTTCTGCTTGGGTATATATGTATAGCGCCCCAGGGTACGGGTAGGCTTTGTCTAATGAGGGACTGCCATGATCTAGGCAGGACTTTGCACTTTACTGCTACGGGCTGGGCGTATGGGTTGATACAGAATGGTGGCCGGGGGGTGGGCGGGAGGGGGGGACACAGCAGGTAGACTGAGAGAAGGGGCCAGAGAGAAAGGAAAGAGGAGGGAGAGAGGAGAGGAGAGGGAGGAGAGGGAGGAGAGGGAGGAGAGGGAGGAGAGGGAGGAGAGGGAGGAGAGGGAGGAGAGGGAGGAGAGGGAGGAGAGGGAGGAGAGGGAGGAGAGGGAGGGAGATAGGAGAGAGGGAGGGGGAGAAGGAGGGTAGGGGGAGGGGGAGATACAGCAGGTAGACTGACAGAACGAGCCACAGAGAGAGGACAGAGACAGGGAGAGAGAGAGGGGAGGGGTGAGAGCGGAGAGAGACAGGGGAGAGAGAGAGAGGAGAGAGGGAGGGGAGAGGGGTAGGAGGAGGGGGAGGGGGAGGGGGAGGGGGGAGATACAGCAGGTAGACTGAGAGAAAGAGCCAGAGAGAGGGAGAGAGGAGGGGGAGAAAGAGAGGGGAGAGAGAGGAGAGAGAGGAGAGAGAGGGGAGAGAGGGGAGAGAGGGGAGAGAGGAGAGAGAGGGGAGAGAGAAAGTTGAGATACTACAGGTATACTGAGACAGAGAGAGTCAGATCAAGAGAAAACATCATCGGCTAACACCCATGTATTAAAAATGCAGTGAGAAACTATATCACAACTTTTTATGTTTTCGCCCCGTTCTCCACCCCAATAAACAAAGTGATAGTACAAATAAATCAGGAAGAAGGGAGAAGAGAGAAGGAAGAAAAACCAAGAACATATATGGGAGGGATTTTCAGAAAATGTACAATTGGCAGTTGTACACATTTAGTTAATTATGCTAAAATAGGCTGCAACTTGATCAATACTTGGTAAATTCGAGTATATTTGACATTGTATTGATGCTAGCAATCTGTTTGGTTAGGTTGAAATGTATTTTGAAGTTTATTTTCGTCTGAAATTTGGGTTATTTGAGAAGATTGGCGAAGTTAAATTGTACATTTTCTGAAACTCTGACCATATATAGGGGAGAGAGGGGAGGTGGGAGTGAAATGATCGGAAGGTACGGGAGAAGGTAAGATCACCATAAGGAACAGAGCGAAGTAAGTCAGAGCAAGATTGGGGGAGAAAAGTGTGAGTGTAATAACCCAAGCAATCAGGAGAAAGCGTGATAGGTGAGAGGGAGACAGTTACATATCTATAAACCATTCATTAAAATGGGAGATAAGGGACTGGGAGAGAGGGTAACTTTAGGTCCAGAATAAGAGAGCGAGAGAAAAAGAGAAGTTAAAAAAGAGGGAGAGATAGGAAGGAGATAACAAGATAGGGGGCGGTGGAGTGGGGTGGGGTGAAAGAAGGAGGAGTGTGAGATGGGTGGCGGGGGGGGGGGGGGCGGGCTGGAGGCGGGGGGGGGGGGGGGGGGGAGGGAGGAAGCCAGCTACACCCATTACCATTTCTCCACCAAGGCTGTCAAATCTATATCCACTATGTTCCCTCTGTCCCCTGCATGTCGGTCTTATATGCCAGTCTACTTATGGCACCTCTTTGTGACAGCCTGTATAAGGGTCGCGTCAAGCAATCTTTGTATTTTCTTGTTTCTCCACTTGTAAACGAGTAGGGGAAAAGCTTTTGGGAGAGCAATAACTTTTATTAACAGGCCACCTGGCGTGAATTCTAAAAGGTACTCAGTTCCTTCCAATTGATATATCGCTCGAGGAGAAATTGAAAATGGGGAAGTCTGTTGGTATTATTGGCAATCCAATAACCTCGAGATGAATAAGCGAGGAGGGGCTGGGCGAGGCGGAGCATGTCCGGCCGAAGACTAGATGGGGGTCATCGAGGCGGAAGAAATCGGCAATCAAATTCAGAACATGTGCTTGACAAATGGGGTATTTTTCACAACAAGCATGTGAGGGAGAAGGAGAGAATCATTCCAAGAGGGGAGAAACTCGAGTAAGGCCCAAGTCTCAAGGGGCAGATCGGGGCCCGGCACTGCGGCGGGCTGGAGGTCGAGGGGAGAATCCTTGAGGTGTTTTTCCCCGGAGTTGTGTATGTTGAGACATGTCTAGGATAGCCCTCCGTACGTGCTTCCAGCGGCTAGTGGATGCGCAGGCCATCCTCTATTCACCGAGGGTCGCGCAAGATTACTTTGGGTAGGCTGGGGAACCAGGCGAGGTCTCGCTCTCTCGCGGTATTTCCTATTATAACTCCTATTCACCGCTAGATGTCTCTGGTATTGTTTACAAACCGGAAGTAAAAAAGCGGAAGTGAATAAAAGCGGCAAATCCAGGTACTGATCATACGGCATGCATACGCTTGATATAAAAAGCATGAAATTTAAATTACCCAAATGAGGGCAAAACAGAAATAATAGACATTAATCCCAGGTAATTATATCGCGTGGCCAGGGAAATGGCTTGAATTTACTCAGCCTGATAAAAAGGAATAGGTCCCGAGCTCCTCCACGCCCGGAAATATGGGCGGAGTGCGAGTGGTCTGTTTTCCTGCTGATTAGGCGACCTGAATACGCGGGAAAATGGCGGCCTAGACTAATCAGATCGATTGGTGGATAAGGAGTCAATGTGTGCCACGTGACAATGATTACAGGCCTCACCAGAAGGCGGCGCTGTAACAATAGAGTGAGTGATGCAATGGACGCCTAATATGACGCAATGACGCCCTAATTAAAAGTTCCAGGTAACTTCATCACGCACTATTGGATTAGGGTTAGATACTTCCCGGATGATATGTCATTATTAATGACGTCATTTCCGGCGTAGCCGAGTGTAAATTGATGCAGTGATTGGTGGGAAGTGCCCCCTATGGTCTGTAAATAAAACTAAGGCTAAGCCCCCGATTCTTATGTTGCTATATGTCTAAGGTTTCTTTTTTCCCCTTGGGCGTAGACTGGGGAACAGGCCCTAAATCATAATTAGCTAGTTTTATAAGGAAACTCTAGGAGTTGGGAGAGGAGTTAAGGGACACTCAAATTTCTTGTGTGGAAGCCATGATTACTAAGCAGTGCTCTGATGGGGCTTTGATGGAATGCGGGTGTGGGGGTCATTTAACTTCACGCCTCCGAGGGCTGCTTGTACAATCATCTGACATAACTGACCATTTGTCATCGTCAAGTTGGGCTTTAATTTCAACATCTGTCAAAAATAACCTTCCTCCTCCTCCTCCTTCTTCTCCCCCTCACCACCACCGCCCAATATCCACCATGCAAGCTGGGGTTGTCCAGATCGCTGGGCGTTACCCATACCCTAACGCCATTTTGATTACCTTTCGGTTTTGACTCAAGGTCCCAAGGCTTGTTTTGAACTGTACCCCCTGCGGTCTGTTTCTCCTTTTAGACTCGGCAAAACATTAATCACAAACTTGATATAAAGAGGTCGGCATGTATTGTCTGGAGCCAGGTTCATTGTGTGCCTCTTAATGAAAACAATTCATGAATAAATGGCCGCCTCTCAGCCATATTGCATTCTGGGAAGCTGACCTCTCGTGGGGAACGAGAAGTTGCGCGATTTGAGGAATGATTGTCAGACGCTGGTAGTACATCACATGTCCGCTAGGGGTACTTTGGAGACGTCTTTACTGACCTAGCTATCACAGCCCGCGCTTATCAACCTATCCCCAGAACTTCCTCCACTCCCCGCTAGGAGGCTTATAATGCTCCCAGGAGGGAGGTGTGCTCGGGTCTGGTAAAATTCCTACGCCTGTCTATTAAAGTAGTCCCGACAATAACAAGAACCATTCGCTCGAGCCGACACACAGCTCTGAATAATGACCTTGCGACGCGGGGTCGGCGTTTATTCATCGACCCAATACGCCAACTGTCGTTACAAGTCATTGCTTCATTGGTGATCGGACGCATGCTTCAATTCAACTACCCCTACTTTCACACTAGCCTTTACATCCTGTCTCCCTTCCAATTAAACCCTAACACAAACTCCAGCAACACTCCCTTGCCATGCCACCCTTCACGGGTCAGATTTTTAGAAAATGTACAATTTGTCTTCAGCAATCCTTTCAAATAACCCACATTTAAGACAAAAATGAGCTTCAAAATGCAGTTTATCATAACAGAACTGATACTATAAATCAATGCGATACCAAATATACTCAGATATACCCGGTATTCTTCATTTCTTAGGCTAATTTAGGAGAATTTCCTAAATTTGTAGAGCTGCCAATTGTACATTTTCTGGAAATCTGACCCTCATACAGTACGTTCTGCTTAACACAACCTCAATACAAATCATCCAGCCTGCGCCCATTAGCTACTGTCCGAAAGTCCCATTACTATTCCCCCAGTAACCCTCGACCCCTCGCCTCTTTTGTACTACTCAAAACTGACCAACCTTTTCTACAAGTGCATCACCCCTGTAACCACCGCTCCAACCCCAGTGAGTCAAACCCGCAATTGTTAAACCATAACCACCCGAAAAAATAGCCCAGACTGTCCTTTTTGACGCGTCATGTAACGTCGTTACTCTGTCAGACGTAACCAAGGCAACGACTCATCGATGGGAGATATGACCTTGGGCAGTCCAAAGGCTAGGTGAAGGGTCAGCGTGACTTGGCATTCGCCGACCCTGTTAGCGAATTATTTCCATCGCCTGGGCAGAAGAAATATTGTTCTTTTAGCAATAGCAGAATCACAGCCTCGCAGTTGCCCATTCTGTCCCACTTCTGCATTGATTCAAACTCCCCATTTCTTAGCGCCTATGGGTCAGATCGCCAGAAAATATACACATTTAGGAAATTCTGCTAAATAAGGTTAAAAAATGATGAATACCGGGTATATCTGAGTATATCTAGTGTCGCTTAGATTTATAGTATCTGTATTGCTATGTTAAACTGCATTTTGAAGCTCATCCCTGTCTTAAATGTGGGTTATTTGAGAAAGTTAATGGTGAATTATACATTTTCAGAAGCTCTGACCCTTATACAACCATTGACACATTTTCCATTCCCATCCCATCCAGTAATCACACTACTATTCCCCGTGTCTGCACCAGATACAAACCCTTTCATAGCTCCATACACTATACCTCATTTACGGAGTATATAGGGTACCCTAATTATTGTTTGATTGTGGCTTTGTTTCGTACACAGAGAGCGATGCTAACTCCGCATGTTTGGCCCAAACTAAATAACCCCCTCTACCGGGCTTACAGATGAAAGGAAAACAAGTGGAACTTGCGGGCACTTGTAGTGCCTTGTTCTTCACAAATGGGATCAGTCCATGAAGTTGATTTAGTGACATGATTAGATTGCGAGATGGATTCGTCCTTTGCAGTATTCACTCCCATAAAATACATCGCCCATCAGATACCTTATCTTCCCCCATCATCGCCCATTGTCAGAGAAATGATGAGTTGCCCTCAGCTACAATACAGACGGCAGTCTGATAGATTTTGTCACAACTGATGTCGGATTTTTCCTATTAAATAAGCATCAAATCAAGCATTCATTTCTGCATAAAACAATATATTTTTTTACTGTACCGCTTATTAATGATTATGGATTCAGGAGGATAGATAGGGAACTAGATTATATATGCACTATAGCTCCCTGATTATTGATATACTTGATGAGATATGGCTTTATGTGCTATCTACCTGGTTAGTAATTTATATTGATGCATGGAGATTGTATGTATGACGCGTAACCAAGTGATCCAAGCTATAAACAGTACCAGGGTCAGATTTTCAGAAAATGCACAATCTACATTTCTACACATCTCGCAAATTCTGCTAAATTAGAGTGAAAAATGATAAATACTGAGTATATCTGAGTGTATTCTGTATTTTATTCAATCAATAAATCTGTCTGGTTATGCTGAACTGAATTTTGAACCTTATTTCAATTTTAAATTTGGTTTATTTGAGGCGATTGGGGAAAGTGGATTTTGCATTTTCAGAATATTTGACCCACCAGTGTAAGGATACACACTCGCAGCTCTCTCGTTATCTTATGTGTGATGTGTCACAGGAAAATGAGTCACAAGTGGCAAAAAATGGATTTTGAGATATCCTTATATTTGAAAAGATGAGATCAAGCGGATTGTAATGATAATAAACAGTAAGACATCTAATAAGTATTTCTATATTTGAAGTTTGATGTTTTTATTTTTTGCAATGTTTCTGGGTGGACCATTACTATAGTTAAGTAACTAAATATGCTCCATACGAAGGCCTTTAAAACGCAAGAATGTATTCAATACATTTTCCTGAAATTTGATACATAGATTCATATGACTAAGGTGCTAAGTATACGTTTAGTTGACAAGATGAGATCAACCCGATTGTATTGATGGTAAACATGAGGACAGTTATTAAATAAGTTTGATATTTTTATTTTTGAAAAAAAAGAAGAGATTAGCTTTATCTGTATATATATATACCTCACTGCCAATTGATAGATAAGGCAAAACAAACTATATTCCACCTCCGAGATCTATATAAGGGTCAGATTTTCAGAAAATGTACAATTGGCAACTGTAAACATTTAGTAAATTCTGTTAAATTCGGCGGCAATTTGGTTACTACTAGGTAAATTCGAGTATGTTTGGCATTGCATTGATTCTAGCAATCTGTTTGGTTAGGTTGAACTGTATTTTGAACATCATTTTCGCCTGAAATTTGGGTTATTTAAGAGCATTGGTGAAGGTGAATTGTACACTTTCTGAAAATCTGACCTATAACTCCATGATAGATACTCGCTGCAATATCCCCTGGGCATGATGTCTTTCTCCTCATCTGTTAGCGGCTCCTTTACATGGAGTGTCCGAACACAAGTTCTGAGTGCTTTTGGACGGACATCTTTAGTTACACCTCGTACCTTGATAATAGAACACATGCAATGACAAGGCTTTTGATTTATCATACAACTCCTGACTCTTTCACCATCGCTCTCGCCGCGACAATGTGCGACAAAGTAATCGCTCAGGACCACAATACCTCGTCGCCCTCTTGGCACGTGCTTCACGTTTTAATTCGGACATTAGACACATCCTAAGCGGCCCTCTGCGCTACCCAGAAGTCCCTCATGCCCTTCGCGCATGCGCACGTGCCATTTCCGGTGCGCGTGACCTCTGGGGTCAGCGCTAACAAGGCGAGCTGTCCGCGTTCACAAGTCCATTTTATTTGTCGCCCAGAGATATGCAAATCTACAGCGACAATGAAAGAGATTCGCGGACGGAGAAAGGGACACAATCGGTATTGTCCATTGTGTCTTTTTTTCTGCCACACCTATTCTCACTTTTCTCATACGCATACTCCGACCACACCTTCATTATTATTCCCTTAACAATGGCAGGGAGGCTAGCTGATAGGCGATAGCTACCGTATCAACTACTCGCTATCCCCATGAAAGCTCGGTATCATTTGCATAGCAATAAGTGTCACGATGAGGCTCGGATAAGGCCCTGCTGAGCTATGTCTATTTCAAGGGCATTTGGGTCAGATTGCCAGAAAATGTACAATGGGCAGATCTACATATTTAGTCAATTCTGCTAAATTAGAATAAAACTTGGTATATCTGAGTATATTTCGCATTGCCTTGATTCAAACAATATGTTTGGTTGTGTTAAACTGAATTTTGAACATCATTATTGTCTTGAATTTGTGTTATTAGAAAGGATTGCTGAAGACAAATCGTACAATTTCTGAAAATCTGACCCATGATTTGCCTGCTGAAATGCACACACAGTTGAAGCTTGAAATATGACTGGGCCGAGCGAAATCGACAAGGCGCGTGCCTGAAATTTTAACCTCGCTGAAACAAGAGGCCCCATAATGCAATATTGAAAAAGTGAGGTGGATTAAATTACATCATTAGCCTTGTCGTATAGCGTGTGCAATCAGCCCCCTGCAACTGGTTGCCAGCCAGCTCAGTGTTTGCATATACTAAACCACTCTCCCATTGGGAACACATGGAAGGGGGCTGTTGTGTATGATCGCTGTACATGATCGCTATATTGGTCAGATTTTCAGAAAATGTACAGTTCAACTTCGCCAATCTTCTCAAATAACACAAATTTCAGACGAAAATAAAGTTCAAAATACAGTTCAACCTAACCGATTGCTAGAATCAATGCAATACCGAATATACTCGCATTCACCTAGTATTGGCCAAATTGCAGCCTAATTTAGCAGAATTTAATAAATGTATACAGCTGCCAATTGTACAATTTCTGAAAATCTGACCAGTCATGATCGCTATATATCACATGTGCAATATAACTTCCTGCATATACGGTTACAGCAGCTGAGCATCATATGTCATGTATTCAAGTGTCGGCCCATTTGAATACTGTAAACATATTAATGTTCGCGCAGTATTTATTTTCGCGCACCCACCGTTCTGCGTGAAAATAAATCCTGTGCGAAGGTATAACTCAATATACATGTATGTGTTATGTACATGTCTCCATCTTTCCCATCTGCATTTGGTTTTCATAGCTAATTTAGACAAACTCTGATATTGATGAAAACATTCCTGAAATTTTCGATGAAAATCTTGCAAATATTTGTGTGTCAGATTTCAACAGAATCCAGACCATGATGCACTGTAACAGACATGCGCAGTGACACATGCAAATCTCCTATTCGTCGTTTCAAGGGAGGAAGTGATTTTAGGCCAAAGTATATGTAACTGTTTGGCATATTTGACAGTAACGCTAATTATTGTATGCAATATGATGTCATTACTTACTAGGGTCAGATTTTCAGAAAATGTACAATTGGCCTTCACCAATCCTCTCAAATAGCCCACATTTAAGACAAAAATGAGCTTTAAAAAATGCAGTTTAACATAACAGAACTGATACTTTAAATCAATGCAATACCAAATATACTCAGATATATCCGGTATTCATCATATTTCAGCCTAATCTAGCAGAATTTCCTTAGTGTGTAGAGCTGCCAATTGTACATTTTCTGAAAATCTGACCCTATTGTATGCAATATGATGCCATTTCTTACTACGATCTTAGCTACAGTTTAGCTGACAACCCTTCGCAACAAAATGATCTATCATGTTGAATGCCTGAGGACAACTTATTTGTATGCGGCAGTTTTGTTCGTGACATGATATATTCTTCTTCATCTCTTGAACTCTTCGCTTGACAATATGTGGGTCAGATATTCAGAAATTGTACAATTGGCAGCTGTACACATTTTTAGTAAATTATGCTAAAATATGAGAGTGGTCATTTGTATTCACATGTCCTACTCAAGCTAGAAACAATATACAATAACTTGTGCAACACATCCCATGAGTCTTCCCTTAATTGAAAACGACCGATGCAAAGAGCTAACCACCCCAACCCCCGCTCCCCATGCGCACATTCAAAGAGCTAACCGCCCCTCCCCACCCTCTAGGGGCACTGCCCCCACCCCCTGTATATATATATGGGCCAGATTGTCAGAAAATGTACAACTCACCTTCACCAATACTCTCAAATAACCCACATTTAGGAGAAAAATGAGCTTCAAAATGCAGTTTAACATAGCAGAACTGATACTGTAAATCAATGCGACACCAAATATACTCAGTAATACCCGATATTCATCATTTTTCAGCCAAATTTAGCCGAATTTCCTAAATGTGTAGAGCTGCCAATTGTGCATTTTCTGAAAATCTGACCCATATATACCAGGGGTGCATACATCCCCGGGGGTCGGGGAGGGCGGTATTGTGTTTATAGCAGACAAACTGCTATCAGTGGGACATTGTTTATTAGCGCTCGGATTACACCGGCTGTCATGTTAGCGCTAATTGTATCCAACTTATACCGCCCGGTGCGCTGTAAACACACGACCACAAGGCTACATGTCCAGACACAAGCCATGATCCAACATGTTAGGGTACCACGCTTAGGGGTGCTTGTTTGTATAGGGTGACTTGATCCCTCCCGGGGAGAGCATTAGTAACCTACACCATGGAGGCTTGTATGAATACATGTGGAGGAGGTACACATGGAGGACTCTGATAGCAGGTGGATGTAGCATGTATTTGTTTATATAAAGGGTCAGATTTTCAGAAAGTGTACAATTCAACTTCACCAATCCTCTCAAATGATCCCCATTTAAGACAAAAATGAGCTTCAAAATGCAGTTTAAATAACAGAACTGATACTTTAAATCAATGCGATACCAAATTTAGTCAGATATACCTGGTATTCTTTATTTTTCAGCCTAATTTAGCAGAATTTCCTAAATGTGTAGAGCTGCCAATTGTACATTTTCTGAAAATCTGACCCATAAAGGGCAACCCAATCCCCCAAATACTCTTTTGTTTAGATCTGCTAGAAAAGACTCCGCCAGACCACATGCTTCTTGTGGGTTGATATTTATTCTCATTATGTTAATTATCATATAAAAAAAGGTACAAACTATCAAAGCTCTGACCAGCTCCATTTGTTATTATGTTTGCATAGAGAATGCCCTGCAGAATATAACCACAACAATTGCTGTGTGGTGGGGAGGGAATTAATTGGAGGCAGGTATATCATCACGAATGGTTATTTGTAAGTAATTGATGGTGATGATATAGTATACTACTAGATACGTTACCAGAGTGTTTATTCAGCACTTGGACCTGCTAAAGGGGGTTATCTAATAATCTATGGTAGTATACTACCATTTAAACGCTGAGACTCTGTGAGAGGAGACACAGTAAACAGGCGCAATCAGTCTATGCATTCCATGTCTAGTCTAGGCTCAGAGTTGAAAGAGTCCCTTCAACCCGAGGGAAAGCGACTCGCTCCAAACCTCAAAATGCCATTAGAATCCCATTAAGACACCAATCACTGATATACTATTCTTATCTGATCTGAGAGGCTCAGATGAACCTAGACTGCTATAACGTACTCCTTTTGTTTGAAAACTTTTAGTAATATAACAATTAAATAAACCTCCTAAATGTCACCATATCTTCATTACAAAGTATACAATTTTGCCTTTATTCATGTGCTCACACATACATGGGTCAGATTTTCAGAAAATGTACAATTCACCTACACCAATTCTCTCAAATGATCCAAATTTCAGACGAAAATAAAGTTCAAAATACAGTTCAACCTAACCAAACAGATTGCTAGTATACATGCAATGCCGAATATATTTGAATTTACCTAGTATTGATCAAATTGCAGCCTTTTTTAGCCACTTCAAGTTAAACAGTCAATACAAACAATCTCCCTTGCTCTTCAATCCAAAATGGCGGTTCAGACTAGTACTCTAGCGTATTTTAGTGGTTTTCATTAAATTCAATTCGAAGAAACCAGAGATGAAGCAACCAAAAGAAGACATTATTAATAAAATCTGATTGGCGAAAAAGCAAATGAAGCGAAGAAGAGAGGGAATAATTCCTCCAATTTGAGTCGAGGAGACAAGCCCTAAAAAAAGTCTCCGATCCCACTGTCGGCCAAATTACTGTCATTATTTTAAGCACCGCTGTCTCCTTTCAGAGACGGTGTCAGTCAGTGAAAAACCTCAAGAACAATTCTCCCATTTTATAACTTTAATTCCCAATCATAACTCAAGAGATCGCTCCCTGGCTCCAGGAGAAAGAGAGAGAGGCCTTGGAGCTATTAGGAATTCAAGATTCTGCACCGCCAAAAAACCCAGTTGGTGTCAGTTTTATCATATTGCTCACTTCAGCATGGCCACTTGCACATTGAAGGATCCATCCTAATTCCGGAGGAGATTAGATTTTGCTTGGGATGCGCTGTGAACACTGAAGTGCCATGGCAATTACTGATTCCCTTTTACCATTTTGCTGCTGTTTCTGGTGCCACCATCTCTTGAAGGGTCAGATTTTCAGAAAATGTACAATTGGCAGCTGTACTCATTAAGTAAATTCCGATAAATTAGACTGAAAAATGGGCAATACTCGGTATAACTGAATATATTTGATATTACCTCGATTCAAAGAATGTGTTGGGATATGTTGAACCAAATTTTGAAAATTATTCTTGTCTCAAATTGGAGTTTTTTTGCGACGATTGGAGAAGGCGAATTGTGCACTTTCCGGCGATTTCACCTTCAACTGCTTTTTGGAGTGGGCTGTCGGTTATACCAGTTTAATTCTGCAGAATTTACTAAATGTATACAGCTGCCAATTGTACATTTTCTGAAAATCTGACCCTATAACGGCGGTTGGTTTAGTTATCAACAAACAGATACATTGTACAATAATAACCATGGTCTTCCGCCCACGGCTGTGTCTATCTAGACCTCTAACTCTATTGCAGTGTGCATTAGTATACCAGTACAAAGATACACCCAAGGACTAAAATTCATTTCTTTAAAGAGATTATTGCTCTCCGCAGTCTCAAACACATTAGCTGAACAGATTATTATACTCCATATTCACTAGTAATGTTGATCGATATCTCTCTTTCCCTTTATCCTCCCCATCCTGAGGCATAGGATGTAAGACTTGCTCAGATTCAAAGTGTATCATCTTCAATATTGACAAATGAGGAACGCATATGTTTGATGTTTATTGGAATTGTTTTATTTATACCTCCAGTATGTTAAGCATTCTTTATAAGTCGTACATCATATTACTACTACTATGTGTGGCCGTTAAAAACCCCAACTCATGAATGCGAGGTGGGTAGGGATATATGTTTAGTCTGACAGCCTCTCAAATCAGATAAGAATGGTATGTCGGTGATTGGACGCCTACTGCGTCAATGGCTGAATTTTGCGGTTAGGAGCGAGAGGCTTTCCCTCAATTTGGAGGAACTCCCTCAACTCTGAGCTTAGACTTTATTATAACTCCTCCCCTTAGTTCAAATTGACTGACAGCACAGAGAGTCAGTGGCGCCCCCTAGTCCCCATCAAGTCCATAATCCTACGCGTCTGACACGTGCTGTTGCTAATGCAAAACCCCCAATTACACTTCTTATTTGTCATCTAGGAATCCCTAGAGTGACCGCCTTAGCATCTAATGCGTGTCATCATGAATTTTTAAAAGTGCTCCAGTTTCAGGAGGTTATGAGACAGTTTTCAGGTCTCGGGCGGCTGTTTTCTCCCGAGTTATTCCATAGGCATAGCGCTGACCTTCGGCCTTGCCTAACACGTCGGCTGAAAAGCCTGGAAAAGCCCTGGAAACCCTTAAAAGATCGCTGGCCCCTGAGGGATGGATCAGATCTCTCCCCTGGCTGCTTTACCTGTGGCTTTCACGCTTAGGATTATCACAATGTGCGAATAGAAAATGAGATTTTAGCTCCTTTCGCTCCATAATTGTCACTTTTCTATGTGGAAGTAGTGTCGGATAGTAGCTCCCAAAGCCACTTAAAAGAATTTATAAGTGCATAAATATATGTATGCTGAATAAGATGGATATTATGGGTAATAGCTCTTTCGCTACTAGACGAGTTACTGAGGAAAAGCGTAAATACGGTGGTTCAGGGCTTATTTTGAAAACTACTTTACGCTTTTAAATTATCAATGGGATATTGGCAGTCTTAAAGTCTTAAAACATCTGATCAATAGACTTTAATATCTTGATTTTCTTTGCCAGGCTTGCTTCTTTAAAAAGGATTATTTCATTCAGTACCCACACGAAAACGTATGATTTGTCTGGTTTAGTTTGATCCTTGATTTGCAGCCTTTCCGTAAGGACTTCTTGATAAGGACAAGGTTTTGGTTCAGGTTCATTGTATGTCCGACACAATCTCTTCCAATACAATAGTCGAATCGAACATATTTTCATAATTAAATTTCTATAACCAAACTATAGGCCATCCCCCTTTACTATATATATCAATACATGTTTATCTTCAGTTTCTAACAGTTTTTCATCCCGTCGATAATACATATATATATAAAACTTGTATTCAATAAACATATATACATTTCTGCTATAATGGAGTATCGAAAAGGAATGGTCCCTCTCAAAGTATCACATACAATGAGGTCTTCCTGGTATCCCTTTAATATTTGTTTTACTGAATACAAAAAATAGTAAAACACATTCATGCCTTAAAGGTTACTTACCACCTATATTCAACCAGGAAGAGGAGCTAATTACGGAGATTACATGTTAAGTGCCCCAGTCTACTATACTCAAGGGCAATATATTTCAAAACACGTTTGTCTTGACTTTGATAATGTCATTTTAAAGGTCAGAACAATACGATACGTACAACAGGGAGTATATATCCCCCATCTCCCTACTACCACATCTCCTCTTTCGCTATATCGGTCAGAATTTGAGAAAATGTACAATTGGCAGCTGTACACATTTAGTAAATTCTGCTAAATAAGAATGCAATTTTGTCAATACTAGGTAAATTCGAGTATATTTGGCATTGCATTGATTCTAGTAATCTGTTTGGTTAGGTTGAACTTTATTTTGAACTTTATTTTCGTCTGAAATTTGGGTTATTTGAGAAGATTGGCGAAGTTGAATTGTACATTTTCTGAAAATCTGACCCATATATGGGTAAGCGTTGCCCGGGCGGTCAGTCACTAGTAAAGTAGTTAAATATAACCTTAAGATAACCTCAGATATGGGTCAGATTTTCCGAAAATGTAAAATAAGTCTTCAGCAATCCCTTCAAATAACACAAATTTAAGACAATAATGATGTTCAAAATTCAGTTTAACACAACCAAACAGATAGTTTGAATCAAGGCAATACCAAATATAGTTTTGACCATTTCTCAATCTAAATTAGCAGAAATTACTAAATATGTAGATCTACCAATTGTACATTTTCTGAAAATCTGACCCATATGCATTCACTATACAGTCTTGCGATATGTTACATGGACTCATGCTATACCAGCTTCACTAAACACCACAAAAATGAAAACATGCTGACTAAGGTATCCAGTAGAAAAAACCCACATTTGAAAAAAATATAATTTTGTGCGACTTATGACTCATTTTCCTGCAACACATCACAAATATCATCTGGACTAACATAATGCATCTTTATATAAAGAAGCAGGGTATTCACCAAGATGAAAATAGCTGCACATTGATGCACAGTGGCACCTTGCGGTCATGGGGTGACCTTTACGGAGATTAAAGTCAAACAGGGTGTAGAGAATTGGTCTCCCCTCATCAGGGGGATGATTTAGAGGCGTTGGGCGGCTTCACAGATTCACATATATTGGTCAGATCTTCAGAAAGTGTACAATTGGCAGATCTACATATTTGGGAAATTCTGCTAAATTAGGCTGAAAAATGATGAATACCTGGTATATCTGAGTATATTTGGTGTCGCGTTGATTTAATGTATCAGTTCTGTTATGTTAGACTGCATTTTGAAGCTCATTTTTGTCTTAAATGTGGGCTATTTGAGAGGATTGGTGAAGGCGAATTGTACATTTTCTAAAAACTGACCTGTATATAGTCCCAGGGGCCTGTTGTAGCTTGTATACATGATCTATGAAAACCAAATGCATGATGGGAAAGATGGAGACTTGTGCCATGGGAACATGTATAACACCTGGATATTGACATTAGAACATTGACAAATATCCCATGCTGAACATGGCCTGTTTTCTATAGATTTTACACTGTACCATATTAGTCCCTTGCGAATTAACATTAAACATGGCGGGTATGCAAAGCCCCTATTCCCTATGGCTACATTGAGTGGTTATATTGGGGCTCAAGCACTTATTGTTATTAATATTACTATCTATCTATCACTATTATCATGCATTAATATGTATAACTTTCATCAACATTATGATATCAACACTTACATGTTGATTCTCAGGTCTGTACTATTGTGGAACCTCACATTAAGACCACCTCATTTTAGAGACCACCCCTCTATTAAGACCAGTTTTCCCAGTCCCAAATTATTCCCTCTTATTAGATTTAGAGCCCTCTAAAGAGACCACCTCGCTATGAGACCAAAAATCATTTAGTCGGAGGGGTGGTCTTGATAGAGAGGTTCCACTGTATATATTATGCCTCTGGTGTTAAAGAATTCTATGCATCTCAGTTCTGATCTAAAATAGAACACAAAATACTCAGATCTCGCTTTTTCTCTTTCAGTACCACGTGATGCACGTGAGAGCGGACGGCGACCGTTCTAGTACGGGGTCAGAACATACGTCATCGGCTGATAGTGGGCGTGGCCATAGTGACAGTGAAATACCTCCGCGGGGGGTCTCCACGTTCCAGTCACCTCCAGGTAAGAACATACACCTTTCTCTACTCCCCCTCTCCTCCTCCTCCTACCCACCCCCGCCATACTACTAACTCACATTCTCATCATCAATCAGAACGTATCATCACATCACAGGGGCACGTTTCATAACATAACAAATCCTTAATTCAACATTTTCCTTGCTTTGCTATGTTTTTCCTCGCTAAGGAACTAGTTTACGTATTAATTTTGAAAAAATAAATTACATGGCTGGTATCTTGAATAAAGTTTAAAGTTTCACAAAAAACAATACAAAAATATAGCAGAACCTGGTCTAACGAACAATGTCTTAATAATTACGGTATATATATATCCTTTCAATTTATTTTTTATTATACTTTTGGACCACGCATGCCAGAAGGCGCTATCCAATTCTGTTATGTATTGTATTTTAAATCCGAATAAACATTATATATATAAGGAACACTGTCATTTAAGGAAGGAAGTTACTATAATATGCTATAATTTCCTTTATTCATAATATGAACATACATTTCCACCCAAAGCAAGGACAGGTTGCATGCTTAAGAAGGAACATTTTAAGAAAGGATTTGTTATGAAACAATGTCTCCTGTTCAAACTGCTATATTGTTGGTTCATTAGCACTGATACATTATATATGTGTGATAATGGTGTATGTGTGGGTATGTCTACACATACATGGGTGTGCCCAAGTGTGTGGGTTCTGTTGCACAGTTTGTCGTCGCCTCATGTGTCACTTGACATCATGAGAAAACGTACACGTACATGTATACGTCACCAATATGTGTCTTTGTCTAAGTAGGTGTGTATGTTTGGCTATGTTTATTCGTTTGGCAGAGAATTAAAACAGTATCATATTCACCGTTTCACCGTTCGTTTAAGAAAACTTAAGGGAGTAATTGGATTATTAGGAACTATCATCATAATGGTATTTAAAAGGAATACTGTAAACGTATTTATTTTCACGCAGATATATTTCCGCGCACTACATATTTTGACACCTTTTCGCGCGGATTTGAATTCGCGCAATCAGGAAGTCTCATGCACGTTGTTTATGCAATAGTTATACCTTTTACGCAGGATTTATTTTCACGGACAAAGGTGGATGTGCTAAAATAGCGAAAATAAATACTTCGCGAACATTAATATGTTTACAGTACCAGGTGGATTACGACTAACACGATAACACTAGTGGAATCAAATAGTATAAGTAATCCTGCATATGAAACATACCGCAATATTAATGTCAGGACAAATGTGGCAAAATTAATCGCGAATATACATGTATAGTTTAGAAACATTTACCACATCTGTAGTAGTAATAGATAAAATAAATATTTCAAACTATAGCATTTCTAGGAAATTTATGTGTCTAAAGAAGGAGATAATGTAATTAAGATTTAGCTCGTGCCTTTAGCATAGCTAAACAATATAGTTAATGCCATATCACTCCAAAGTGTACAATTTGAAAAAGAAAATGTACAATTCAACTTCGCCGATCTTCTTAAGTAACCCAAATTTCAGACGAAAATAATGTTCAAAATACAGTTCAACCTAACCAACCAGATTGCTAGAATCAATGCTTAAACTGCATGGTCCTGGGTTAGACCATAAAGTGCCTTTCTGTATCTTTTCTCTTTCTCTCTCTTCCTTCTTCTCTATCTCTATTTCCTGGGTATGATCATAAACTGCCTCCCTCTCAGCTCTCCCGCCCTTGATATAACACTTCAAAGTGTTGATAAGGGCGTAAAGCAACCACTCTCACTCACTCACTCACTCACTCAATGCAATGCCGAATATACTCGAGTTTACCTAGTATTGGCCAAATTGCAGCCTAATTTAGCAGAATTTACTGAATGTGTACAGCTGCCAATTGTACATTTTCTGAAAATCTTACCAATATATACAACTCGAAAAGGTCATTGTAAAACGCGGAGGATTTATTTCCAGCGAATGACATATATAGCATAGAGGACCACATCAAAAGCTGATTCATTTTGTCATGCATCTTTTTGAGAAGCAACATATAGAATCTGAAACCAAACTCGCCTTTGAAATTCTAAAGACCCAGTTTGAGTGGAGTAAACGTTGGCGAGCAGTGAAGTATATATTTATGACAAACGTTGAGGGTACCGCCCGTGGCAATGGCTTTGTGCCTCTCATTGTTTATACACCGCTCTTGCTCGCTCCTGCTCTCTCCTGCTCGGTCTTGCTCGGTCTTGCTCGGTCTTAGGTCAGATTTTCAGAAAATGTACAATTGGCAGCTGAACACATTTAGTAAATTCTGCTAAAATGGGCTGAAATCTGGTCAATACTTGGTAAATTCGAGCATTTTCACCATTGCATTGATTCTAGCAATCTGTTTGGTTAGGTTGAACTGTATTTTCGCCTGACATTTGGGTAATTTGAGAAGATTGACGAAGTTGAATTGTACATTTCCTGACAATCTGACCCTTTTGCTCCCTCGCTGCTCTTGCACGCGCTCCTACCTGCTCCTCTACAGCACCTTTGCCTCCTCCAGTACCTGCTGAGGTCACAAAGTGTGTCGCTATTCCTCCAGGGTAAGAGGAAAGGTAAAGGAGATAAAATGAAGGGAGGAGGAGATGAAGCGAAGAGGAGGAACATGGCGCGGCGGTCCTGTTGTGTGCTGGTGACATGAGCCTTGTTCTAATAGTCCGTTTGAAATGTACATCTGATGAAAAGGACATATTCACTGACGGTTTTGCTGAGTAAAGGAGTCTCTGTCTGTCCCTATATATGGGTCAGATCTAGAGAAAATGTACAATTCACCTTCACAAATCCTCTCAAATAACCCACATTTAAGACAGAAATGAGCTTCAAAATGCTGTTTAACATAACAGAACTGATACTTTAAATCAATGTGATACCAAATATAGTCAGATATACCCGGTATTCTTAATTTTTTAGCAGAATTTAGCAGAATTTATTAAATGTGTACAGCTGCCAATTGTACATTTTCTGAAAATTTGACCCATATATAGCGATCCAAAGCAAACAGACTGAAGCCGTTTAGAATGTGGAGATTAAAGTGAAATTAAATCAAATATCAAAGGCCATGGGCTTAACATTGATAACTGACACAAATATAATATGTCAGCTTATGAGAAAGCTATTTAAAAAGCCATGTTTTTTTAAAAAAAAAGTACGCGTCTTTGAGCTATCAACTGCATAATAAATAATCTCGTAACCTTTATATGATTTCATGATTGATTTAAGTAGGCCTATGCATATAACAGCAGTGGAATAACGATAAATATAGTCTCATATGTCATAATAGGAGTAGATTTGGAGGGAATTATTGTCATACCACATGAGAATGTAGCTTTAATTCCTTACTTTCCTTCGAAATGAATGCAACCACCCCTGTTAAAAGTCGTCTGCCCACCCCCACCCCTGTTAAAAGTCGTCTGCCCACACCCACCCCTGTTAAAAGTCGTCTGCCCAGAGACGCTGAGTCGTTCATGAGTCGCTCATGAGCAGGCAGCCGAAGGATGAAGCACTTTATCACGCCGCAGAGAAAGAAAACTGGATTTAAGTCAAGTGTCTCGTGAAATGGCATTCCAATTCAGGGGAACTTTTGTTAACGCAACCTGATGCTTTAAAAGCTGCTTGGGCTTTTTTATTCTAACGTGACCGCACATTAATGGCGAGGGTTCGTTAAGCTGTGAAAAATGAGAGGCATCTTTAATTAAGAGATTTCCATGAGAAGGGACAGAACTTATATTCTTTCATTCCCTACACTGCAGCCTTTACATTATGATGCTTTGTGTTGCTGTATTTTTTTAGGAGGATGAAAGCTCTTGTATAAGCTAAGGAAATGAAAATTGTGGAAATGTTTTTTCTCCTTTCTTCGGTGGATAGGAATGAATTCACATGCGTTCTGCAGTGTAGCCTCAGATCCGATAAAATGCTATGTCAGTGATTGGACGACTACTGCGCTAATGGCCTTCCTGGCTCAGGAGTAGGTGTCCTAGTGGGAATCTAATGGCATTTTGCGGTTCGGAGCGAGAGGCTTTTCCTTATGTATTTGATAATAAAATTTGCCACATATTCCAAAATTTATCGGGATCCATCCCAAAACAGGTGTGTGCCCGTTCCCATACAATCTATCCCGATAGTCCATAGTCACTGGATCCATTCTATACAAGGTTTAGAATACACCCCTACACTCTATTTGAGATCTACTTGGAGCGGCTCGCCGTAGATTTACCATTGGGTCGCTTTGATGTTTACTCTAAGTAGGTCTCAAATAGAGTGTATATGTACATCTTGTATATAGGCGATGAAGAACTTCTTAATGGACATTGCAAAACTGCATATATACTAGGTAGGAGCTTTAGCAAAGAAAGGCTTTAGAGACAAAGATGCTCAATTGATTTTCTCAAATGTAAAGAACGGAAATATAAGAAGCACCTCAGGTAGGTTTCATTTCTAGAAAGCCAACGGGTGAAGCCGCCAGAAAATGTACAATTCACCTTCACCAATTCTCTCGAACAACCCACATTTCAGACAAAAATAAAGTTCAAAACGTAATTCAATCTAACCAAACAGATTGCTAGAATCAATGCAATGCCGAATATTCTCGAATTTACCTAATATTGGCCAAATTGCAGCCTAATTAAGCAGAATTTACTAAACGTGTACAGCTGCTAGTTGGACATTTTCTGAAAATCTGAACCAACAGCTCCTTTAAAGAAAACTTCACTGTTTATAGGCTTGCATTTTTACCTTACATACACAATATTGAACAATACAGACTGGCGTCTATAAAAATGTATGTACATTCTATGTAATGCAAACCAAGCAACCCGCTGTGCTTTCATAAGAAGCACACATTTATATATATAACCCCCCACTCACTCCATATTTTGTTCACCTTATAAATACACCACCCAACCTTGTTTGACTTGATTGTTTGACAAAATGATTTATCAAATATTATCCGAGCTTTCTATACATTCTTGATGCAAGCAATAATTCTAAGGAGTAAAATGTGACTGGCTTTCCTTCACCATACAGATCAATTAGACGAGGGCTGGCTATGAATGGCTTCCCCTCTCTGATCAATGTATCTTTGCCGTTCAGAAGGAAGCCTTCCATCTTCAAAGGCTTCCTCCGGCTTCCTATTTGAATAGAGGTAGGCCATGCGAATATATGTACTAAAGTCATTCCTGATTATTGTATGCATCGGTGGATGAATCGATTGTCTAGACAATATAGTATTCACCTGTGAGACTATTGTTCCCTTAACTGCCATATCTTCTATAATAATATAACGCGTGCTGTATATAATGATTATATATCGCGGTTGGGTTGAATGGCAATAGGCAGGGCCTTGGGCAGCGAGTGTAAATCCACACAACGTTGTCAATAATGTGATCCGTTTTTAGGAAAATGTGTCATAAGTTGGAAAATATGGATTTTTAGATGTCACCATATTTGGAAAGAGGAGATCAAGGTGATTCCAATGATAGTAAACACTAGAACACCTTATACGTATTTCTATATTTTAAGTTTGATATTTCTATTTTCGAAAACAAAAATTGCAACATTTTTGGATGCGTAATTACCAGTAAAGTAATAACTAAATATACTCCATACAAAGGCCTTCAAAACACAAGGATATATTCAATACAATGTCCTGACATTTGTTACATTGATTTGTATGACTATAAATGCTAAACCCTCTAAAAATCGGAACATCTCAATAAAGAGATCTTGTGGAAAATACATTTTGAACAATATCAATTTTGCTACTTTTGATTAATTTTCCTGGAACACATCACATGAATATGAAAGATGAATATAGAATAATACAAACTGGTAATCTGCCAGATGAAGACTGTATATGGGTCAGATTTTCAGAAAATGTACAATTCGCCTTCACCAATCCTCTCAAATAACCCACATTTAAGATAAAAATCAGCTTCAAAATGCAGTTTAACATAACTGAACTTGTACTATAAATCAATGTGATACCAAATATACTCAGATATACCCGGTATTTAACATTTTTCAGCCGAATTTAGCCGAATTTCCTAAATGTGTACGGCTGCCAATTGTATATTTTCAGATAATCTGACCCATATGCAGTTGTGTGTTTTAGATGGCGCGAATAATCTCTTAAAGGTTGATTCTAAACGCCACACGTGGAAGGTGAATAGCTGTGCTGCTGTCTGACTGTGAATATAGATCTGCTTTCAGGTCGTCAGAATATTGGAATCAGAATTTCAGAAAATGTACAATTGGCAGCTGTACACATTTAGTAAATTCTGCTAAGTTAGGTTGCAATTTGGCCAATACTAGGTAAATTCGAGTATATTTGGCATTGCATTGAACTAACTTAGCAGAATTTACTAAATGTGTACAGCAGCTGCCAATTGTACATTTTCTGAAAATCTGACCCATATGTGGTGCCTGTACAAGTTGACAGTACATTAGGTAACAACAATTGGGTGCTTATTAATTATTCACCAATACCTGTGCCTAAGAACTCTTTCTGTATGATCTCTCCTAATGTCACATATATATGCGACAATACAGGAGCTTGCTGTCTGAGTTACACTTATGCATTATACATACATACATCCATTCATTTGTGATGTGTCAAATGACTCACAAGTTGCAAAATTGATGTTTTTCAAAGTGTTTTTTTCATTCCATTTCCGATTTTCAGAGGGTTTAGTACTTATAGTCATATGAATCCATGTAACGAATTTCGGGACATTGTGTTAAGAACATTGTTTAAGACATTGTTTTGTACGCGTTCGTATGGAGTATATTTAGTTACATTACTGGTAGTTACCCATCCAAAAAACATTGCAAACTTCAATCACAAATAAAAATATGAAACTTAAAATATAGAAATGTTATAAGTGTCCTAGTGTTTACTATCATTGGAATCAGCTTGATCTCCTCTTTTCAAATACAGTGATATCTCAAAATCCATATTTTGCAACTTATGACCTTTTTCCCCCCAAACGGATCACATTTAGAAGACCTTTGTAAATGTAACATTGTGATTAATCATCGCAATAATGCTACTGTAAATAAGGTACCACATGTAGTTATCGATTAATTGAAATATGATCATGCTGCCTTATTTCTGTTGAGATTGTAACACTGTCGCCTGTAATTCAGGAATATACGGATCATTGGAGTCTACTGACTAACATGACCGAATAACTTAACATAAGTATACATGTATAAAAACTTTATATGAAAACAATTCCAAGTTTTCTATGACCAACTATGGACAAGACGGATCATACCATCCTTTGGGGAATCTGATCTTTGAACTCATAGGCTGTAAGAATTTTGTTCCTATTGAAGTGATACTATTTTGATATTATCTTTATCTTGATGAAGTGCAAATTCAAGCCCGAAACATTGGACCCAATGAACCACAAACTCACATCAACCAAAAGCACCTGTCCATTTTGTTTTCTGGGTATATATTTCTCCCAAACCAGTAATTTATCATAACAATTTTTCTGTAAACGTCCTTTAAAGCCAAATCATGTGTAAGTATGCTTATAGAACCTGCACCAGCTGTAATAGGGTAAAAAGGTACAGAAGTTCTTCTGGTGCAGGGTAACAGAGAGGAGAAGGATATGGGTCAGATTTTCAGAAAATGTACAATTGGCAGCTCTACATATTTAGGAAATTCTCCTAAATTGACCGGAAAAATGAAGAATACCGGGTATATCTGAGTATACTTGGTATTCCCTTGATTTAAAGGATCAGTTCTGTTGTGTTAAACAGCATTTTGGAGCTCGTTTCTGTCTTAAATGTGGGTTATTTGAGAGGATTGGCGAAGGCGAATTGTACATTTTCTGAAAATCTGACCCATTAGAGGAAGAATGATTAAAGGATAGAGACAGCAAAGCTTCTCATCAGGAACCTGTACTCATGGCACGACGGAGTTGTTGATTACCTTCCTAAACATGGATGGCAGACAAGCATATGGGTCAGATATTCAGAAAATGTCCAATTGGCAGATCTACATATGAAATAAATTCTGTTAAGTTAGACTGAAAAATGGTCAATACTAGGTATATCTGAGTATATTTGGTATTGCCTTGATTCAAACAATCTGTTTGGTTGTGTTGAACTGAATTTTTAACATCATTATTGTCTTAAATTTGTGTTATTTGGAAGACAAATTGTAGATTTTCTGAAAATCTGACCCATATTCCCTCAGAGAAATCAACCCCTGAAGCAGCCAGCCCTTAAGCCACATTATATAAGGTGAAGCAACATGTAAGAATCAGCCACTAGCAGCATATGCCACTCCTCCACCCTCCTCTATACCCCCAACCCCTCCTCCACCTTCCTCTATATCCCCAACCCCTCCTCCACCTTCCTCTATACACCCAACCCCTCCTCCACCTTCCTCTATACCCCCAACCCCTCCTCCACCCTCCTCTATACCCCCAACCCCTCCTCCACCTTCCTATATATCCCCAACCCCTCCTCCACCTTCCTATATACCCCAACCCCTCCTCCACCCTCCTCTATACCCCCAACCCCTCCTCCACCTTCCTATATATCCCCAACCCCTCCTCCACCTTCCTCTATACCCCCAACTCCTCCTCCACCCTCCTCTATACCCCCAACCCCTCCTACACCTTCCTATATATCCCCAACCCCTCCTCCACCTTCCTATATATCCCCAACCCCTCCTCCACTTTCCTATATATCCCCAACCCCTCCTCCACCTTCCTATGTCCCCCAACCCCTCCTCCACCCTCCTCTATATCCCCAACCCCTCCTCCACCTTCCTATATATCCCCAACCCCTCCTCCACCTTCCTATATACCCCCAACCCCTCCTCCACCCTCCTCTATAACCCCAACCTCTCCTCCACCCTCCTCTATATCCCCAACCCCTCCTCCACCTTCCTCCATACCCCCAACCCCTCCTCCACCTTCCTATATACCCCCAACCCCTCCTCCACCCTCCTATATACCCCCAACCCCTCCTCCACCCTCCTCTATATCCCCAACCCCTCCTCCACCTTCCTCTATACCCCCAACCCCTCCTCCACCTTCCTCCATACCCCCAACCCCTCCTCCACCTTCCTCTATACTCCCAACCCCTCCTCCACCTTCCTCTATACCCCCAACCCCTCCCCCACCTTCCTCTATACCCCCAACCCCTCCTCCTACCCCTCCTCTATACCCCAACCCCTCCTCCACCTTCCTCCATACCCCCAACCCCTCCTCCACCCTCCTCTATACCCCCAACCCCTCCTCCACCTTCCTCTATATCCCCAACCCCTCCTCTTCCTTCCTCTATATCCCCAACCTCTCCTCCACCTTCCTCTATACCCCCAACCCCTCCTCCACCCTCCTCTATACCCCCAACCCCTCCTCCACCTTCCTCTATATCCCCAACCCCTCCTCCATCTTCCTCTATACCCCCAACCCCTCCTCCACCCTCCTCTATGCCCCCAACCCCTCCTCCACCTTCCTCTATACCCCCAACCCCTCCTCCACCCTCCTCTATACCCCCAACCCCTCCCCCACCTTCCTCTATACCCCCAACCCCTCCTCCACCCTCCTCTATACCCCCAACCCCTCCTCCACCTTCCTCTATACCCCCAACCCCTCCTCCACCTTCCTCTATACCACCAACCCCTCCTCCACCCTCCTCTATACCCCCAACCCCTCCTCCACCTTCCTCTATACTCCCAACCCCTCCTCCACCCTCCTCTATACCCCCAACCCCTTCTCCACCCTCCTCTATACCCCCAACCCCTCCTCCACTTTCCTCTATACCCCCAACCCCTCCTCCACCTTCCTATATACCCCCAACCCCTCCTCGACCTTCCTCTGCCCCCATTCCTCCCCTACCCCTCCTCCTCCTTCCTCTGTCCCCAACCCCTCCTCCTCCTTCCTCTGCCCCAACCCTCCTCCACCTTCCTCTATACCCCCAACCCCTCCTCCACCTTCCTCTATACCCCCAACCCCTCCTCCACCTTCCTCTATACCCCAACCCCTCCTCCACCTTCCTCTATACCCCCAACCCCTCCTCCACCCTCCTCTATACCCCCAACCCCTCCTCCACCTTCCTATATACCCCCAACCCCTCCTCGACCTTCCTCTGCCCCCATTCCTCCCCTACCCCTCCTCCTCCTTCCTCTGTCCCCAACCCCTCCTCCTCCTTCCTCTGCCCCAACCCTCCTCCACCTTCCTCTATACCCCCAACCCCTCCTCCACCTTCCTCTATACCCCCAACCCCTCCTCCACCTTCCTCTATACCCCAACCCCTCCTCCACCTTTCTCTATACCCCCAACCCCTCCTCCACCCTCCTCTATACCCCCAACCCCTCCTCCACCTTCCTCTATACTCCCAACCCCTCCTCCACCTTCCTCTATACCCCCAACCCCTCCTCCACCCTCCTCTATACCCCCAACCCCTTCTCCACCCTCCTCTATACCCCCAACCCCTCCTCCACTTTCCTCTATACCCCCAACCCCTCCTCCACCTTCCTATATACCCCCAACCCCTCCTCGACCTTCCTCTGCCCCCATTCCTCCCCTACCCCTCCTCCTCCTTCCTCTGCCCCCAACCCCTCCTCCTCCTTCCTCTGCCCCAACCCTCCTCCACCTTCCTCTATACCCCCAACCCCTCCTCCACCACCCCTCCTCTACCTTCCTCTGCCCCCATCCCCTCCTCCACCTTCCTCTATACCCCCAACCCCTCCTCCACACCACCACCAACCCACAACTCCTTGCTTGCTTCCTTGACATTTCTTTTCATCCCCACATGGCCTTGTACTAGTGGAGAGTCAGATCTCTTAGTTTGCTGGTTCAAAGAAGCAAGTCTAGACGGAAACCAACCTGGTGCTTCTAGGATTCTTGCTGGGCATGACGACAACGACTTGTCAATGCTTTGATCAGAGGCTAATAATTCACTGTGTTTGGTTGCTTTAGTGGTATTAGCAAGCGGAGAAGTATGGCGATGGGCTGTTCATGCCACCTGCATGCCTGAGGTTTCATGTCTACTTTTGAAATTGGACCAAAGCCCACTTTGCCTTTCCCTCCTGGGCTTGAAACATGTTACAAAATTAAGATCTTGCCAAGATTAATGGGAAAAGAAAGCATGAGTTCAGGTAGATCGTGTTTTAGTTGAAATTCAATGCTGGGCTATGTGTATACATTCAAGATTTTTTTTTTTTGAATAAATTTTATTGACCGAAGTTTTGCAGTGTGATATATCTCCTTCGTTATTGGAAAAATGAAAAGAAGATTTTAAAGTATAATTCAACATTCTATTATCACTCTATTATCATATTTATGACAGAGGGTCATTTCTTTATTCATTACAATCTATACAATGTACACAATCTACAATCTATATAAATATCCACCATTTTCTCGCATTGTTTCCCCATATTATCACATAATATAAACACTCAATCCATATCCACAAGATTAATACTATCAAAGCACTAAATTATGACTTTCAGTTTTGATAGCCTTCCTATTTGAACCTTATCTGTATACTCTCAAAACTCGATACTTTTTAAATAGAAATCCACTCTTCGCGACAGGCAAGATTGGTGGAAATTACCCATTCCTAAGGCTGTATGAACCTGTCTTGCATTAAAAGAACCTCAGAATCAGTCAGCACTGGATTGTTTTTACATCAAAATCAGCCATTTAAATTCTCTGAAGCCAAAGCCACCGGAAGTAAACTGGGGGGATTTGGAAATCCTGCCCAAGGTATCAAGTGAATACTTTTTTCATTTTTTTTATTTTTATTTTCATTTTTGTTCTCCCTCTCTCTCTCGGGTTACTGCTAGTTGGCTTCCTTTAGTTCGCCCACCGTTTTACCATTGGAAGATACGCCTTAAGATTTTGGCCGAAACATACTAGATACATATTAGATGTATTTGGGGTAAATGAGTCACAAGTCGCAAAAAATGGATTTTGAGATATCAATATATTTGAAAAGATGAGATCAAGACGATTCCAATGATAGTAAACATTAGGATACCTTATACGTATTTCTATATTATTTCAAGTTTGATATTTTTAGTTTTGAAAAAAGTTTGCAATATTTCTGGGTGGGCATTTACTAGTAAAGTAGCTGAATATACTCTAGATGATGGCCTTAGAAATGCAGGGATATATTTAATACACTGTCCTGACATTAGGTACATGTATTCTTTGAATGAACATCGTTCCACAACCCCAAAACGAAAACAATCCAAGTAGTAATTCCTGTTAATAAAACACTTTGAAAAATAACAATTTTGCGACTTGTGACTAATTTTACTGAAGCGCATCACATATATACACCATTCATTTCTATTACTACTTTGATTCATACGTGGTCCTATTTTCAGATCAGTTCATGGAAATAAAATTACCAAGATATATTTTACTTTTCTCACACCTAATAATGAGGCAAAAAAGATTTAAACGGCAGTCATGACAGGCATGCCAGACGAGAGTATGGTCCCTTTTCCGGGAAATGTTCAGGAAAAGTTGATGACTTGAAGCATCTTTGGAAATGCGTATGATATTACATAGCCTGTTCCCACCTGTTCATTTCTTACAATATTTTCCATTCAATTATGCTGTTAAGCTCTCAGTTAGCATGTACCTCTAAATATATGAAAGGAATGCAATTCCAAATATACTATCTACAAAATTATGGAGCAACAAAATTCCGAATATCAATTTGAATTATAGATGCAACTTACTTGTAGGTGTGATCAATAAGCTATACAAAGAGAATTATCCGCCTAATTCGAATTAGGCCCCATTAACCCTCGAGATCTATATGGGTGAGATTTTCAGAAAATGTACAATTCACCTTCACCAATCCTCTCAAATAACCCACATTTCAGAGGAAGATAAAGTTCAAAATACAGTTCAAGCTAACCAAACAGATTGCCAGAATCAATGCAATGTCGAATATAGTCGAATTTACCTAGTATTGGCCAAATTGCAGCCTAATTTAGCAGAATGTACTAAATGTGTACAGCTGCCAATTGTACATTTTCAGAAAATCTGACCCATATTATTACTTTGTCTTATCCTTTCCTTTCTTGTCCTTTCGGCAAAGTGCTGAACTACAAATCCTAGTGCACAACACTGTACAACAGATGGGTGAAATAAAGTCTTCTTTTCTAAAAAAAAAAATGAAATAAAAATCTTTAATGAAAATAGAAAAAATGAAAGAAAAGAATACAGAAAAGGAAAGATAGAAGAAAGAGTCTGTCTCACCTGTTACCATGTCACGCAAGTCAGACGATTGCGTGTTTAAAATTGATAACCACAGAACACAAAAGAATGAAAGAAAATATGAAAATAGGACTAGATGGTGCCTGAGGTAGGTTTTATATGTGCTTCCTCTCCCTACAAACGACTCACACCTGTACACGGTCGAAACAGATAAAGGGTGAAGTCACCAGAAAATGTACAATTCACTTTCACCAAACTCCTCAAATAACCCAAATTTCAGACGAAAACAAAGTTTAAAATACAGTTCAACCTAACAACCAGATTGCTAGAATCACTGCAATGCCAAATATACTCGAATTTACCTAGTATTGGCCAAATTGTAGGCTTATTTAGCAGAAGTTACTAAATATATACAGCTGCCAATTGTACATTTTCTGAAAATCTGACCCATGGGCAGATTCTGCTTTTAAGCTCTTTTATACTGATCCAAGCAAAGATCTGAGACATGGAACTTGCATTTGAATCGATGATTTAAATGGTTTAAATAACCTTAACGTCTGATATGATCATTGATTGTTATCTTTACCCTACTAGTGTATACGGGTCAGATTTTCAGAAAATGTACAATTCACTTTCACAAACTCTCTGAAATAACCCAAATTTCAGACGAAAATGAAGTTCAAAATACAGTTCAACCTATCCAAACAGATTGCTAGAGTCAATGCAATGCCGAATATACTTGAATTTACCTAGTATCGACCGAATTGCAGCCTAATTTAGCAGAATTTACTAAATGTATACAGCTGCCAATTGTACATTTTCTGAAAATTTGACCTATACACTCTATACGCGACCCGTAGGCAGTCAACATCAGAGCCCTCTATGGTTAACCCTATGGCACGCCGCTGCCTACAGGACGAGTATAGAGTGTACTGTACAGGTTTGTTAGAAGGAGTTGGTTTGGAACACTCTCAAAGAGAATCAACCTCAGAGTTCAATGATGTCTGAAATAGATCAAATTCAAGAGAGGAATTGATTTAAAAATACTCTTGATTTGTCAAGTGGTAGCTCTAGGTGAACGTTTGAAACAAAATATGATTCTTGCTTCCTGCATTAAGTAGATAATTTTCACATTCATCTGAATGTTTGAAATAATAATCATAATCATGTAAGTCCAATAACGCCTATGAACTGAATAGCTGAAACACAGAATTTAACTGAAATCGAGAACGATGGGTTACTAGAGAAAATACACAATCTACAGTTCTCCACATCTCTCAAATTCTGTTAAATTAGAGTGAAAAATGATAAAATACTGAGTATATCTAAGTATGTTTAGTATTGCATTCATTTAATGAATCTTTCTGGTTATGCTGAACTGTATTTTGAACCTGATTTTCGGCTTAAATTTGGGTTATTTGAGTGGATTGGTGAAGGCCAATTGTACATTTTCTGGAAATCTGACCCTTGTATTCAATTTCATCGTAACTTGAACTGGAAAAGAATTTTGTTATATGCCACTTCAAGGACACATTACTTCATAATACATCTCAACTTGTAAAAGCGGCTTTGGAAAGAAAATACTTCAAGATCTTCAGAATAAATGACAGCGCAAGCAAACTCACTCAAGGCTTAGCGAATAAAAAAAATATTGAAAAAATCAGCGAAAAAAAATAGCTCAGCCCCAAATAACATCATCCCTGAGCAATACATAAATTGTATTGCGTCACTCAAGGAAAGGGCAAATCCTTGTCGGGGCGTTCGGATACTGTCTAATGCCGACTCTTAAGAGAGATAGAAATTGAAGGAGTGAAAGAAACAAGCCGGGTGTGTGATAAGGAAGCTCCAGGCAAAGTGGCAGCTGAGATCTGCTTAGCTCTAATAGCAGGGAGTTGCTCCAAAGCCTCCTTATGTAGGACTAGGAGCAGGTCAGCTGGCCTTTACATACACGACCTCTGACAGGTATTGGTCCTCTAGGGAAGAGGCTTCAGTTATAATTTATCCTATGTTTGGCACTGATCACCGGGCCAGTCCTGCCTCAAGTAGTTTTAAACACGATTTTATTGTCGTTGACGTGAATCCAGGGTGTTTCTCCACAGAGGGCCTTATAATATGGGGGTCAGATTTGTCAGAAAATGTACAATTGGCAGCTGTACACATTAAGGAATTTCTCCTAGATTAGGCTGAAAAATGATGAATATCAGATAGGGAGAGGGAGGGTTGGAGGAGGGGGAGAGAGGGAGAGAGAGAGCGTTGGAAGAGTGAGGTAGACGAAGAGAGAGTGATAGGGAGAGGGTTGGGGGACGGGGAGAGAGGGTTGGGGGAGGGAGAGAGAGTGATAGGGAGAGGGTTGGGGGAGGGGGAGAGGGAGGGTTGGGGGAGGGAGAGAGAGTGATAGGGAGAGGGTTGGGGGAGGGAGAGAGAGTGATAGGGAGAGGGTTGGGGGAAGAAGAGAGAGTGATAGGGAGAGGGTTGGGGGAGGGGGAGAGGGAGGGTTGGAGGAGGGAGGGTTGGAGGAGGGAGAGAGAGGGAGAGAGAGGGAGAGAGAGGGAGAGAGAGGGAGAGAGAGGGAGAGAGAGGGAGAGAGAGGGTTGGGGGAGGGGGAGAGAGGGAAAGAGAGGGTTGGAGGAAGGGGGGAGAGGGAGAGAAGGGAGCTAGTGAAGAAGAACTTAAGAGATAGATGGAGGGAGAGAGAAGAGGGATTGCAGAGGAACAGAAAAGGAGAAAAGAGAGAAGAAAGGAAAGGACAAAGAGGACAGGAACAGAGAGAATGGAAGAGAGAAAGAGCAAGAGCTAAAGACTGACAGACTACCAGCCCCTTTCAACCACACACCCTGGAGAAAAACCAAGGATAGAACATGCCCCGCAGGCATCTCCTGACGTAAGGCAACCATTTACACGGTCCAACTAAATCTTCTAATTAAAAACCTGATCGTTTTCCCAAATTTCAGACCTCTAACATACCTTCCACTGAACTTAACAAGGTTTCTCCCTGGGCTAAATTATATTTGTTGGTTCTTTTTGCTGAGAATTGACAAGTAATTCAATCCCGGCTATCTGCTGGGCATACAAGGCTGGTGAAAAATTTAATTTCACATATTTACTTCTTTCAAAGGCAAGGAAGTAAAATGGTAAACAAACTTTTAACTTCAGCTAGTTTGAATATTAACAAAGCGAGTTTGCCTACAGCCAGTCCTTAAATATAAAAAACCAATTTGTTATTGAATATTTGTGAGTAGATATTTTGTTAGGAAAAAATAAATGGATATTCACCCTACAAAAAGGAGGTAAATATATTCAGAGGCTACAGAGGCCTATACCAACACATGGGTCAGATTTGGTGAAAATGTACAATTGGCAGCTGTACACATTTAGGAAATTCTCCTAAATTAGGCTGAAAATGAAGAATACCGGGTATATCTGAGTATATTTGGTATCCCATTGATTTAACGTATCATTTCTGTTACGTTAAACTGCATTTTGAAGCACATTTATGTCTTAAATGTGGGTTATTTGAGAGGATTGGTGAAGGTGAATTGTACATTTTCTGAAAAGCTGACCCACATATGAAGTTGTTTATAGGGGATTTGCATGTGCCACTGCGCATGTCTGTTGCAGTGCATCATGGGATGGATTCTATGAAAATGTGACATACAAATATATCACCAATATCATAGCTTTTATAACTGATCTATGAAAACCAAATGCATGATGGGAAAGATGGGAACTTGCGTCATGGAAACATGTATAACACGTGGAAATTAACATGAGAACATTGATGAATATTCCATCATAAACATGGCACGTTTTTATAGAGTTTATTCTCTACCAAGAGTCCCATAATTCCATGCGAATCAAAATTCAAAATGGCGGCTATGCGAATCCCCTATAGGTTCCTTGGCAGTTATTCCCCCTGCATCCCAAATACATTTACCCTGTTAATATCAACTCGGGCCATATATACAATATATAGTGTAGACCGTATGAATAAAATACGGACTGTGCCATAGTAAACCATACCACCTTAAAGGTCCCTTCTGAGAAATAAAGCAGCGCTATGTATATTTTTATATTCTCATCTGGAGTTTGCCTATGTGGGTCAGATCTTCAGAAAATGTACAATTCTACTTCGCCAATCCTCTCAAATAACCCAAATTTTAGACGAAACTGAAGTTCAAAATACAGTCCAACCTAACCAAACAGATTGCTAGAATCAATGCAATGCAGAATATACTCGAATTTACCTAGTATTGGCCAAATTGCAGCCTAATTTGACAGGCTTTACTAAATGTGTACAGCAGCCAATTGTACACTTTCTGAAAATCTGACCCATATGGCAGGAGGAGGATGTTTACTGTATTCACTGCATGGGAAAGGCGTGTCCTGGGAGAAGGTCTCTACGAATATTTTAAATCAAAATGGAGGAAGACTGGCGGAGGGAGGGAGGGAGGGAGGGAGACGGTAAAAGCCCCTGACTGGATTTCACGTGATGTGATTAGTGATTTTTAGCCTCTTTAATGTGAAATGTGTCAATGAGTATTACGTATATAAAGTATGGCACATCTGTCCTCCTGTCTCTTACACTAATATATATGAATCTCGGATATATTGTCTGTGTGTGTTGCTGCAGCAATGGAATGAATGGAGTAGAAGGTGGATATATAGCACAAGTCATATAGTTGTATGGTACTACACTATAAGTCATACGGCACGCTATGCGGAATATAGTACATTATAAGTCAGTGCCATTTGTGATGATATATCCAAAACCATCTATGAATGCTATAATCTGTCGTGCAAATATGCTTCATAAATCTAGCTTCACTCACTTCTGCGCCTCTTTCATCCCCCCTTTTTTCAGGTCTCTTCAAGTCTTACCCCCATTCCACTTCCCCCCACCCCCACCCCCTCCCCCTGGCCTTCCCCTCCTCCATCGGGAAGCCTCCCCACAGCTCCCAATTGACAGCTCTACACATTTGGTAAATTCTGCTAAGTTAGGCTGCAATTTGGTCAATACTAGGTAAATTCAAATATATTCGGCATTGTATTGCAACTGTACTTTGAACTTCATTTTCGTCTGAAATTTGTGGTATTTCAGAGAATTGGTGAAGGCGAATTGTACATATTCTGAAAATCTGACCCATCTACTCCCCCTTTTGCTAACAGTTCATAGGTCAGATTTTCTGAAAATGTAAAATTCGCCTTCACCAAATCTCTCAAATAACCCACATTTAAGACAAAAATGAGCTTCAAAATGCGCAGTTTAACATAACAGAACTGATACTTTAAATCAACACGACACGAAATATACTCAGATATACCCGCTATTCATCATTTTTAGCCTAATTTAGCAGACTTTACCTAATGTGTAGAGCCGCCAATTGTACATTTTCTGACGAACTGAAGCCCCATGGTCCCCCAGAGCTGCGGTGCTTTTTAGATAGGTCCTATATCTACCTCGTGTGTATACATCTACGTTCCACCTGAGCCCCTCCGAGCCCCTCCCGCTCATACAATGTAGTTTTTAGCCATATGAGTTGGTATATGTGCAGATTGTATTATAAGGTCAACACATCTAGCTCAGTTTAACATGGTATTAATAACTCAATAACAGACTTGCATGTCCGCCATCTTGAATCTTGATTCCCATGGAATTATGGGAGTTGTATGTCAGTGTAAAATCGATATAAAACATATAGCAATGTAATCTAGAAACATACATATACTCAGTTTAGAGCAATGTAATCTAGAAACATACATATACCCAGTTTAGAGCAATGTAATCTAGAAACATACATATACCCAGTTTAGAGCAATGTATTCTAGAAACATACATATACCCAGTTTAGAGCAATGTAATCTAGAAATCGAAAAGATATCCATTAATAGTCGCAACATAATCGCAGTAAAATCACAACAGTCCAAAAAGCACCAGCCTCATTAAACGCAACCTTCTCTGGATACCATAACATATCCTGGGGGCTATGGATATTACTTAGTAATAACCCAGGATTTGAGTACATGGTAATGGCATACTCCCCTAGGGCGACCTAACCCATATATATACGTACTTGATGAGGCAAGGATATATCCCCCATAGCTCATGCATAAGCCCAACTTATTACATCTAGTCGTTTGATGTTAGGATGTAATCTAAAAAACAAGGCCCTGCAAATGTCCTGAAGCATCGTTCACACATTATTTACATGAGGCAAGGGGAGGACATACCTTAATGAAATATATATGTAATATGTTCATATTTTATCTGTCTCGTATATCTTTGTTATTTATCCTAATAACTTCGTATAATTACGCAGGCACTGATATAGGAACTGTTAGATCCTGTTTCTGTGGGATATTTAATACTGCTCGGGGAGCATGACTTGTATTTAAAAGGGCGAATTTGCAAACATATATCATATACATTTAGCTGACACATAATATTTCATTTTCCTATGTCACGAACATGACAGTGTTATTTTTGTATTTTTCATAATTGCTTCGTTTAAATCCGAACACACACTCAGAGAGATATATACAGAAACATACAACTCTACAGGCATACATACAAGTTCATGCATAAATATATACAGACAGACATTTGTGCATAAATGGGTCAGATTTTCAGAAAATGTACAATTGGCAGCCCTACTCATTTAGCAAATTCGGCTAAATTAGGCTGCAATTTGGCCAATACTAGGTAAATTCGGGTATATTCGGCATTGCATTGATTCTAGCAATCTGTTTGGTTAGGTTGAACTGTATTTTGAAGTTCATTTTCGTCTGAAATTTGGGTTATTTGAGAGGACTGGTGAAGGTGAATTGTACATTTTCTGAAACTCTGACCCAAATATATGCAGACATACATGCAGACATAATTTGTCTCATAAGTGCTAAGCTCCTTAATGTTCAACAGTTTAATGGGTAGGAACAACATACTCATACTAGATGCATCAATTTATCTTTATGATACATATATATCCAAACATATTTGCCTCAAATTAACAAAAACAAGAAGTTATCCTTATTATTGATGTGCCCACTCATAGAAGCTTTCATTCACTTGGTAATTATACCGACATTCCGAGTTAGCGCATGCGCATTGAGCATTTGGGAAGTGATAAGAGCTGTGTTATTTGCAAGCTCTAGACGAGCTCATTCTCCCGTCGCCATTACGGCCGTCGCTAATGTGTTAATGTGAGCCAAACTAGAGGATGAGAGCGGGAGAGCGGGAGAGAGGGGGGAGAAGGAGAGGGAGAGAGAGTGGGAGAGAGAGAGGGAGGGGGGAGAAGGAGAGGGAGAGAGAGAGTGAGTGGGAGAGAGAGACACAGGCAGAGAGAGTCATAGAGAGAGGGGGAAGACAGAGGAGGAAGGGGAGATAGAGAGAGGGAGTCATAGGGAGAGAGGGAAAGAAAGAGGAGAAGGGGGAGATAGAGGAAGATAGAGTGAGCGAGGTAGAGGGAGGGAGAGGGAGAGAGAGAGTCGTAGGGAGAGAGGGAAGTGAAAGAGGAGGAGGGGGAGATAGAGGAAGATAGAGTGAGCGAGGTAGAGGGAGGGAGAGGGAGAGAGAGAGTCGTAGGGAGAGAGGGAAGTGAAAGAGGAGGAGGGGGAGATAGAGGAAGATAGAGTGAGGGAGGTAGAGGGAGGGAGAGGGAGGGAGAGGGAGAGTGAGAGTCATAGGGAGAGGGGGAAAGAAAGAGTAGGAGGGGGAGATAGAGGAAGATAGAGGGAGAGACATCCTATAGCTTCACTATATAGGATTGTTGGAGAGAGGGAGGGACAGGGAGAGACAGGGAAAGAGAGGAGAGAGGGAAAGAGAGGGAAAGAGAGAGAAAGAGAGGAGAGGGAGGGAGAGGGAGAGAGAGAGGGAGTCAGAGGGAGAGAGTGGAGAAACAGCCACAGAGAGAGAGAGTCAGAGTGTGTGTGAGAGAGTCAGACGGAGAGAGAGAGTCAGAGTGTGTGTGAGAGAGAGTCAGAGTGTGTGTGAGAGAGTCAGACGGAGAGAGAGAGAGTCAGAGTGTGTGTGAGAGAGGGAGAGTCACAGAGAGAGAGTCAGAGTGTGTGTGAGAGAGGGAGAGTCACAGAGAGAGAGTCAGAGTGTGTGAGAGAGGGAGAGTCACAGAGAGAGAGAGAGAGAGAACCTATGCCTATGCTATTACTGACAAGTGACATGGTAATTACGCCGGATGCTTCGCTTTTAATTGCAGCTTCCATATTTCCATGTCAGATGACTAACTTGATACCATAGTGGTGTGTATATATTAATAGCTAACAAGCTTTCGAACACAGCCAAATCAGGAATAATCATGTCGACGTCAGGCACGTCACTTGTATGGCGTCTGACGTCGAGAGGAAATGTTGCTTTTTGCAGCGTCGTTGTTATGCTGATTTGAATTGTGGAGATTGTTATGTAAAGTATGATGAATTGATGTTTAAGAATGGGTGGAATGGCAGTAGTGTGACAAGTCCAACAAATGACTCTTTTATTCAAGTTGGATGGGGAATTATATGGGTCAGAATTTCAGAAAATGTACAATTCACCTTCGCAAATCTTCTCAAATAACCGAAATTTCAAACGAAAATAAAGTTCGAAATAAAGTTCAACCTAACCAGCCAGATTGCTAGAATCAGCGCAATGCCGAATATACTCGAATTTACCTAGTATTGACCAAATTTAGCAGAATTTACTAAATGTGTAGAGCTGCCAATTGTACATTTTCTGAAAATCAGCCCAAATGACATTCTTTTATTCAAGTTGGCTGGGGAGTTATAAGTATTGGGAAGGAGGAGACATCTATATAGGTTGGGTTGTAATTAACTTCAATTCTAGACGAGATCATTGCAGTAATTATAATAAGCACATGTCTAATCCAGTATTTGGCACTTCTCCAAACTATAGGTCTTCAATTCACATCACTAGCATAATTTCCATTGCTGAATATCCATTTAAATTGGAGTGGAAGGACTCCCAAATTTTGCAACCGTACGAAAGAACAGCGAGTGATAAATTCGCAAATTTGCACTATTTCAAATATAATTTCCTTGCAATGTCTTTGAAATTTAGTTATATATGCAAATACGTGGACAATTAACATGATTTAGGATTTCTGGCAATTACGTAAATTATAATAGTTTATATATGCAAAGCACCATGTGAGGTAAAGCGTTGGGGCCTAGGAATATCTTCATCAAATGAAATTAAACAAATAAACATTTCAGAATATTGTTTTTACATACACTAATTTCATCAAGAGTGAGGACTGAAATGATGCTTTTCTAAAGTCAAGCCAGTGCTTTGGACCACTGTGCCTGTCCCTACTCCCTGTCACATGTATATATGTTTATTTTTTACTGCGAATCCATATAAATGCGCATTTAAAACAGATTAGTTTACCCTAGCCTCTAGACTAATACAATTTCGAGAAAAAAGACCACACTACATACATCGAACTTTCTGTACCTTTTCTCCTTTCACACTTTCAATCTGCATTCCATAGGGTCGTATCAAATATCAAATATCACAAATTCCAAATATTTTTTTCTTTTTGGAATTGACAATTATAGGCTACATTACCTTGAGCTAGCGATCTATATTTATAAGCTTCCCATGGGAAAAACATTGCGCAGAATCTCTCTGCCTCTCTTAAACACATGGGTCAGATTTTCAGAAAATGTACAGTTGGCATCTGTACATATTTAGTAAATTCTGCTAAATTAGGCTGAAATTTGGTCAATACTAGGTAAATTCGAGTATATTCGGCAGTGCATTAACACTAGTAATCCGGTTGGTTAGGTTGAACTGTATTTTGAAGTTTATTTTCGGCTGAAATTTGGGTTATTTGAGAAGTTTGGCGAAGTTGAATTGTACATTTTCTGAAAATCTGACCCACACATACTCTGCCTCTTGCTAGTTGTCAATGCCCACCATCATCCGAAGCACCGGTATGAATGGGGTTTCAGGAGTCCCCAACAATCAGAAAATGGAACGAGCAGCAATTAAAACCTTCAGTAATTAAGTTAGTTGTAATGAATCCTGTGCCGGCTCCCCTGGTGGTGGTGACTTGAATCTCACGCCTTGTGACGCGGGCGCTCATTTATGGCGGGAAAATTTGTTATTTGTTGTTCAAAATGTCGACTGCCTTCCGTCACATCCTGTCCCGCCGTCGTTATTTGTATAGGATTGTATTATATTACTAGCAAAGTACCCGTCCTCCGGACGGTCACCCTCTATTGCCAAACTTCCCCCTCTCCCTCTTTTCCCTCCCCCTTTTCTCTGACTTTCATACCTGTTTTAGGTCCCCCTGGACGTAGGTTGTGGGAAATGACGTAGTATCTCACAGGGGCTTTCCCAGGCTATAAATAGAGTGTGGTTATCCCGATTTAAAAAAGGCTTCAAAATCACATTTCCACCCCAAATACCTTCACAAACTACATACGACGACATCCAGAGAGGGGGGAGAGACCTCTAAAGATGAGTAAAGTGGTTTGTAAAACAACAAATTCCGAGAACATTCTGGACAAAGAAAACCTTCTTTCTACCATTTCCTTTCTACCTCCTTTCCTAGAAATCGCTCTAGCTTTATATTATATGGATGGATGGATGGATATGGCTGATGTAAACAGATTCATTAGCATCTCCCCAACAACATATGGATGATGTGATAACTGGTTGTATATCCTGATAATTTATTTATCTCATTATCAGATTCACACCTCATTGTCTGTTCCTTATATAAACATAGTCATATTGCCATAGTGTATCAATCCTTAAATTTACATTAAGGGTGGTCTCCACTGGCTGCGGTAAGCCTTGCGATTAGCCTTGCGATGGTGTTGTGCTGGTTCTGTAGGTGGAAAGGAATGATAAGGATATGGAAATTAATGCAGTTTCAGCGTTAGTGCAGACCTCGTCACTCCTCACCATCACAACACCATCGCAAGGCTTACCGCAGAGCTTACCGCAGAGCTTACCGCAGAGCTTACCGCAGTCAGTGGAGACCTCACTTAAAGGTTCTATTCAAAGGCTACTTCAAGAATTGTAAACATTCTCTTTTTTCTTCCATATTTGTAGCCATGATTTGCGATCAAGGTTTGATATGGATTTTCTTACTATATTTTCTGTCTTACCTCGCCTACTCGTGTTTGTTCCCTTATTTATTCCGTGCTGTATTACATATATAAATGAAGTACACTCTCAGAAATAACGGTTCTTTGAGCTTCCTATGGGAAGGGCTATTTTATATCTCAATCCCAGTTCTGTAGATAGAAATGAACACACTCCACTGATAGAAAGTGTGGTTATTTTTTGTATATGTTTATTCAGTTTAAGGCCAATTTAAAGTGTCTATCAAAATATGCTCCAACAAAAACATTTATAAGAATTAAAATGATTAATCCGCCCGGAAATTAATTGATTTAAGGATGTTCCCCATTGAAACCTTTTTCTAAGAGTGTAGACGATAATTTGTGTAATTTATTTTGATTGTGCTGGATTCTATTTTATAATAATAATGAGTTTAGGGCGTGTCCTTGTCACCGTACCTGTACACTATACCTGTTCACAAGTCAAAGTATAAGTGTTTCTGTAGTATTAAGGGTGGTCTCCACTGGCTGCGTTAAGCTCTGTGGTAAGCCTTGCGATGGTTTGTGCTGCTTCTGTAGGTGGAGAGGAGTGATAAGGTCCTACCTACATGGTTCACTGGCCATGTAGGCAGGACCTCGCCACTTCTCACCAACACAGCACCATCGCAAGGCTTACCACAGAGCTTACTGCAGAGCTTACCACAGCCAGTGGAGACCACCCTTTACTTGTACATATAATTAGTTATGGATATATTTTTTTGTTATATTCTGTAATCGATGTGTGTCTATTGTATATTATAAAATACACAAAATAATTATACATTATATGTGTAAAATACATTTTTAAGATAATTATATGGGAATAAAGGAATGGTTTCTAAGCTATGCCACTCTGGATCCAAACCCTAAGATAGGATCAGAATGATATGTCAGTGATTGGACGCCTGCTTCGGTTTCCTGGCCAAGGACTCGGCGTCTTAATTGGAATATAATGACATTTTGCGGTCCTAATAGAATTATGATTGCACTTTGCGGTTTGAGGCAAGAGGCTTTCCCCCCGTTTGAAGGGACTCTCTCAACTTTGGGCTTAGACTGCAGAAGCATTCTTTAGGCCTTTTTCCAGGGACCACTTCATCGTTTCATAACGATTCTATTATCATGCACCTCTTGAAGATCTGAATATAACTCAGACAATTTTAACACATTATTATGAGCATTATTAGGCAAAAATATTGATGACGCACACAATATCTAAAAACCAGTTATTCAATCAGTTATCGAAGCCAATAATTTTCCAATTAATTTGATGGAAATCATTCGAAAAAATTCTAACACCAATCTTGCGGTGGGCTTTCTTTTTTTTTGTTTTGAATTTTATTTCTGCGACACAATTAACGTTTCGATCCTTCGGGTGGAGCATTGTGGATTAACTTTGGCTCAGACTTAAATGTCCTGACCTCAGCATTTGCCCAAAGTACTTGGGTATGGAGTGTGTGTCTTTAATACTGCTACGTTCTCAGCTGATATGACAAAACTATCTTCCAATATAGGCACATTGTTTGGCCTGTAGTACTGAAGTTATCAATATGTGCCCGTTGTTTGGCCTATAGTACTGAAGTTATCAATATGTGCACATTGTTTGGCCTATAGTACTGAAGTTATCAATATGTGCCCGTTGTTTGGCCTATAGTACTGAAGTTATCAATATGTGCACATTGTTTGGTCTATAGTACTGAAGTTATCAATATGTGCCCGTTGTTTGGTCTATAGTACTGAAGTTATCAATGTTTTGCTGCTGTTATATGATCACACAACAACATTGAGCAATACATAGGTGAAACTACTGCAGCAGGGAATTTCGGCGGGCCACGAAAATAAAAATGTTTTTTTATGTAGTCCTCCGAAATGTTGGTTCAATGACCTTCAGTTTGATAAGAAAAGAATAAATAAACTAGCAATAGACCAACTTTTGATCGCTTTTCAGCTGAAAATTCAGCTTTAAATTTTAAATAACACCACCAAACATGACCTGTCTTCAGAAATTTGCTCACGCATGTACTCTAATGTTGAGTGTGCTGATTAACACTGCAGTGTGGCTGTACTGTAGAGGCAATACTTACCAAGAGAGGATTTCATGCCGGGCACACATAGACTTGCCCACAGTGCCCTTGTAACATTATGTGTCCCCGCCAGATGGTGTCATTAAGAGTAATCAATGTCGTGGCTTGGTGTCCTGACTTAATACACATTGTGGCCATGACGTAACCGTCACGTAAGGGACGTAGGACGTGTGAAGACAATATGTACATTGTAATGAGGGCCCGGGGGCTGTAGCCGTATACTTGTACGTACATGTCATTCATCATCAAGATCATTAACGGCTCAGAGAGAAGAGTGACATTATTATTGCAGTGGGGTAAAGTGTTTAAGAGGTAATTTGTATGTCATGTAATATATATATATACGTTATTATATGATTTCTAGTAGTCTTATATGTGTAATGGTGTTTGTGGATGGTTACTGTTACATGTTAGATGATGTTTTTGTCTGTGTGTTAATGGTACAATATAATATATTAGTGTCTTGTTGCTGTGATAGTTGCGATTTCGAAATATGTAACAACGGTTGTTGTACTACGTCAGGCGTTCTGTATCGGATACAAAGAGTTATGGAAGAATTAATCATAAAGGTGTTGACACAGATTGCTAATTAATTATGATTAATAATATCGTATCGACAAAGCAATTAACCTAATGAGCAATTGTCATCATAATCGATCTTTTGATATTTGAGATGGAGTTGTTCTGTGGTCTGTACAGTCTAGGCCCAAACCCTCAGATCAGATCAGAATGATATGTCAGTGATTGGACGCCTACTTCGCTAATCGGTTTCCTGGCCTAGGACTAGGCGTTCTAATGGAATTATAATGACATTTTGCGGTCTTAATGGAATTATAATGGCACTTTGCGGTTTGAGGCGGGAGGCTTTCCCTCCGTTTGAAGGGACTCTCTCATCATCTTTGGGCCTAGACTGAGTAGCTTGACAATGAATTTCTGCCAAAGAAATATTTCAATATTTGCTGCTCGCCATCTTGCTCTTCTTGTTCTTATCTCCTTCCAAAAGATGATCCATTTAGGGATGAATAATAGTGAAAACTCTGCCAAACCTCAAGTTCCCTTTAAGTTAATTTCATCTCGCGCCAGTGGAAAAAAGATTTCTGTTTTTACTCATCCACTTTGATTTGTTGATTTGTGTTATCATATTTGGAGTTATTGAAGTTGGAGGAGGACATCTTCAAGACGCACTTGGGTAACTATTGGTAATAGAACCTGAAAAACAAATCCAAAAAACGCCATCTCCGGGGATTGAGGGTGTTTTATTCCCTCCTCCAGGCCATAAGCAAACGGGCGCCAGATACGCTACTATAGAAGTTTGGGCCATTTCTCTTTTTTATTGCTTTTTATCTTGATTTTTTTTATTTTGCTTTCCTCCGGCGACTTCTTTTCCTGGCAGATTCCAATTATCCGAGCTGAGGTGACTACAAATACTAGCTTCAAGGGCTGGCGGAGCAGAACTCTCCAATAATGGGGAGACTGCGATTCAATTCTGCAGTTTAAATGTATAAATGAAGGCAAGGAAGGGAAATAAACTACGTAGTGAAACGTGGGTAGTGGTTCTAGCTGCAAAAGGGTCAGATTTTCAGAAAATGTACAATTTAACTTCGCCAATCTTCTCAAATAACCCAAATTTATGACGAAAATAAAGTTCAAAATACAGTCCAACCTAGCCAAACAGATTGCTCGAATCAATGCAATGCCGAATATACTCGAATTTACTTACTTAGTCTTAGTATTGGCCAAATTTCAGCCTAATTTAGCAGAATTTACTAAATGTGTACAGCTGCCAATTGTACATTTTCTGAAAATCTGACCCCAAAGCGTACCTGGTGGGAATTAAAGAACAAGAAGTGGAAGCGAGCGGAGGCGGAAAACATTTTTTTTTCTTAGATTTAAATTTTTGAAATCAAAGGTTTCATCTTTTATGAAATTAAGCAGCAAAAATCATCGAATCAAATTATAATATTTTTTTTCAAAAAAAGAAGAAGAGTGCATGGCAGGACTGGAATCAGGACAGGGTGGGCTTGTTAGTTGCCCTGTGAGAAATTGACCCATGATCGTAATTGTAGAAAAAATAAGGATTTATTCCAGCGTATAGCACCATAGATTTAACGTAATTGCATTGTTTGCCCAAGCCCTGTGGAATGGGCTACTACAAGTACGGGGTATATACATGGGTCAGATTTTCAGAAAATGTACAATTGGCAGCTCTACACATTTAGGAAATTCTCCTAAATTAGGCTAAAAAATGATGAATACCGGGTATATCTGAGTATATTTGGTATCGCATTGATTTAAAGTATCAGGTCTGTTATGTCTAACTGCATTTTGAAGCTCATTTTAGTCTTAAATGTGGGTTATTTGAGAGGATTGGTGAAGGCAAATTGTACATTTTCTGGAAATCTGACCCACATGCATAGAAAGGGGCACATGCGTGTGTATTTAACCTTGATTAGAACAGTTAATTTACCATAGAACTTACAGGGGGATTATCGGGAGAAACTATACCCCTGTATAAAGGGTAACAACAGTACTGGGGATAATACCACTACCAGAAAGCTAATCCTTGTAATTATCCGGACAGGTCCCAAACAAAATGGACACCGTGTTAGACCGACGTCGTACCATCCACTGGACCACACGAATGTGTACGTAACTATTTCAGAGTCAACAAATGCATCTAGAGTATTTTCCTTAGGCGGCTTGCTGTCTTTTGTTTTAGGCTTGATTGTTTTTCATGTATCTCTGACATTTTCTCTCCCTCTTATTGTTCCTATTCTCCCCCTTTATTCTCTCTCTTATTGTTCCTATTCTCCCCCTTTATTATTAGGATGTAAAGGTGTCAATTGTAGTTTTAATCTATTTACCCCGACCCCAGCATGCTTTGTGTGTATTGAACCTAGGGTAGTTTTATAAGTGGGTGAAATCGCCGGAACGTGCACACAGAATTCGCCTTCTCCAATCGTCGCAAATAACATAAATTTGAGACAAGAATAATGCTCAAAATTTGGTTCAACATAACCCAACAGATTGTTTGAATCAAGGTAATATCATATATATTCAGTTATACCGAGTATTGCCCATTTATTTCCAGTCTAATTGAGCAGAATGTACTAAACGTGTAGAGCTACCAATTGTACATTTTGCGAAAATCTGACACTTTATCATGATTCACGGGGGTGGGTTTAATAATGACTAAAGCCCGAGCCTTTGAAGTTAAGAACAACATGATTTGCCTCTCCTCTCGCTACTTGTTGTTTTAAATCTCCTGCTAATCCACTTCTCCCTTTGGAACTGGATTTTATAATTAAGTTGATGATCTGCGCCGCACGAACAACCCAGCGAACAAGCCGCCGCCCCCTTAACCCGGCCTTTAGTCGGGTTGAAATAATGCAAGGGGTAAAGGGGTACCCACACTGGATCGGTTTGTGAAATCGTACGATTTCAAAGTCTACAATTGATCGTGATGCCAATCGTGTCCCAAATCGGGTAAAAAAACAGAATCGGATGACTTTTTTCGACCCACACAGACCCAAAATAGTAGCACGATTGGTCCTACGATTAGTCTTAGGATCCTACGACTAATCAGGGGTTGGAATAAAATCGTAGACATAATCTTAAGGCCACATCGGCCGTAGAAGAGCTCTGTGTGGGTACCCCTTAAGGAGGGAGCTCCATTCCCCTAACCTTCAATATCTTGTATTTTTTGTATTTAAAGATTTTTATTCAGTCAAAAGCTTTGTGCAACGAGTACATTTTTCTCAGAATTTGCTGACTCTCATTTAACAAATATTTATACAAATCTTTAGTGAAGATGTTATCTCACATAAAATGTTATTCATATGTACAAAAGTGAAAATACAGTAAAATACATAGATGTATCAAAACAAACACCAGCGCGTTGTTCAACATCATGACATTCTTCTTAATTTTTTCAAGTTCTTTCAGTAATTCTGATAATTATGCAGTATTTCTCATACAGCAATGTAAACTAACGCCAAAGTATTGAAGGGCATATATGAATTCATGTTCAATTAAGATGTAGTTTTTGTTTCATTAATGTTGAAACGAGGTTCCTCTTTTCTCATTTTCATTGAAATTGGAGAGTCAAATTTCGGAAATTTATCCGTATAGATCATTTTATTGTCCATTTTTTAAAGGAAATTGCATTTTAAAATTTGGCATATGCGTAGTCCCTCAAGAGATTATTGGGGCCGCATCTGCCTTCCCTCCACCCGACACACCCCACATTTATCCCCGAGAGCTCACATATCCCTTATACAGTCAGAGCTTATTCCATGAATAAATTCCTGATACAATATATCGATTTTCCCAAATTTTCCCATTAACATGACCTCAAATGTACGCTTGCTCGGAATTTAAAAAGAACAACCTTCCACCATCCGAGCACATCCTTCAAATCGCTTAATTTCATTATTTTCCCATGGTCTACTGGTAAGAACACGATCGCTATAATCATTTGAAGCTAAATTTGCCGGATTTTTACTGGAAGTATTTGCCTATGTTTTACCCCGCTAAAATGATTGCACTTGGATTCATTTTGGAGGTGGAGTTGGAAATGGGGGAGTTATTTATGCAATTGTGCCTGGAGCAGTCAATTATTCACATTGATGATTTAAACATAACTTTCATCTTTTAATCCCAGATCATATAAATACATAATCAAAGCACATGTGCGGATGGGCCCCAGGGTAAGAATCATGGGACACACTCTGAAAAATGGAGGTTCTTCAGTTTTCCCGGGTGATGATGGCCATTTGGGGTTCTTTTGCAAACCTCGAGTTTCCATCCCACCTTTCCACCTTTCCAAAGTGGCACCATTCCTGGTTTTCTTCTGAGTTCTTCGGAAGAGTTCCACTGAAAAACCTTTCGGGTTCTGCAACATATATAGGCAAACCCAAGAACCTTAGATATTTTTTTCTTTATTAAAAAACAATATTTTTAAGAGTGCAGGATACAAAGCAGGCTTGCACTGAAACTTGTAGCCAATCCCAATTATCCACACAGCTAATTAGCATAATTCAGAATGCAAACACACATAATCTGGACTCGGCGATCATATGGCACAAAGACCATAACGCGTTATGCCACTCCACCAATTAGTTCCCCTTAGTCGGATCCAGCACTAGGCACTAATGGCTTTGTTTCCCCATTAATGTGTACCACGATATCTGATACCTTGTTCTCCATAGTCTTTTTCCTTGCAAAACACCATTAAATAGGCATTTATTTAATATTAGTGAATCCTCATTATGGGGATCGTGTTTTGGGGAGGATAAATGGAGGTTTGGGGAGGAGGAGGAGGAGGAGGTTTTACGCACAAATCATCAAGAGGATCGACCACAAGCCAAAGTGTCGTTGTAATTGGCTTAGGACTTGCCATTATGTCAGCTGATAATATAATAGGGGATTTGCATCAGCCGCCTTTGAGTGAGCGTGTCGGAAATGGAGGATTATGGATTTAAAAGCAAGCCACTTTGTGAAGCATTGTAAAGATTATCTTCTTCACTACATCTAGCATCTATGTACGGGTCAGATTTTCAGAAAATGAACAATTGGCAGCTGTATACATTTAGTAAATTATGCTAAAATAGGCTGCAATTTGGCCAATACTAGGTAAAGTCGAGTATATCTGGCATTGCATTGATTCTAGCAATCTGTTTGGTTAGGTTGAACTGTATTTTGAAGTTTAATTTCGTCTGGAAATTGGGTTATTTGAGAAGATTGGCGAAGTTTAATTGTACATTTTCTGTAAATCCGACTCGTACATGTATTGAGTTCAGAGGGTGGTATCGATGCTAGGCAACTAACGCCGTAACAGATTAGTGTTAATATGGAGAACTGCTATGGAATATTCCCCTCAGAACAGGGCATCAATCCCATTCCCTCTTTGTTTAATCTCGAGAGAAATGTCAAGCTCGGTTGCCTTTCAATATTTTAACAGAGAACACATTTCCCATCAAATCTCCTAGCGATAATCTAATTTCAAAGGGTAGCGATGCAAATCCCCTATTGGCTTCAGATCTAAAGGTATTGCATCGTCTGTTAGTGTGAGACGAGACAACGAGAACAAGGGTCAGATTTTCAGAAAATGTACAATTGTCAGCTGTACACAATTAGTAATTTCTGCTAAATTAGACTGGAAAAATGGTCAAAACGAGGTAAATTCGAGTATATTCGGCATTGCATTGATTCTAGCAATGTGTTTGGTTAGGTTTAACTGCATTTTGATCTTTATTTTGTGTTATTTGAGAAGATTGGCGAAGTTGAATTGTGCATTTTCTGAAAGTCTCACACACAAGGTGAGAAAGAGGAAGGCAAGGAAGATATTCTGGTACAGATCCTCCTGTTGCTATGGTATTTAGAGCGATATTACACATCTATTCCCTTTTGTCTGGGTTTCCCCAAGCAGAAAGGTCAGGTCATCCCACACCAGTGGCTGAAACCACACCCGCACGTTACCACCAATTACTGGTCAGCGTTTGGATTATTGGTGTGTCAGATTTTCAGAAAATGTACACTTGACAGCTCTACACATTTAGGAAATTCTCCTAAATTAGCCTAAAAAATGATGAATATCGGGTATATCTGAGTATATTTGGTATTGCGTTGACTTAAAGTATCAGTTCTGTTATGTTAAACTGCATTTTGAAGCTCATTTCTGTCTTAAATGTGGGTTATTTGAGATGATTGGTGAAGGCGAATTGTACATTTTCTGAAAATCTGACCCCATTAGTACACAGACGCAACCCAAACACTACCCCATCCTTCATCCCGCAAGCCCCCATTGAAATACTCGGTTAGCGCGACCCCTAGTCATAAGGGAGGTACTAATTCCATCTTCGACCTTTCACCTCAGCTTTGTTCGCTCCCTGCATGGCTCTTTGTCCTTTAAATCATAACCCCACACGTTGTCAGTAGCTTTATTTGTTATTTTCTAGTCATGGTTAATTATTTAGTCGGTGTTGTGTTTCGCCGGCAACAATTTTCTATTGTTTCGCCTCCGTACCTCTCTCGCTGTTGTTGCTGCGAGTAACAATCGCGCCACCCACCTCCCACCTCCCACCTCGCCCCCTAATGCTAAGTTATGATCGATGGTTGCTTTTGATAAATAATCTCCCTTTATTCTCCAAACTTTAACAAGATATCACTTTACAAGCGCCGAGACTTTCAATCCATCCATTTTCATTCCCAGTGTCGCTTCCCTTTTGCAAACTGATTATAATGGTTTTGAATTTGGGATACATGATTTAATTTTAGGCATAAAGGGTGCGACATTGAGCTTTTATTCAAACGGATTGTTGAAAAGCCTTTCTTTAAAAAGTAATCATCCTTTGTCCTTCATTCTTTCCCTTCCATTTCAAGTTTCATTTTCTTTTTAATAATACTGTATTATATTATGTATGTATCATGTTAGATGCATGGGTTTAGAAGATAAATTGCACTTAATGTATATAAATTATAATAAGTGTCTTGCCTTGACTCTGATTATGCATCACAATATCACGCATCACTTATTATTACCTTAATATTATGATGAATTTATTAAGAAATTTGATATTGTTTTTCTCTTGAATGTCTTGCTCTTCGTGTTGTATCGTTGTCTTCAATGAACGAGCACCTCTTGCATTAAATATCAACACCGACTTGTAATAATGGTCGTTGAAGTCTGTGATATTAGTGTACGACTTCAAATCAGGCGTATATCACGAGTGTTATATGCTCCTAGCTGTTGTTGCTAATAGTTCAAGCAGTTGTAAAACTTAATATCAAATTGAATTACGTATATCAATCCCATAGGAATTAAAATATGAGTTATAAATGGATCATTATTATTATATTTAAAGAAATTACAAGTCGTCTAGATTATACAATTCTAATTTTAATTCATAATTCGATATTGTTACAGTTAGAATATATATAGAATGATTTAATTCCAAGTGTTTTAGACATGTGAGAAATACATGGACTGTATACTAAATATAGCACCCTAAATCAATGAGCTTTGCTTTACCCTAGCGTGATATGTATAAACTAGGACTTTAATGGCGCACACATATTGATATTGATTCCTCTTGTTTTCTAGCTGAGAGTCCTGAGCCGGACTTCCGCATTTCCGACGAAGAGGATGTCTTCATTCCACTCGCGCATGCGCTGAGGCACCAGCGACGCTAAACCGGAAGCTATCAGACCGGAAGTAATCGACAGGAAGTGTCAGACACCAAATAAGAGGAATCATCAAGGCCCGGGATGTGTATTATAAATCAGAGCCCTAGCGTTGTATGATGTATATATTATGATATATTGTAAACGGGAGACGCAGGCTGGGCAGAATGCTGGTATTTTGTAAATAATAGAGACAAAGACAATGTTCCGTGTGATGATTATGATGATATTGATATAGAGGTATATCTCAATGTATCAGGTGTGTAGATATGTGTCTATACATGCATGCATGTCAGATGTGTGCCGCAGAGAGAGGGAGGGATTATAGTATGTTCTTTTGAGAAAGAGAAGAGGAGAGCATCTTTAGCAAACTTCGTAGTGGCCCGGTAATGTGCGTTATAAAGTTATGGCCACCTGCGCGGGCAGATATTATGAATATGTATGTGATATGCTAAATGATGTGAAGGCGCATGCGCCACCTGGGCGATAATGGAGTTATTCCAGGGCCCTTGCTGTATGTATAAAAATGTCGTCTGCTACTCAGAATTGCTACCTATCCACCCATCTTCATCACCATCAATCTGTCCCTACCGTATTCATGAAAAAAAACCCCAACATAGTCACACCACCAAACTGGAGGAGAATCATGAGGCTTGTAAAAATATACTTAAATATACCTCTGTTGTTGCTTGGCGACTCCTTATGAATATTCATCTGTTTCCAAATGTCGTAATCCGGGAGAGAGAAAAGGTCTTACTTAGGAAGACAGATGTGTTGATGGATTATCAGGAGGAGCTTAATGCGCATGACATTTGTTTCCGGATATTTTTCATTGATGTATTCAATAAGTGTGCACACTTCCGTCAAATCACCAGAAATGAAACATAATGTGTGTTTTTTTCTCTCCATATTTCGCATAATTTATATTCATGTGATTACAATGTGATTTAAAATTGCCATGTTTATGTTTAGCCTTTTTCGTGAGCAGAATTAATTAGTATATTCGAGAAATATTTCAAAAGTGTTAACTCAGAGAGAACAACTTTCAGTGGTCTTACCCGTACACCCCATTACAAGGCGTTCCAATTCTCATCTTCCGGTTTCCTTTCCACAGTCTACCAGTGGGCGATAATTCGACGAATGGCAACACGCCATCTGAGAGATCTCGGCCAATGAAATAAGTGTCTTTTCTGAGATCGCGTGAGAATTAGGCGCCGATACAGTAAATTAATAGTACGGCGGTTGGTATGAAATACCCGCATTGTCGCCCATCAGTTGTAAACTAATACACGTCACTGGTGCCCTGGTGGCGGGCATGTACATTAGGACCAACATGGCGGCTGTGAGCTCTACTCCAAGCAGATTGGTTTTTTCTCCCCTGCCGCACCTCGTCCAATCAGAATGGAGACTGAGGGTAGTTTTTCTTGCTTATTTCCAAGCTGTGCATTAGAACAACATAACGGGTCAGATTTTCAGAAAATGTACAATTCGCCTTCACCAATCCTCTCAAATAACCCACATTTAAGACAAAAATGAGCTTCAAAATGCTGTTTAACACAACAGAACTGATACTTTAAATCAATGCGATACTAAATATACTCAGATATACCAGGTATTCTTCATTTTTTAGCCTAATTTAGGACAATTTCCTAAATGTGTTGAGCTGCTAATTGTACATTTTCTGAAAATTTGACCCATTATAACGGACCCTGCTTATCTTCTCGTCAAAACATGGAGGGATTCTCCTACTGGAATGTCAGTCATCAATTTGCTTTTCTCCACTCCAAGCCAACCCTTGAATCCCAACTCCTCCACCCACACTTTCCTCTTTACTTTCTAATTCCCGACACTGTCATACATGGATCTCACGCCCTTCTTGCCGCCCTGGGGAATCAGAGAAAATGGGTTTGTAGAATGATCTGGTGAAATAAACGGAGAGAGTAAGAGAGAGAGAACAAAGTAAGACAGAGAAAGAGAAAGAGAGAGACAGCCAGAGTAAGAGAAAGAGAGAGACAGCCAGAGTAAGAGAGAAAGAGGAAATGAGCGAGGGAAAAAGAGGGAGGGGATAGAGTAAGCTAGGGAGGGAGAGGGTCTGGAAAGAGAGAGAAAGAGAGAATTAGCGAGAGAGAGAAAGAGAGAGAGAGAATGATCTAAAGTGAGGGAATAGAAGAGCAGCAGAGAGGGCAAACGAATATTGGAGCGGAGGAATACACGAAAAGGCATTTATAGTGAGACGAGCGAGAAAGAGAAAGAAAGGGGGTAGAGAAAGAGCCAGTGAAGGACAGATTACAAATTAAAACCATATACATGACAAGGGGTGAACAAATATTGTAGAAACGAGAAAGAAAACACATAACCAACACACAGGGAAAGCACAAGAAGACGGTAAAAGTAAACGATAGCGAAAATGTGAGAGACAGCCAAGTAAAAAAAGGAGAAGGAGGAGGAGGAGAGAAAACGGTGTAGGTATGCACCAAGTGGCAATGATGGTCTCAGCCCCTGGGGCTATTGCCTCCTCGGCGCTTCTGATTCCATATTCCCAATCATAACTCTCAGCACATTAGTGAGGGATGAGCCTTGAGATTGTGTTTTTGGCAGACGGGCATACTAAACCAATTATTGTCCTAGCAGCCTGGCTCGCTGCCGTCGTCACGGGCATATCGATGGACTCGGAAAGTGCTTGGGCCGACTGGGAGAAGAAAATGTTCTTATTAAATCGAGCCACATCAGCCTACATATTAATGTAGAGGGCCTTGTGTGTAGGGATTATTTCTTTGCTGGGTGTTTTTAAGGGGTGAGAAGGTGCTGGGGTAATTTTAGGGACTCTTGTTTAATAATTTATTACTTTATCCCACGAATCAATTTTTAGATATCATTTTCCCAAATTGGACCAACATGCCCCACAGCCAATGGTGTAAATGAGGTTGTTTTGAAACCCTGAATAATAAATTCGTTATATTATTATTGAAAATAATAATTGTTTAAGGTGGTGCACTAGAATTCGCTTGAATTGTACCCATCTTGTCACGGCCCAACTGTAAAGCAAATTTACATATTACCATAAAACTCATACAATATTTATTCAATTTGGACTGAGAGATAGGGGTTCCTCCCACACTCACTGAAAACCAATCTCCAATATTACTTAGAAAGATGCAAACGGTTGTGTTCCTCTGGGGAAGGCGATAGATGGGTCAGATCTCCAGAAAATGTACAATTCAACTTCGCCAATCTTCTCAAATAACCCAAATTTCAGACAAAAATAAACTTCAAAATACAGTTCAACCTAACCAACCAGATTGCTAGAATCAATGCAATGCCGAATATACTCGAATTTACCTAGTATTGACCAAATTGCAGCCTAATTTAGCAGAATTTACTAAATGTGTACAGCTGCCAATTGTACATTTTCTGAAAATCTGACGCAGATGCTGCATCTTTTATGGGAAGATGATCCTCCTCCTGAGATATGTAGATTGTACCACCTGGTCCTTTTAAACATGCCTCGCACGCAATGTGCCTCTCCCTCCTCCGTCTCCTGTTCCTCCTCCGCCTACTCCGGTGGGCCTGAAGGGGACTGTTGCTCTTCAAAATAACCTTCCAATAAATATCGAAAAAGTATTACCTTTTCTTATCTAAACGCGATTTTGCATGATTATGATTATTATTTTGTCTCAATATTAACTACCTGGGAAGTACAGCACTTGAATGGCTCTCCTAGAAAGGCCACCCATAGCGCCCTCTCACAGAAATTCCGCAAACTACTGCTACTGCAACAACCCATAAACAGACCTTAATGCAATCGCTCTCTCACTCTCTCCTTTTTAAAAAAATAAAGTGCTTTCAATTGACAGCTTCCTTTTAAAGGAAGGATGGAAGGATACATATATCTATAAGTGTCTCCTTGAGGTTTGCTGCATTCTGCACTGGAATAATGCTGCAATACGTACTATGGGTTTTTTACATGGATTTAGAACTTTGTACTTGATATATTTTTACAGTGAAATAAAGTGGATAAAGTCTGTAGCTTTGACATGACAGGTTTAACGTGTAAATATAATATTTATATAGAAAGGTGGCTTGTCACCTTAGTATTAAGGAATGTTTCTATAATGATGAAAAGGTGATCAAAAGTATGAGTGTGTCATCTAGGATTTATCATAAAAGAATGCATGAGGATCTTATTTCATTTGTTTAAAGAGTAGTATGTGTAAAACGCCTGTAATATCGCTCAATGAACACCAAATGTAAAATATTTTGTATTTATATTAGTTTTTATTCATGTAGAAGGGGCGGTATAATATGGAGGGAGTGATATTATATCGACTCATACACTCAAAGTCATATACGGGTCAGATTTTCAGAAAACGTACAATTGGCAGATCTACATATTTAGTCAATTCTGCTAAATTAGACTGACAAATGGCCAAAACTAGGTATATCTGAGTATATTTGATATTGCCTTGATTCAAACCATCTGTTTGGTTGTGTTAAACTGAATTTTAAACATCATTATTGTCTTGAATTTGTGTTACTTGAAAGGATCACTGAAGACAAATTGTACATTTTCTGAAAATCTGACCCACATATGTCTCACTTGACCGAGAGAAAAGGACGATGTTAAATGGGATTTTCGGCCCAAGTACACACCCATTTGACTGAACTGCTATTGCATTAGCTCAGTATTTCAAAACATATCTGGATATTATTACATCAAATTGATTAGGAAAACAAAGATCATTGACCAGCTTTTGGTTATTACGACTAATCATGAGGAAAAACACAATTGAGCCAAAGATCCAAGACTAAGCCTAAAAACTGACTGAACGGTTTTATCCACTCTCTTTATATATATACCTCCCCGATTTGGGCACAACACAAAGGGTTGTCTGAAGCTGCTCGAGATGTTGTACGAGAGAGAGACAGAGAGAGAGAGAGAGGGAGAGAGAGAGGGTGAGAGAGAGAGGGAGAGAGAGAGGGGGAGAGAGAGAGTGAGGGAGAGAGAGGGAGGGAGAGAGTGAGGGAGAGAGAGAGAGAGGGAGAGGGAGAGGGAGAGAGAGAGGGAGAGAGAGAGGGAGAGGGAGGGAGAGAGAGAGAGGGAGAGAGAGAGAGAGAGGGAGAGAGAGAGAGAGGGGAGAGAGAGAGTGGCGTGAGATCATGACTCTATATCCCTGTATGCGAATAGATCAGACCACGTGCATATCGACTTCCGCTTCCGTGGCTCACGAATATGTCTGTGCATGGGAGAGAACCTCACGTACTCTCACACAAGAGGGACGCTGCTTTCTATCTCGCCCTGTCTCGGATTATCTCGCGAGAAACCAGCCTGAATTTATATGTATATATATATTCGAGGACATGGATATGGGAATATATGAACACCGGTGGTAATTCCTCCAGGTTTCTCCGTACAGCAACGTCCCTATCAACCCTTGGCAGGTTTAAATGTCACAGTCAAAGGTCAGAGAAGGACGACGTCCGCCATCTTGCCGAAAGTGGGGCCGGATGTCGCAAATTATAATCCTAGAGGCTGGCGATCACTGCTAATTTGCGAGCTTCAATCAAACAGCTGAGACTCTCCTTTTTTATGCTCTTTTAACTGTTGCAAGTCACGTACGTTATGGGCTCATTGTGTTTGAATTAGTTGCAATTACATTCCCGACCCGTTCGTTAAATTGGTTCTATTTCACTGGTAATAATTGACATTAATGATCGTCCTAAGTGACTGGGAAAGTGCAACAATAAAAGCAGGGACTCTTTTGTTCCTTAGCCATGTAGTAGTACATGATTTGGGACAACTCTACAACTATTCGAAGCCTTGCTTTATGGATCAGATTTTCAGAAAATGTACAATTGGCAGATGTACATATTTAGTAAATTCTGCTAAATAAGACTTAAGAATGGTCAAAACTAGGTATATCTGAGTTTATTTGGTATTGCCTAGATTCAAACAATCTGTTTGGTTGTGTTAAACTGAATTTTCAACCTCATTAATGTCTTAAATTTGTGCTATTTGAAAGGATAGCTGATGACAAATTGTACATTTTCTGAAAATGTGACTCTTATGTTCCTTTGCATACTAGAATGAGAAATGGAAAATGAAATTTCCCGCATATTCGGCAACTTCCCAAATGAGGTAAATTCTTTTCTGAATGAACCCGATCCATGACCGGAATGATAATTTCTTTCATTAGTTTTTTTAAATTTAACAAATCATCTCTTCTCCTCGCACAATCTTTCTATGACCAGAATTCAGAAAGACATCATTACAAGTCCTCTTTAAGGGTCAGATTTTCAGAAAATGTACAATTGGCAGCACTATATACTTAGTAATTTCTGCTAAATTGTGCTGAAAAAATGATGAATTTCTGTATATTTGGTATCGCAATGATTTAAAGTACCAGTTCTGTTATGTTAAACTGCATTTTGAAGCTCATTTCTGTCTTAAATGTGGGCTATTTGAGAGGACTGGTGAAGGCGAATTGTACAATTTCTGAAAAATCTGACCCTTACGGTTCAACATGGCGGCAACAAAAAGCCACTATTGTGCAGAGTACAAGTGTTGGGATGTCCCCTCGTTTATTATATATGTATAACATCATGATCTCCTTCTATCCAGCCATCTCGACACAATGGTCCTCATGTATCAAGCCTGTATTATTATTTATGAGTGACTGATTGCATGACTTACATCAAATGATCTATTGCCACTGAGGGATGTACAACCTTATTCCAAGCATCAATAGGGGATTTGCATGGCGTAACATACTTGTCAGTTATGATGCTTGATGGGATCGATCCAGATCACGTTTTGCATGTTAATATCTTCATCAAGGATTTTTATCAGGTTTTTCTTCTTTATTTGTCCGCATTGCTTATTTAAATATATGGGTCAGATTTTCAGAAAATACGCAATTGTCTGCTGTACACATCGATTAAATTATGCTAAATTAGGCTGCAATTTGGCCAATACTAGATAAATTCAAGTAAATTTATCATTACATTGGTTCTAGCAATCTGGCTGGTTAGGTTAAACTGTATTTAGAGTATTATTTTCGTTTGAAATGTGGGTTATTTTAGAAGATTGGCGAAGTTGAATTGTACATTTTCTGAAAATCTGACCCATATAGACACTGTACTTTATAATGTATTCATCACGTGGCACCTCTTTGACAGTTGACAATTGACAGCTCTACACATTTAGAAAATTATACACATTTGAGCTGAAAAATTATACATAGTAGAAATATCTGACAGTATATGGCATTGGTTTGATTCAAGACATCTGTTTGGTTTCGTTCAACTGTATTTGAAACGTCATTTTTGTCTAAAATTTGGGTTATTTGTAAAGATGGTGAAGGTCAATTGTGCATTTTCTGCTGATCTCACCCAAATATTTCAGTCTAATCTCTGCACAGGAAACCTCCATGATTCTACTGGATGCTATTGCAAATCCCCTATTATACCAATTCTTTCTTTCTTATCCATATGATGTGAGTGCTACAATGACTTTATATATGATATGAAACATTGCCATCGAGGCCTCCCAGTGTATGAACACAGATTTCAGTTAATGCTATCTTGTAATGGATATGGCCGGTGGGTAGAACCCCCGGTCATTAATCTTGTGTCTAAATGTATTGTTTACTCTCAGAGTACACCGTTGTGACTAGTTGTTAGCGTATATATGTATAATTATTCATGTCATCAGCATTGTCAAATAGTGTATATCTCTCTCTCTCTCTCTTCCCAAATGAGTTGGCTAAGACCTAAATATTAAGTGGCCTTCTCCCTCCGCCTTGTACATCTTCATTATTTATTAAAATAAAATACGTTCAGCGAACACAGAGAAATTCCCTCTTGGTTGTCTTATTTGCTCGCTTCTATTTATAAAGATATTACCGTAGCTTGCCTCCTTTAGTAGTTAGTGTACCGGCCGCGTATGATACATACTTCTCATTACGGTGCCTCCCCACTGGCTAAAGGGTATTATGATATTAAGCTATCTATTTCAATTACGGGCTTCGGAGTATGGTCGCGGCTTGCCTGGTTGCACAACCGTGGTATCACAAAAACTATCCGCTCCGTTCCACTTCTGACAATATCAGTCCCCAATGTCCTATTGCAATTAGATCCCTCCATCGGGATCCTACTCTGGTCTACACAGCTTTTTTTTAAATACCTGATATCACCCTAAATCATTCCAATTGGATGAGAGATTAACGGAGCGATGATTTAGCATATCATATATGTATACTAGACAAGAAAACATTATTATATTGATAGATGGCATAGGCGACGAGACTGGATTAATGGCGAAAGAAAGGCAGGATAATCTCATAACAGAGATTAATATCCTTAAATAGGAAGGTAATAGCATATCAACCTGCGTGCAAGTGCAATTAGTAGGCTTTTACCAGCGCCCTCCGATCAATCCATCACACGGATTACGTTAGAGGCAAATGTATAGGGAGGTTATGTACATAGCTTATGTAAGACAACTATATATGGGTGTAATCGCCAGAAATTGTACAATTTGCCTTCTCCAATCGTCGCAAATAACTCAAATTTAAGACAAAAATAATGTTTAAAATGTGGTTTAACATAGCCCTTTATGGGAGTAATCGCCAGAAATCGTACAATTTGCCTTCTCGAATCGTCGCAAATAACTCAAATTTAAGACAAAAATAATGTTTAAAATGTGGTTCAACATAGCCCTATATGGGTGTAATCGCCAGAAATTGTACAATTTGCCTTCTCCAATCATCGCAAATAACTCAAATTTAAGACAAAAATAATGTTCAAAATTTGGTTCAACATCGCCAAACAGATTGTTTGAATCGAGGCAATATCGGATATATTCAGATATACTTAGTACTATACTGCCCATTTTTCAAGATTATTAATTAAACAGTTACTCCATACAGGTTGACACGCAACAACCCGTCATACAGTTGGCTATCTACTATTTGAAAACCTTAATTCATAATGACACTCCCATGGATTTTGTATATTCTAAGTGTGCATGTATTTATTTGGAATTTCTTATCCCAAAACTAATGTTGAAATTTGTCTAATCAATTTAGTTTTGTCTATTTCAGTGGATCGTTGGAGATGGAAGGCCCACTATATATAGTGGGCCAGATTTTCAGAATGTACAATTCACATTCACCAATCCTCTCAAATAACCCAGATTTCAGACGAAAATAAAGTTCAAAATACAGTTCAATCTAACCTAACAGATTGCTAGAATCAATGCAGTGCCATACAGTGACATACTCAAATTTACCTAGTATTGGCCAAATTGCAGCCTGATTGAGCAGAGTTTATCAAATGTGGACAGCTGCCAATTGTGCATTTTCTGAAAGTATTACCCATTTATTATACCTTTCTAGAGGTTGGTATGATACTCCCATTGGCTTAAGCACTGGTCGTCATATCACAGAGAGCGGGTAATACGGCCGCCGTATTACCCGCTCCCCGCCGTATTACCCGCTCCTAATGAACAAAATAGTCCCGATCGTTTTTTCTATATTTTTAGTTAAATAATTCCTTCTGCACAAAAAATACACATAATCTAATCGACCATGATTAAAGGAAAATAAACGAGTAACTTATTTTCTCTATTTAGTTTATGCTATAATGGATCATAGGTGTAGGTAGAAACGAACCACCGCCGAAGGCGCTTGTGACAGCAAGCAACATGATCTGTGATTTGGCGTGCTTAGTTACGGTATTGAAGCTATCACTGGGAGCGGTCATGAAAAAAATCTGATCAAATAAAAGAAATAATCCAAAATCCTTTCATGTTTATCGAAGTCTACCCGTTACCAAAGCTCTAGTTGAGTTTTTAAAAGATGTAAAGCTGCGAAAAGGCAACAAATAGATTAAAAACGTGAGCGATTTTCTCACAGTAGCCTATGTCTATGATGCCTCCCTCGATTGACTGACAGTGAGAGAATCAGCGAAAAACGCCGAGTTCAAACGCGAAAAGTACAGAAATTTGAATATCAAACTGAACAACATTTATTTCATTAAGTATTTTAAATCGTATTCATGTCTTTATAATCATAATTAACTGAAAATTAAGCGAAATAACGATTCAAAATAGAACTACATTTTGCAGGCCGTCTCACAACCCGGCAGATCATGTGCGCATTGATATTTACCGATAGCAAAGACCCGGAACTATAAGCAAGCTCAAGTGGGAGGGGCCGTGTTTAGGGCATCGATTTTCATCGAATTCCAACCATTTTTAGCTTAAATATAGGTAAACGTATTGTAACAACCTCTATAAAGGTGATAATAAATGCAAAAGTGCATTCGGGACGATCTGTGGTCCCATATTTCCCTTGGGCTACGTGATCTCAGTTCGTGCGCTCACGCGCCCTCACTGAGATCACTACGCCCGCGGGAAATATGGGACCACAGATCGTCCCTCATGCGCTTTTGCCTATGTATTTAGGTCCCCCTGGACGTAGGTTGTGGGAAATGACGTAGTATCTCACAGGGGCTTTCCCAGGCTATAAATAGAGTGTAGAGATCTCAATTTAAAAAAGGCTCAAAATCACATTTCCACCCCAGATACCTTCACAAACCACATACGACGACATCCAGAGAGGGGGGACAGACCTCTACAGATGAGTAAAGTGGTTTGTAATACAACAAATTCCAAGAACATTCGAGACAAAGAAACCCCTCTAATCCTTATATGGATTTCTACCTCCTTTTCTAGAAATCGGTCTACCCGTATATTATATGGATGACTCACGATTTTTCAATGTGATATGTTTCAGGGAAATGAGTCACAAGTCGCAGAATATGGATTGTGAGATATCATGATATTTGAAAAGATGGGATCAAGCCGATTCTATTGATAGTAAACAGTAGGACAGCTATTAAGTATTTCTATATATCAATTTTTATATTCTCTTTTTTTTAAACAAAAAGTTTGCAATGTTTCTTGGTGGGTAAATTACCAGTAAAGTAACTAAATATACTCCATATGAAGGCCTTCAAAACGGAAGAATATATTCTTCAATACAATGTCTCGAAATTTAATACATAGAGATATATGACTACAAGTGCTAACTCTCTAAGTATCAGAACATTCCAATAAAGAGATCAATTTTGCGACTTGTGACTCATTTTCCTGAAATACGTCACCTTTGGCCACTTTGTAGTGACAGCAAGCAGCGGTAAAACCTGAAGAACCTGACACTGGGGTTGTTGCATAACAAATGTCTATCTACGATGTCGTAGACATTTTTTTCTATGATTACGATGTCAGTTTGCGACTCGTAATGCATTGCATTGCATAATAATGAATCGTGAAATGGAGGAGGCCTCGTGACTTCAAGAAAGAGATTAAAGAACAATTTAAAGCTAGAGAGGCATTAAAACGCCTACATGGTGCATGTGAGAACATCATCCATGAGTTTAATTTATTATTATTTTAAAAATCTAGCTTTTATTACTTTTATCTAAAAAAATGCTAGAAAATTACGAAACCTATTTTGAAGTATAAAAAATAAATAAATGTGCGATGTATCAAATTCATGAAATATCATCTAACATTCAATACTGGTATATTTGGATAACTAATTTATTTGACATCTTTTCACTATTAATATATTTTAAGATGGGTAAATGTTATATCAGTGCATCGCAGAGCATGTTTGTTATGCAAGGCAGAATATTAACAAAGTCAATATAGCATCGTTTATTTCTTCACCAAAATGATGTATGTCGATATTTTTTCCATGAAAAAAATAACCATAACCATAAGTATTCAGGTTTGATATTTGGTTTCATTATGGCCATTCTTAGAGTAAGAAATAATCTAAAACATTTATCATGTCAGTATTGGCGCAGCGTAGAAAATCGATCGTGGATGCCAAGAGATGTACGATGTCATAGAAGATGTCGTAGAAAGTTATGCAATAGAGTGATCGCATATGGCTGTCTACGACGTCGTAGAATCAATCCACGAGCTCGCAGATTATTATGCAACGGGGGCAATGAGTTTATTGATACATGAAGCCGTTAGATGTGCAGGTGTTCAGAAACATTAGCACTAGAACATCGATGTTCTAATGCTAATGTAAATCAGGCTATTCTGAGAATATTTGTACTGATGTATAAAAATGTCTTCCACCTGAATAAAATATTTTCTGAATCAAACATCGTTCGTACTTAAAATAAGACTGACATGCCCTTCATTACACCTCACATTAAGGAATGAACGATTCACAAGTTTGCTTCTGACATTCATCAGATATTTTTTTCTGACATTTATCCTGTGGCGTCTGTACTTATAATGGACTAGGATCTCGTAGGAAAGGTTACATGGGTCAGATTTTCTGAAAATGTACGATTCCCCTTCAACAATCCTCTCAAATAGGCCACATTAAAGACAAAAATCATCTTCAAAATGCAGTTTAACATAACAGAACTGATACTTTAAATCAATGCAATACCAAATATGATCAGATATACCCGGTATTCTTCATTTTTCAGCATAATTTAACATAATTTCCTAAATGTGTAGAGCTGCCAATTGTACATTTTCACAAAATCTGACCCACATACAGGGAGATACATTAAAACATGCCGATAAGTACATGTGTGATGTGTTACAGGGAAATGAGTCACAAGTCGCCGAAAAATGGATTTTTAGATATTATCATATTTGAAAACATGACCGATTCTAATTAAATATTAGGAAATCTAATACATATTTCTTTATTTTCAGTTCAATATTTTTATTTTTGAAAAAGAAAGTTTGCAATATCTCTGGGTAAACAATTACTAAAGTAGGTAAATATACTCTAAATGATTACCTTACAAATGCATGGATATGTAATACATAATTCGGTTCAGACCATACTACATACTCCAAGAAACAGTCAAAACAAAGTTTGGTGGAATAGTTTCTCTACATACTCTACATACTACATACCCCAGGATTCGAAAGCGTAACAGTATCATTAAATTGATCTGCTAAACGGTATCCAAGTATATAATGAAGTAAAATCTAATATACAAATGACGAGTACTGCTTATAAAGAGATTAAATGAATAGCCTGTAACTATTTTTTGCTTGACGTGAAACGTATCACGAATGTGAAATCTGTCAATAAAAGTTTATAAAAAAAAATCATGCCCCTGAGTCCAAATGCAGTGTTTCTACCTACTCAGCTCAGCCCCTCCCCCACAGCCCCACCACCACTCCCCACAGCCCCCGCCCACACACGACAAAAGAACCACACAATAAACGAAGCGTTTTATTGTATGAGCGGTAAGTGTATATTGTCTGTTTATGTATGGGTCAGATTTTCAGAAAATGTACAATTCGCCTTCACCAATCCTCTCAAATAACCCATATTTAAGACAAAAATGAGCTTCAAAATCCAGTTTAACATAACAGAACGGATACTTTAAATCAATGCCATACCAAATATACTCAGATATACCCGCTATTTATCATTTTTCAGCCTAATTTAGGAGAATTTCCTAAATATGTAGATCCGCCAATTGTTCATTTTCTGAAATTCTGACCCACGTTCCTGGATCAATGCACAGAATGTATTCATCTCTTGCCATACATAGTCTAGACGACAGTACTTTTTATTATCTTTAGAATACAATCTATATCATTTAAAAGCTTTGCTCTCTGCCTTAAGGTGGATCGATTCAAGGAGAAACAAGCCGAGATCTGAAGGGACTCCACCCTCTATCTTTATTAGGGAGGTTCAGCAGGTAAACCTATCTTAATTACGTAACCGTATCCCTATCTTGTTTGTGACGTAGCTCGTAAAATTATGCATGAAAAATGATTTGCGAGGTGAAACATTTTGTTTCATATGTTACGTTACGTTTTTCTGACCATGTTTTGCTGAACCTCTTCTTTTCTTTTCATGTATGTTTGTATATCAGAGATACGGATCCGTTTACGTTTAGGTTAGACTTGCTGAACCTCGCTATTGTCACTCTTCAAAAACGCAACATAGAGCTATTCATTCTAATCAAACAAACACATTAAAGGAATGTATTGTCACGTTTGTTGAATGCATGACAATGACTGCTATTCAAGGGTAAACAAATGTTTCATTTCATTTCATTGTTGATATGTGATCCGTTTTAGGAAAATGTGTCATAAGTCGAATATGCATTTTGAGATATCATCATATTTGAAAAGAGGAGATCAAGCTGATTCCAACGATAGTAAACACTAGGACACCTAATAAGTATTTCTATATTTTAAGTTTGATATTTTTATTTTTGAAAAAGAAAGTTTGCAATGTTTCTGGATGGGTAATTACCAGTAAAAAGAAATATACTCCATACAAAGGCCTTCGAAACGCAAGGATACATTTAATACAATGTCCCCAAATTTGTTACATGGATTCATACGACGCTAAACGATATAAAAATGGGAACATTTCAATAAAGAGATCTTGTGGGAAAAAAACTTTGAAAAATATCAGTTTTGCGACTTGTGACTCATTTTACTGGAACACATCACATATGATACTACGGGTTAGGGTGTCACCAAATGTACAATTGGCAACTCAACACATTTGAGTAAATTCTGTTCAAATAGGCTGGACATAATAAATACTATATATAATGAATATATTTGGTATTACGTTGAGTAAAAAAGTTATGTGAAACTGAATAGGGGATTTCCATGTCCACCATCTTGAATCTTGATTCGCATGGAATTATGGGAGTTGTATGAATAGATCGCTGGGAGCAGGGACACCTCATAAACATATTATTATCATTAGATTTCGGTCTGGAGATAAAACATAATTAGAACTGGAAATATCCAAGGTAGATATAGATGGAACCTAGCAAGGGGGAAGTCTGTACACTTGTTATTGACCGAGGGAGCGCGGGAAGATAGAGGGCTTTAGCCCGAGATCTTCTGCGCTCTCGGGCTCTCAGACTTCACCCGAGCTTTGTTCCATATTTATTACACCCCATTAATAAATAAAAAATATAAATAATTAAAAATAAAAGAAGTAATTCAAGTTTTTGGCGGACCTACTTGTTGTATGCGCCAAGGGTGACATAACTCACATGTTATGCACCACTTTGACCAAGTGTGACATACAATGCTGAAGGTATAGGAAGCATCAGCACAGGGGTGTAATAAAGAGTGGTATGGATAATGTTAGATGAGCTAATCGATTTGTAAGAATAACTCTTAAGTACAGAGAGATCTTTATCCCCGGAGATGTGCTGAAGAGCTGGTGTTATTCAATAAGTGTAGAAACATCAAAGTCCTGGTACAGCAAGGGTTTAATGGAGCATAGGTTTCACAGGATTCCAGTTGTTGTAGGCTCCAGTCAGTCCTCCTGGGTAAATAGTAGTAGTAGAGCGGGTAAATGGTAGATGGTAGATGGTACTGACTGACTGGGAGGAGGCACATTATATGGGTCAGATTTTTAGAAAATGTTCAATTGGCAGCTGTACACATTTAGTCAATTCTGCTAAAACAGGCTGCAATTTGATCAATACTAGGTAAATTCGAGTATATCCGGCATTGCATTGAATCTAGCAATCTGTTTGGTTAGGTTGAACTGTATTTTGAACTGTATTTTCGTCTGAAATTTGGGTTATTTGAGAGGATTGGCGAAGTTGAATTGTACATTTTCTGAAACCTGACCCTCATACAATAGGGCCATGACAGCTATATACGGGTCAGATTTTCAGAAAATGTACAATTGGCCTTCAACCAATCTTCTCAAATAACCCAAATTTCAGACGAAAATTAAGTTCAAAATACAGTTCAACCTTACCAAACAGATTGGTAGTGTCAATGCTATGCCGAATATATTTGAATTTACCTAGTATTGGCCAAATTGAGTTTACTAAATACCGGGTATATCTGAGTATATTTGTGATCACATTGATTTAAAGTATCAGTTCTGTTATGTTAAACTGCATTTTGAAGCTTATTTTTGTCTTAAATGTTGGTTATTTGAGAGGATTGGTGAAGGCCAATTGTACATTTTCTGAAAATCTGACCCATATATTCAAATGCGTGATCGTTGATGGGAATAAGCGGGGCCTACAACTCCACTAGGGTGGATCATAGTGTTGTATTGCGACGTTGCAATCAATATATGTCTAGTGCAGAAATGTAAAGACATTGATTCAGCGAAACAAAAGATTCTCTAATTGTCTTTACTCTTGTATAGGAACAGAAATTATCAAGTGTTTCTTGTCAGTAAGTCGTGTTAATGTTTGGGGAGGAAACATATTTCCGCAAATTCCATTTTTCATAAACGAAAGAAAGTTTACATCGTCATATGATTACATATCAACTTTAGTAAACATATATATTATGTTTTCTATATCAGATATGGGTATTTCCTGTCAAAATACCCTCTATAACGTATTTTATTTTAGATGAATACCGACAGAGAAGAGAGAGAGACAGAAAGAGGGACAGAAAGAAAGAAAGACATCAATTGAAAGAAAGGAAGAAGGAAGAAAGAATTGAGATGCAGAAGAGGGAGAGATGCTTATGGGTCAGATTTTCAGAAAATGTACAATTGGGTGCTGTACACATTTAGTAATTTATGCTAAATTAGGCTGCAATTTGGTCAATACTAGGTAAATTCCAGTATATTCAGCATTGTATTGATTCTAGCAATCTGTTTGGCTAATATAAGTTGAACTGTATTTTGAACTTTATTTTTGTCTAAAATTTGGGGTATTTGAGAAGATTGGCGAAGTTGAATTGTACATTTTCTAAAAATCCGACCCGTATGCTTATGGGAAAAAAATAATCAAATCAAGAGAGAGGGGAGATGATGAGAGATGATAAAGAGCAAGTGGGATAATGATGGAAGAGAGTACAAGAGAGTAAGATAATAATAGGAGAAACAGTTGGGAAATGGGGAGAGAGAGAGAGAGAGAGATAGGAGGGATCAGCAAAGTAAAAGTCGATAGATTGGTCAGATCTTCAGAAAATGTACAACCCGCCTTCACCAATCCTCTCAAATAACCCACAATTAACACAGAAATACGCTTCAAAATGCAGTTTACCATAACAGATTATAGCACGCCCCCTGCGGATAATCAATTAAACTCTCATCAATGACCTGTTTTGATATCGGGTAGAGCATTCGGTTCTTCAAAGGGTTTTATAACCTGCACTGTGGAGATTCTGTGGAGCACGTTTGAGAACAAAATGGAGCATTTTGGTGGAAATCAATGAAAACGAGCGGAGGAGGGAGACAGAGGAAAGTAGGGGGAGCCTTTAGTTAGTAGAAAGCTTTAATTAGTATAATCACACAAGCATGAGCAACCAAGAAACTTCAGAAGGGCTTATATCAAATATAGCTATACCAAATGAAGTACATGATTCCAAGTTGAAATACCATAATATACAATACCATAAACTCTTAAATTGACTACATAAATAAGTTACCAATAGTTTGCAAGAGACAATGAGAAGAGAGGTGGATGTCTTGTAAATTCTAACGAAACAAAACAATATATAGAAGCTCACTATAGCCTAGTCCAGTACACACATATAGGAGACGGGGGAGGTCTCTCAAACCATTTTCTCCCGACCATACTTCTACTGACTGCTGCTGATTATTCTCAATACAAATCCATTAAAAAGGTATTCTTCCGCATGGCTTCTGGTATTATTGGTCATAGGTCAAGGATATCTGTTTTAAAAGCAACATCGCAAGCCATATAGATACAGACGATTTGTCCCCCACATATTGTAAAACATAAAAGTATATTGTAACACACACTTCATATCGTTTCTCCTATTAATCTATCCTATCTATCTATCTATCTATCTATCTATCTATCTATCTATCTAGGTATTTTTTGTTTATTTTCCTAGCTTCATATGGTAGAGGCATAGAGTATTGTTTCTTTTTCTGTATATTGCATTTTCTTTATTTATTCGACTATAACAAAAAAGTTATATTAATGTCAATGACATTCAAGAGAGAAACAGTCAGGAGTTGGGGCAGGCAGTTAAGTAGCCCATACTAGGCCTCAACTTCCCAGCTCGGGAGAAGTCGGGGACGGCCCTCTGTCTAGCAGTTAAGGTATCTATCTCAATGTTATGTGGTGGGGGAGACAGTGGTTGGGTCCTGTGTCATATGATATGGGGTGGAGGTTGGGGTAATTACAGGAGGACCCTTTGAATACCATTAATGACCCTGGAGGAGAAAGGGCACGGTGGCTAGATGAGGGGAGGAGAAAGGGTATGAAGGTTGAAAGGGGGAGGGGGGGAAGAGATTTGAGACAATGAACTGATTGTTGGTCATTTGATGATAGTTTAATTGATCCCCAGGGGTTGTGCTATAAAGCACTTGGAAGACTATAGTCTCTAATGACGGGTCCACCAGGGTTATAAATGGTGCAACTCGCTATCGCTCGTGCACCATTTACCCTGGTGCACCCGTCATTAGAGACTGCCGTCTTCCAAGTACTAAATGGATACTTTAAATCAATGCGATACCAAATATACTCAGAGATACCTGGTATTCATCAATTTTCAGTCCAATTTAGCAGAATTTCCTCAATGTGTAAAGGTGCCAATTGTACATTCTCTGAAAATCTGACCAAGATGCAACAAGAGAGGGACAAAGGGGTAGAGAGAAGGACAAGCCAGGGAGTGAGACACAAGGAGAGAGATGCAGGCTCCATTGCAGAACAAATCCTTACTTAGATTTTCCTTCCTTAGCTATTTTCTCTTGCTAAGCAGCTGCTAAGGAACTTTTAAGGGACGAAATTTGCTATACAGGTAGCTAACATGTATGCCTACAGTAGAGAGATCACACATATTTAAGGCAAAAAAAATAGGTGTGTTTCCGATTTACCCCCCCCCCCCCCCCATCCTTGAAACACCTTCCCCTACCTACGAATTGTTTTAACCATACCTGATTTTTTTAACCATAGATCTACCTTTTTTTTTATTTATTTTTTTTTTTTTTACAAAAAAAAGCTAATAAAAGCAGGAAAAAAGGTTTTCCTTACCCGGAACTGTCAAAAAGCGAGTTTCCCTTGTTTAAACAACTATAGTTATAAAATAGACATATTTTCAGTTCCTGGGAGGTGATTTCCTAAAAAATAAAAAACAAAACAGAAAGTTACCCCCCTTACCTAGTTCCAGCCAGATAAATCAGAAACACACCTATTTTTTGGGGGGCCTAAGCAAGGGAAAATAGCTTAGCAAGGAACATTTTAAGTAAGCATTTCTTATGCAACAGGCCCCGAGAGAGACGGAGCTGATAAGGAAGATGGGAAAAAGTGTCGGGAGAGAGGTATAGATAGAGAGATGAGGCAGGTAAATGCCCTCCGAGCCCTGCCACGGATCAATTTCAGTCAGAGTTCAAGATAGGCCATGTGTTCAGGGATTGGTGGAGAGATCAAACGCTACAGTATGTGCAAGACATCTATATTAGATCATATATCACCTGCCTAACATTTATCTAGTAAACATTCCCCACTGCTTTAAAGCGGCATTCTCAACTATTGGGTCAGATTTGCAGAAAATGTGCAATTGGCAGCTGTACACATTTAGTAAAGTATGTTAAAATAGGCGGCAATTTGGCCAATACTAGGTAAATTCGAGTATATTCGGCATTACATTGATTCTAGCAATCTGTTTGATAAAGTTGAACTCTATTTTGAAGTTTATTTTCAATTGAATTGTGGGTTATTTGAGAAGACTGGCGAAGTTGAATTGTACATTTTCTGAAAATCTGACCCTATTACAACCTGAGAAATCATACCAAATTTTATGTGTTGCAAGAAAATGAGTCACAAGTCGCAAAACTGGATTTTGAGATAACATTATATTTAAAGAGATTAGATCAAACAGATTCAAATGATAGTAAAGAGTAGGACATCTAATAAGTATTTCTATATTTATTTATTCATAAAAAAATATAACAATTCATAAGCAATATCTCTGGGTGGACATTTACTAGTAAAGTAGCTAAATATAGGCCTACTCTATATGATGACCTTAGAAATACATAGAGAGAATGGGACGAGCCGGCAATAATCGAAAATTTATAGGACGAGATTCGTCCACATAAGCACGATGCCGTAGGCAGAGTGCTTATGTGGACGAATCAAGTAAATTTTCGATTATTGCCGGCGAGTTCCATTCTATATTTATTATATGTGCATAAAATTTGATCATATGTTATCAGATATCACTGAAAAAATATTAAAGAAGTCTCAGAGAGCCCCGCTGCCCCGCTGACAGCCCCACTGACAGCCCTGCTGACAGTTATATTGTTGACTTAAAACGTTCATATCGCAGCCATTTCTTGAGCTACATTAATAAAACTTATATCATTCAATAGAGAATTTAATGCTCTATTTAATGATGGGATTTGTATTATGTATTTCTATAATCATAGTACCAGAATCACGGGTGGATTACCGATCGCGGGGATTTGTTTACATCCTTCGCGGAGAGCCAAAGCTCCGCGAAGCATATAAACAGAGCTATTTTTAGACAACTACATTCATATAGGATGCGTCCTATATGACTATTTTTATAGCACCCCACTTATAGCACTTCTCATATAGCATGCGCGTATAATAAATAGATATATATTTGATAGACCCTTGAAATTTGGCATTTTCAGCCTGCAAGCAAGTGAGAATATTCCCACAATAACATCTTGTGAATAAATCACTTTGTAGTCCGGGGAAAGGGTAATGAATAATAAATAAAGCAACCACATGAAATGTTTTTGATGCATTTCTGAAATAAATGTGGACTTTTATGAAGCCTTAATGAGTGAAGCTTTAAATTAGGTCTTTCAAGAGTTCACAATATTTTGAGAGGTATAATGTTTGAAAATATATTTAAAAAAATAAAATTGTGATTATTTTACATATAAAATAAACATATCTTCTAATGTGGGATATATTTCATATGATGAAAGGTATTTGCTTGGATAAAGAAGAACTAAAACAGTAAAATGTACTTTCAACAAATGTTCAAAGAATATTCAGCATTATTATGTATCACCGAAGATATTTTTTCAATGTGGACCTATTTTTAGATGATGAGCTGTGTTGGCCTGAAACAAAAGGGGGAATATCGCTGTCTGTAAGTTACAAAAAATACGCTGCATTGTTCTCGGAGACTTCAAATAACATCTATCTATTTCAAAGAGGCAGATCACAAAAGGTCGGACCTGAAAGCGACATCTTTAAAAACCGACTCCGGCGAAGGCGACCAGCAAGGGTTATATATGCTGCTTGAGTTTGTCATCTGAACAAGAATCTGAAACCGTATCTCTGTGTATTTTCATGGGGGCAGGAGAAGAGAAAGGGAAGGTCAGGCTGCAGTGTCTTTTCTATCTATATGGGTCAGATTGTCAGAAAATGTCCAATTCACCTTCACCAATCCTCTCAAATAACCCAAATTTAAGACGAAAATAAAGTTCAAAATACAGTTTAACCTAACCAAACAGATTGCTAGAATTAATGCAAAGCCGAATATACTCGAGTTTACCTAGTATTGACCAAATTGCAGCCAAATTTAGCAGAATTTACTAAATGTGTACAGCTGTCAATTATACATTTTCTGAAAATCTGACCCTTCTATATCAGGCCAGATCCCAGACCTCACTGAAAAGGGCTGAATTTAGTAGCTCCATGAAAATATGAGGAATTCATGCACAAGCACAATGTTAACTGCCTAGATGGTGCCTGGCGAAAGGTCATTTATCCATTCATATCTGTCGCTCGTAACATCTGAAGTGAAGGATCATGGGATCTATTCTATTGATAGAGGCTTTGCCAGAAACTGAGAACCAAATAGAGCAGTTGCATGGCTGTCAGGCTGAGTTGTGATTTGCATGGAATTTTAAGGGAGTTGTATGTCAGTGTACAACCTATAGAAAACATGTTATTATCAACATGGATTATTTCCCAATGTTGCAATATGTGTTGTGTTACAGGGATATGAGACACAAGTCGCAAAAAATGAATTTTAAGGTATCATCCTGTTTGAAAAGATGATATCAAGCCGAATAGTGCGGCGAATAGAGCAGCGAATAGAGTGGCGAATAGAGCTGCGAATAGAGCGGTGAATAGATTGTTAACAAATGACCGGCAAGTAGCGGCGAATAGAAAATCTATTGGTAACACAATTGGTAATGAGCTGTTCCACTGTGGCAAGTAGCAGCCAATCTATTTGCCGAAGAAATCAAAACGTTTTTATTCTTCGGCCAATGATGGCAAGTTGCGGCCAATGACTTGCCACTCATTTGCACCACCTCCTCCACTATGGCAGAAGTGTTACCAATAGAGCGGCCAATAATTTGCCGCTCTATTGGTAACGCTACTTGGAGATAGAGGCGACCACCTATAATGGTAGTAAACAAAAGGACATATATAAGTAATGTAAAGTTTGATAACATTATTTTATTTTTGAAATATTCATTTTGTGACTTATGACTCATTTTCCTGAACACATCACATATCCAAATGTTGCAATATATGCCACATGTTCCCTGTCTCTTTGATTGTCATAAGTGGCAAGTAGCGTTACCAATAGCTTTACCAATAGAGCGGCCGCTCAATTATTGGCCGCTCTATTGGTAATGCTACTTGCCATAGTGCCATTCATTGGCCACTATTGGCCGCTACTTGCCACAGTGGAACAGCTCATTACCAATTGCCTTACCAATAGATTTTCTAAATAGTCATTTGTTAACAATCTATTGGCCGCTCTATTGGCCGCTACTTACCAATGGTGGAGACCCCCTATTAATAACTAACCGAGAAATATACTTTATTTCTTAGAGATTTTGGAGAATTGTAATTACTGAATCTCCCCACAACTCCCTGTCCTCCCTGATGATTTTCCCAATGATCGCGTACTGAGTCGCCAACAAAGAAAACAAAACCAAATGGCCCAAGATAAAAGAAATCAATATAAAATATAGAAGTACATTTTATATTTCCTAAAATGTTAACATCGTTGGAATCCACTTGATTTCACATTTTCAGTTATGATGGTATCTAAAAAAATCCATTTTTTTTCGACTTATGACTCATTTGTCCGTTCTATGACGCATCGCATATAAAAGCTCTCCTATAAACTTGTATATTGTCTTGGGTCTTGGACAATCGTCATCCTATATCCCTTTCTTCTCTAGGAACGTCGGAACGACCTCTCTCAGATGAAGAGAGAGCCCAGTGAATATAGTGACAGCCAAGACCGCCTATTAAACTAGTATTTGATGGGTGATCCAGCTGGATAGAATTGCGAAGGGCCGCCAGTAAAATATGTTGCCATTCTTATCTATCTGCCTCCAGCCCCCGGGCCCTGCTAGTCACTGGGGAGGTGGCCTATTGATTGGATGAGCAGTTCCTAGTATCAATGGTACAGGGCCGTGAGCGCCTCGTACAGAGGTTACCTGCAGACATAGGCCCAAGGTTCAGCCGTACATGCATTATCATATGGGTCAGACTTTCAGAAAATTTACAATTCGCCTTCACAAATCCTCTAAAATAACCCATATTTAAGACAAAAATTAGCTGCAAAATGCAGTTTAATATAACAGAACTGATACTTTAAATCAATGCGATACCAAATATAATCAGATATACCCGATATTCATCATTTTTCAGCCTAATCAAGGAGAATTTCCCAAATGTGTCGAGCTGCCAATTGTACATTTTCTGACAATCTGACCCTCATATGTGATGTGTTTCAGGAAAATTGGTGTTTTTCAAAGGTGTTTAATTACAAGATCTCTCTGTTGGAATATTTTTGGAGTGTCTAGTCCTTGTGGTTGTATGAATACATCTACCAAATTTTGAGACTGTTTATTAATTATATCAGTGCGTTTCTTAGATGATCCCATTGAGTAAATTTAGCTACTTTACTGGTAATTGTCCACCCAGAAATATTGCAAAGTTTTTTTTTCAAAAATAACAATATCTGACTAAAAAAGATAAAAGTACTTAGGGGCCATCCACAAATGACGTCATGCTTTTTTTGGCCATTTTTGACCCCCCCCTCCCCCCCATGTCATGTTTCGTCACACTGTGCCAGACCCCCCCCTTAAAACTGATAAAAAATGACGTCATGTTTGCAGCACTCAGAGTCAAGGCAGGCACTTTTCCAGGGCCCTGATACTTTCACTATAGGTGTCAAATTTTGCCAACATATACCAGCAATAAATTTTGCTTTGTGTCCAACAAATAAGGCAAGATTATCCACCACTATGTTAAGGTTAGTTTTCTGCCTGCCAATGGACATGGGTCTAATGAGTTGCACATGTGCAGAGAGGTTTGGCAGTGGTATAATACCCAAACGCAGTTTAGGATGTAATAATGGAACATATCACATAAAAGGCTTTTACACAAGATCAAGTCTGTGTAGTCCCACAGGGGTCAGTTCTTTGACCACTTCTCTTCATAATATATATGGTCAGTTCTCACAAATCGGGTACACAGAGGGTGTTTTTGGCTAAAATTTTTAATGCATTGAAACTACTTGCCATTTACAGATATCATTGTACATAATAATGAAGGGTTCATAACAAAAATTGGGTAGACTAATTTTAAAAACTGCATTTTCTAACGTTGCCACCCCAATGCTTTTGGATAGAAATATTGTAGAGGTAATGAGGGTTATTTTTTAAATTTCAATATTTTTGTTTAATATTGTATCATTAAGCTAACATTTCAAGCGATAGAATAAGATCAAAATTGATTTTATTTTGAATTTTTCTATTTCAAGGCACTTTATTTGAAAATCATCTTAACTCTTTGACACCCAAAGTTTAAGGGCATGGCCTTGTTCTAATCCTTGTCAAATATTCTTGATTTCTCAAAATCAATATTTTGGTATTCTTGTAGCAAAAATACATTATTCTCATTATATCCAATTTCATTATCTCAACTTTTGTTCTCTTCCAATGTTTTATGTTGCCAGCCCATTAGTGCATCCGGGCCAACCCCAGCTTAAATCAGTCCAAAAATAACAGAAAAAATGTTAGGTTGAAATTAAAAATTCTATGACATGAACATCTTATTAGATGCTTTAAATTGACAAAGTTTCATTTGATAATCAATAATTGTGTAGACACATTTTTAAAATGAATGTCGTTAGGTTGGCAATGTTTAAACTTCCCCAACATGACCTTTTTTTAATGATTCAGATCTCATTGAAACAGTTTTTCTGATATGCAATTATTCAATGTTTGTATTCAAAATAAATTTGTTTGAGATTACATATCAGAAATAAAACCTCACTAGATAATTATTTTTTATCCCTAGCTGAACCCTTTAAAAGTGCATCGGGATGGCAATGTTAAAATTTCCCATGAGAAAAAATGAATTAAAAGAAATTAGCAATATTTCCAAACACTATATTTTTTATGTATTTATAGCCAATAGATAGGAGCATTATTTCAGACACATGTTATAATAATTTGATGTTTTGTACAATGCTGAGTAAACTCTATTTGACAAAATTATTTTTTCCTCTGCATAAAAGTGGGTTATGTGGGTGGATTTCTGCCCATAGGGTGGCCATTTTGTGTTTTAGCTATATAAAAGTATATGTCCCATGAAAGGTCTATCTAAGCTGCATCGATTAGTTTAAAATGTATTCATCCATATAATAAACTGGTTTCCATGAGGGGTTCAGAACCCTGAGTACATGGTTAATATCAATACTCTGAAGAATCTTCAAAGGTGAGTGACAAAGTCCTTAGATATGTATAAGGAACTTGACTTGCCTACCCTTCACTTTAAAAGATTAAGAGGTGACGTGTACATGCTACTGGACTTGGTTGTAACAGGACATAATGTCAACTGCCTCAAGAACGATCTTGAGGACATGGAAATACAGTCCTTGGCATAGGGACTGGTCGGGCAATGGGTGTGGTACCAGTCATTGTATTGCTACCTCTGTGTAAAATGCATGGGTCTATATCAGGAAAAAATTGCATGACCTCCAACACCAATGGTGCATAAAGATGAATGGCTGGAATCCATATTAGCAGACATTTCCTATACCAACAGACATGCTGCTAGAGATTTTGTTATATATTATTTATTTAATAAAGGCAGTGTAAGGCTGCCACTCAAGTTACATGACACCAGTTCCTATTGATTTTTTTTTTTTAATTCAGTTTAAGGCCAATACATTATTTAAATTATTATAGAAAAAACGCAATATTCCTCAGGGATGTTTTCACACAGTGTCATTGTTGAAGTTTGATTTGCAAGAAAACTAGAATGATCTGGATATATCTAGATATAGAGGCCAGAGAAGCATGTCCAGTAGCCTGTTATTCTAAAGTGTATTTCAAATACATTTTTTATCAAAAATATAAAAAAATGATGTCATACTTGAGGTGACCCCCCCTCCCCCCATTGTCATACCTTGTCATAAAAACTCAACCCCCCCTCCCCCCCTAGGGCATGACATCATTTGTGGATGGCCCCTTATTAGATGACCTTACTGTTTACTATCATTGGAATCGGATTGGTCTCATCTTTTCAAATATGGTGATATCTCAAAATCCATATTGTACGACTTATTACCTATTTCCCTAAAACGGATCACATATTATATATTATATGGGTCAGATTTTCAGAAAATGTACAATTGGCAGTTTTTTTCACAAGATCTCTTTATTGAAACTTTCCAATTTTCAGAGGGTTTAGCACTTAAAGTCATATATGACAGCTTTTATTCAGTAATCAAATAATGATACAACAATTGGAGGATCCCTCTACACTGTAGTTTTTCCAGACCACCCATGAAAATAATATGGTAAATAAATGTGATAATTAACGTGAAAATACAGGCTTCCATCTTTTACCCTTAGAATATAGTTAAGTAATCATTAGTTGTATTTTCTTGATGTAATTAAGATATTACATTTTGTTTTTACGAAGTCAGGTCTGTTAATAAAGTTCTAGTATTTCATAATGCACATTTTTTAAAAATAATAATTGAATAATAATGCCACAACTCAAACATCAGTATTTGCTATTTCATTCAGGCATATGTTGGTACATTATTTACACGTCGTTTCGACCTGGTATGGTGGTCTTCTTTAGGTGATGTCTAAGATTTAGAAATTGATTGGGGATATGGGTATGGGACTAATGGTGCTGTGTAAGCTCTATAGAAAACATGTTATGTTCAGCATGGAATATTAATATAGAATGTAACTTGAGCAGTGTCTAGGAGGCTGTATACGATGCCCACCAGTTTTTACTGACCTGAGGATCTCGCTCAGGGCCTAGCGGCCTCTCGAGAGATCCTCAGGTCGGTAACAACTTGTGGGCATCGTATACAGCCTCCTAGACACTGCTTAAGTTACATTCTATTTTTACATCACGATCTCATGTTTAGAAAAAAGTCAGAAACGATTTCTTTATTTACCAAGTTTGTACAACGAACTGCCATATTGAGTGACCACTCCCGACGTGTGAATGGGCGTGATGTCATGTGCAGCGCAACGTTGCGGTTCATTTTTTACCAGGGGGAGTCATGGAAAAACAATGCCTGCCTGTTAAGGTGTGAATTATGCAATTCACCTTATGTGATGGAGGTGTTTAGAGATGAGATATATAAAATCATGTAAGTATTATTGCACCATAGAACATTAATAACATTTACTGTTGCATCAGATCAAATTTCACCTGATTCTCCCCTAGCGAGTGCAGTCCATCGGGCATTGACCAATAGGAAGCCTCTAAAAATATACGTCTAAATTCACGGGTGGTTTCTCTGTGACGCTATACGATGGTCGGTTTTCACTCTGTTCCAGGGGGTACAACCCCCAATCGTGATATAATAATCAGTACTCTAATGTCAATATACATTATCCATGTATGTTTCCAAAACACAAGATTTCTTCTTTCCCGTCATGCATTTGGTTTTAATACATCATTTACTCGAGCTATGATATTGGGGAAAAGATCATTTGTTGTTAAAATTGTTGCTAATCATCTGTAAGTAAGATTTGTACTGAATCCAACCCAGCATGCACTGTAATAGACATGCGCGGTGACATATGCACATCCCCTATTCTTATAAGGATTACACAGCGTGGCTTAAAATTTCGGTAAAATACCTTAAATATATCATTTGGATCATAAAAAGCATATGGGAAAGAGAAGAATTAGCTATATTTATAAAACGGGTTAGTATTGGAAGTGGGGGGAAAAGATAGCCAAGCATTTTCTGTTTCAGAACATGTCAATAAAGAGATCTTGTGAAAAAAACACTTTGAAAAATATCAATTTAGCGACATGTGACTCATTTTACCGGAACATATCACAAATGTATACAGCTGCCAATTGTAAATTTTCTGAAAGTCTAACCCGTATAGTGAGATGCATCTTCCCATATACACTGATATAATACTATGAGACATGGGGAAGGCTAGACAATAAATAGCATTCAGGCTGAAATATGAACAGCACATTAATAAGGTAACTTATTGAGTCGCTTGCCAGGTCGTGACTGCATTATCTTCATATATGTATCTTATATCACACAACCTTGCAATAATGATCTCTGGAGAGGAACGAAGACAGATAGATAGTAGGGGAACAATGGTATAACTTGATACCTGAGACATATATGGATACATATAGGTAGGAGATCATGATAGAGGGAAAGGTAGTTCCACATACATACATGTTTTAATTCCATACATAGGTACACTCTATTTGAGATCTACGTTGAGCGGCTCGCGGTAGGTTTACCATTGATGTTTACTCTAAGTAAGTTTATTATATCTAATGGCCCGATGGATATGTCAAATCGATCGAGACGTCGGGCCAAATGGCACTCAACCCCGATTTTAATGACATTTTACCTTGGTTTCCATCGAGTTTGCGGACATCGGTCTTGAACTTACCTTGAAAACTTTCGAAACGTGCAAGGCAGCGCTACAGAGCAGAGCACAACGTCACCAAGTGCGCAATGTCGGCAAACCAATGAAATTGCGTCATATTGGTCACGTGTTAATGCCCCGCTCAAATAGCACATTTCGAATAGCACCCCCGAATAGCACCCATGAAATCGCACACGTATGTAATAATGTATCTTATATCACACAACCTTGCAATAATGATCTCTGGAGAGAAACGAAGACCCTTAGGCCCACAGGTAGTAGGGGAACATTGGTATAACTTGATACCTCAGACAGAAATGGATATATGTATAGGAAGAAAGTCATGATAGAGGGGAAGACAGTTCCACAGATCTGAATTGATATATATATATATATATAGATGGAACATAGCAAGGGGGAAGTCTGTGTATGTATGTGGGTTAGATTTTCAGAAAATGTACAATTAACATTCACCAATCGTCTCAAATAACCCAAATTTCAGACGAAAATAAACTTCAAAATACAGTTCAACCTAACCAACCGGATTGTTAGAATCAATGCAATGCCGAATATACTTGAATTTACCTAGTATTGTCAGATTGCAGCCTAATGTAGCAGAATTTACTAAATGTGTAGAGCTGCCAATTGAACATTTTCTGAAAATCTGACCCATATACATGTATACATATTTTAATTCCATACATCATAGGTACACATCAGCTAAGCTTGAACATAAATTATGAGCAAGAACCAAGGGCCATTTCATCAGATAGAAAGGTCTATAGTTAACTGATGCAATGAGCCATCGGATCATAAACTAGGCCTACTAATACTTATTATAATTATTATTGGATCGTGAGAAAATGTACAATTGGCGGCTCTACACATTTAGGCATTTTTTGCTAAATTAGGCTAAAAAATTATGAATACATGTACCGGGTATATTTGATTGATTGATTGATTATAATTTTTATTTTTTTCCAAAGTAGGTTCTCCATTTCTGTCATTTCCGCAAAATGTCATTATAATCCCATTAGAAGGCCTAGTCCTAGGCCACGATTAGCGACATAGGCGTCCAATCACGGGCATGCCATTCTCATCTGATCCGAGGGTGTGGGCCTGGACTGGACATGGCCCTGAAAGTTATTAGTTGTCAAATACATCAGAATAAAAAAGACTAGGAAACTACTTGATTGTTGCTGAACTGAATTCAGTTATTTTATTCAATGTTTGTTACTTTCGTGCGAACCAATTTCCTAGATGGATGTGCTTTGAAACGATTTCAAACCTGTTCCAAAATGGAATGCATTGCTTTAGATACAGATTTTGGCCTCCTGCACCAATAAAACCCATCCTCCTCAACCGAGTCGGCGCATTGTGACAAACAAACCCTTCTTAAGCAGCCCTATTAATTTCCATGAATTTATTTGTCTCATTTCCAGGAATTTGTGTTTGTTGAAAAGTGAGCGGTCGTCCTTCAAACGCCATCAGCCATCTTGGACTGTTTACATAAGACTAAGCGGGACGCACAAGGAACGCCGGATGAAGGCTGGCTTTCCTACCAAGAGGAAACATTAGCTTGAAAGGAAGAATGATGAATAAATAATTATCAAATCCAACTGCCATGTCTTTGGTTAATGCAAAGAATTTGTTTTTCTATCGCTTCCAAAGGAGAGGCCTCCGACTCGAATGAAAACCCGACTTGGTAATAAATGAGGGAAATTGATTTCTGCGCCAGTGGTGTGCGTTTATTAAAATATGGCCTCTTCAATCATTGTCAGCTGGGTCAGGTGAATGGTTAACTGTGATTCGTTTTAGGAAAATGAGTCATAAGTCGCAAAATATGGATTTTGAGATATCACCATATTTGAAAAGAGGAGATCAAGGTGATTCCAATGATAGTAAACACTAGGACACCTGTATTTCTATGTTTTAAGTTTGATATTTTTATTTTTGAAAAAAATCTTGCAATGTTTCTGAATGGGTAATTACCAGTAAAGTAAATAAATGTACTCCATACGAAGGCGTTCAAAACGCAGGAATATATTTAATACAATGTCCCGAAATATGTTACATGGATTCATATGACTATAAGTGCTAAAAGTCAGAACATTTCAATAAAAAGATCTTGTAAGAATAACCCTTTGAACAATATCAATTATACGACTTGTGACGCATTTTCCTGAAACACATCACAATTATATTATGGCCTCTTCAATCATTCTGAGCTGGGTCCGGTGAATGGTTAACTATTCCAGCCAACCAGATATTCTCAATCATGTAAGCTGTAGGCTTGGTGTTGGTGTTGTGAACACTATAGATTTTATCTAGAAACATAAAACATTTACATTGTACTAGCAAAGTACACCTCCTCCGGACGGTCACCCTCTCTCCCCACACTTCCCCCTCCCCCTCTTTTCCCTCCCCCTCTTCTCTGTCTCTCATCTCTGTCTCTCATTTTTCTCTCCCAATCCAATCTCCAATTCCTCTCCTCTCCGTCCCCTCTTCTTGGTCCTGGGTATGACCATCAAGTGTCTTTCTGTCTCTTTTCTCTGTCTCTCTCTCCCTTCTTCTCTATCGCTATTTCCTGGGTATGATCATAAACTGCTTCCTTCTCCAGCCCTTGATATAACCATATTAAATGCTCAACCTCCCTGCTTTCCCTCCCTCCTCTCTCTCCCTTCCCCTACATCCTCTCCCTCCCCTCTTTTCCCTCCCCGTCCCCTCTTTTCCCTCTTCCTCTTCTTTTCCTCCCCCTCCCATCTCCTATTTCCCCACCCTCTCTCTTTTTTTCACTCTCCTTCTCTTACACCCTCTCCAGCCCCTCCCCCTCTCCAATACCCCCACCCTCTCTCACCCCTTTTCTTCACTTTCCCACTCCTCTGCATGTAGTTGGGTCCCCTTGGAAGTGATGTAGTAGCTTGTGGGAAATGACGTAGTATCTATTCTAGTTCCCAACAGGGGCTTTCCCAGGCTATTAATAGAGTGTGGAGATCCCAATTTTAAAAAAGGCTTAAAAATCAGATTTTCACCCATTGATACCTTCACAAACCACATATAAATGTCCTCCAGACAGGGTCGACGAACCTGTACAGACCAGAAAAACAGATGGGGAGATCACAGATTCCCAGAACATGCCTAACAAAAAAACCCTCCTTGAGCTTTATATATATTAGATACAAAGAGAATCTGTGATACTGTAAAGACTATATGTTACCTGGCTTATTAAGTTACCTGTAATTGATACTAATTATCTCAGTACTACTTCACTATTGTACCTCATAGGGCGTGGTCTGGAAGCTACATCTTCACCCTATATCGGTCAGATTTTCAGAAAATGTATATTCGCCTTCACCAAATCTTTCAAATAACCCAAATTTAAAAGAAAATGAGCCTCAAAATGCAGTTTAACATAACAGAACTGATACTTCACATCAATGCGACCCCAAATATACTCAGATGTACCCGGTATTCATCATTTTTCAGCCTAATTTATGAGAATTTCCTAAATGTGTAGAATTGCCAATTGTACATTTTCTGAAAATCTGACCCATATCACCGTTGTTTTTTTTATCACAAACTTGTCAATAGTTAGGTCGATCAGTGCAAGAATTGTTTAAATTGATAGAAAAACAGGTAGAGTGATGCACATGAATATTTTGTCAAACTTATGACTATTACAATATAATACTTTAACTAATTTGTATTTAAAGATTCTTATTCAGCAATGAAACATTACGTTATAATTAAAATTTTCTCAGAACATGCTGATGTGTTTACAAAAAAGTAGTTCACTAAGTATAATCTGATAACAAGCTTTTACATACGTTCAGAAAATGAATACAAATGACACCAACCACAAATAATAATAATAATGTTTCTAAGAGCCTGGCACTTAGCAATTCTAAAGAATATTAAAGAAATTCTAAAATCCAATCCCAGCGTTGTGTCTAATTCATATTTTCTTAATGAGTGGATCTTTTTTATTTTATACACGGATTAATTTTCTAGGAAAGAGTACATATGTTTTCGTTGCAATACTATCACACATACATAAAGAAGTTGGCTACTGGTATTGACAATAGCAAAGAAAATATCTCGTCTCTTTCGTTGTTGATACAGATATTGGCCAAATCACCATTCATAATTTAGGTGTTCGCACAGACATTCGACAATTCCCAAATGGTATATGGGTCAGTTCTTCAGAAATTGTACAATTCCCCTTCACTAAATCTCTCAAATAACCAACATTTAAGACAGGAATGAGCTTCAAAATGCAGTTTAACATAACAAAACAGATACTATAAATCAATGTGACACCAAATATACTCAGATATACCCGCTGTTCATCATTTTTCAGCCTAATTTAGCAAAATCTTCTAAATGGTTAGAACTGCCAATTGTCCATTTTCTGACGATCTGACCCATATCTGGATACATTCTCTGCGAAATGGTCTCTGTCGAAATTGGATTTTTCCTTAAATACCGATGTGGAAATTCTTTCCTCGTTAGATTAAAAGTCGGAAACTGTGATGACGAACACGACGCCATTTCACTCATCTGTCCCACTTACATCTGGGTCAGATTTTCAGAAAATGTACAATCAGCAGCTCTACAAATTTGCTAACTTCCATTAAATTTGACTGAAAAAGTATGAATAATGGGTATATCAGAGTATCTTTGGCTGTGTGTTGATTAAAAATGCCTTTTTCGTTGTGTTAAACTGTATTTTGAAGGTCACGTTTCTCTTAAATCTGGGTCATTTGAGAGGATTGGTGAAGGTGAATTGTACATTTTCTGACGATCTGACCCATCTGCACTAGATGTGAGAAAATCGATTTTACCAAGACTCACTCAGTTACTTTAGTTTAAATATCGCTTCAGAGCCAATGGTTTCCTTCAAATCAGAAAGCTTCAAAATAAAACTTTAATTTCCAATAAATATTAAAGCACAGAAATGTAGAACCACAACATGTTCTTATCAAATGAGGGATTTGTATTGATCAATGCGACCACATGGAAGTCAGTATCATGAGTTTAAATCTTGTACATTTTTAATGTATTGAAAATAATACTCTCACCAATAATATTTATATCATTTATTGGTACAGAACAGAAAGGTGGTGCATAGTTGAAATGAGTAAAGTCGTCCAGTACATGCATGATAACAAATATTCAATTTTATAAAGTTGTTAGGTGCTAATGATGATGTTATTCAATTCTATGGGTTTGATATAATTTAAATTCACAACTCCTTTGGTTCTGCTACATGGGTCAAAGTTTCAGAAAATGTACAATTGGCAGCTGTACACATTTAGTAAATTGTGCTAAGTTAGGCTGCAATTTGGTTAATACTAGGTAAATTAAAATATATTTGGTATTGCATTGACGCTAGCAATCTGGTTGGTTAGGTTGAACTGTATTTTGAAGTTTATTTTCGTCTGAAATTTGGGTTATTTAAGAAGATTAGCGAAGTTGAATTGTACATTTTCTAAAATTCTGACCCATATATGCGATATGTTCCGATACAATGAGTCACAAGTCGCAAAATTGATATTATTCAAATCTTTCACAAGACCTCTTTATTGAAACTTTCGAGAATATTCGGCATTGCATTGATTCTAGCAATCTGTTTGGTTAGATTGAACTGTATTCTGAACTTTATTTTCGACTGAAATGTGGGTTTTATCAGAGAATTTGTGAAAGTGAATTGTACATTTTCTGAAAATCTGACCCACATGTGTAGGATTTCGTATTTCACCTCTGGAACAGAGTGTCCATAAACTTGGCATAGGCCTGTTACATGCGAGTAAGTGGGAAAAAATATGTTTCATTCCTCCCTGGGGAAGAAACAGATGACCCAGTTATCTTTCTATGTTCTTATTGGTTACTGTGAAAGTAGTCAAGGGTTATGAAAGTTTCAATGATGCATCACATTTCGTGACGGCCGTCATTGACGCCATGTCAGAGCGAACATCATGCTGTAAACAAAATAGTACCATATTCAACCTGTTCAACTCATCTAAAGGTACTCAAATATACTAAAGTTTTGAAAATGATCAAACTCCTAGGAGGTCAAATAAATCTTGAACCAACCCTAGTTCTGTCTGTGCGATCGTTCTTTACCTCATGGTCGGCTTAGGAATCCCTCATTGCTACACTGCAGTACGCACCTTGGGATTCCTCCTGCCTTCAACTCAGTGAAGAACAATCACACGGATAGAACTGCAGTTAGTTCTATCTATTAACTTATTCTTATCCATTTGTTGCTGAGACAAATTGGTATTGCATATATTAAACTGCATCATATCAACATCATTTCATAATGCACGGCACAATGTCAAAATACAAATCCCCTATAGCAAAAGGTAGGCAGTACAAATCCCCTATAGCCCAAGGTATTCAGTACAAATCCCTATAGCAAAAGGTAGTCAGTACAAATCTCCTATATATAGTAAAAGGTATTCAGTACAAATCCCCTATATATAGCAAAAGGTATTCAGTACAAATCCCCTATATATAGCAAAAGGTAGGCAGTACAAATCCCCTATATATAGCAAAAGGTATTCAGTACAAATCCCCAATATATAGCAAAAGGTAGGCAGTACAAATCCCCTATATATAGCAGAAGGTATTCAGTACAAATCCCTATAGCAAAAGGTATTCAGTACAAATCTCCTATATATAGCAAAAGGTATTCAGTACAAATCCCCTATATATAGCAAAAGGTATTCAGTACAAATCCCCTATATATAGCAAAAGGTAGGCAGTACAAATCCCCTATATATAGCAAAAGGTATTCAGTACAAATCCCCTATATATAGCAAAAGATAGGCAGTACAAATCCCCTATATATAGCAAAAGGTATTCAGTACAAATCCCCTATATATAGCAAAAGGTATTCAGTACAAATCCCCTGTAGCCAAAGGTATTCAGTACAAATCCCCAATATATAGCAAAAGGTATTCAGTACAATTCCCCCATATATAGCCAAAGGCATTCAGTACAAATCCCCTATATATGGCAAAAGGCATTCAGTATAAATCCCCTATATATAGCAAAAGGTATTCAGTACAAATCCCCTGTAGCCAAAGGTAGGCAGTTGGCTGCAGTTAAATTTAGCCTGCAATTGAGATGCTGCAGCTCTGACTTAAAAACGAAGATCAATTTCCTGGCGAGAGGAAGAATATGAATATTGGTTCAGCCTAAAATTCCAAATGGAAACCAGTGCTTAGAATTCAAAAGATGCATCAGAACAACCTCTGTGTAATTCTATTCTGTTAGTGTCGCTCGACAAGGATCTAAGATACTTGAACACAATAGCACTTAGAACATTAGAACTACCAAATAGCACCATACTATAATGTATAGAGGGTTTAAATTACCAAGATAAGATTAAACGCCCGGGCGTTGTTTAGTCAGCCACCAAATGATAGATATGGGTCAGATTGTCAGAAAATGTACAATTGGCCTTTTCGTTCTAATTTAGAAGAAATTTTTAAATGTGTAGAGCTGCCAATTGTACATTTTCTGAAAATCTGACCCATATTCGTTGAAGCTTGATGAGGTTATAGGAATATTTCTATGCTTAAAGCTTAAAACTTGACTAAATTGATGCACTGTTTGACTTATAGAACAGAAGGTGCCATGTTATCTTTATAGGATGATTTGAAGTCGAATGGACCGAAAGAAAACCAGCGCCGTTGAGTGATGAGAAACGCAGCAAAGTATTTCCGTGGGTCGCCTAATTGGTCAGATTTTCAGAAAATGTATAATCGGCAGTTGTCGACATTTAGTAAATTCTGCTAAATTAGGCTGCAATTTGGCCAATACTAGGTAAATTCGAGTATATTCGACATTGCATTGATTCTAGCAATCTGTTTGGTTAGGTTGAACTGTATTTTGAACATTATTTTCGTCTGGAATTTTGGTTACTTGAGAAGATTGGCGAAGTTGAATTGTACATCATCTGAAAATCTGACCCTAATATAGATGGGTGCATTGATGAAGCTCTATGCAGCAAATACAACAGGGCGAAATCCTCTACAATTTTAGTCAAATGTGATGTGTTCCAGGAAAATGAGTAACAAGTCGCAAAATTGATGTTTTTAAAAGTGATTTATTCACAAGATCTCTTTGTATGAATGTTCTTATTTTTATGCTCCAAGTCGTATTATAAACGTGTATCAAATTTCAAAACCGTGTATAAAATATATCCATACAGTTTCAAACTTATCATATATATATATAGTATGTTTAGCTATTTTTCTAGTAATTGTCTACCCAAAGAAAATTTTTCCTTCAAAAATACAAAATAAAATATAGAAATATAGAATTACTTTTTAGATGTCCTAATGTTTACCATCATTGGAATCGGTTGATCTAATTTTTCAAATATGATGAATTTGGGATAAAAGTAGAATCTTAAAGTAAAGTATAGTTATTTATCGATATGTTAACGGAGAATCCAGCCTTGACAAAACAGTTCTTTGAAAACATGATGATATATCCACTCCCAATTTTTCTCTTTCCCAAATTGTATTTTACCACTCAATCATTGTTATCAGTTTCATCTACCTTCACCTTCACCAAACAACACGCAATTCAACTATTCATTATGTGTCTGTATTCTGTAGCCCTGAGAAGAGGATAGCAACTTCATAGTGTTGACAGAAATAGCTGAATTTTCTTGTCTGTCTTTTTATTTTAGAAAAATTGTATTGAGTCCAGTTCCATTGCGTTGTACAATGTTAATCTCATGGAACCCAGTCAAAATAATATTCCATTAATCACTTGTTGGGATTTATCTATTTAATCTTAACATCGAATTCCCAAAATTTAAGCTTTATCACTAATGTATAACGCATAATTATATGCACAATATTTCAATATGGTTCGGGTTTTGGGGTTTTTTTTTTGCCTCTGAACAGGAGAAGTTGCTATGAATGAAAGACAATCATATTGCGTATGAACCTGGGCACCAAGAAATGTACACTTGGATTTTTCTATTCTTTTAAATTTTATTTCTTTTAAATTTTATTTGGTCAAATTTCCATATACTGGTAAGTCACATTTGCCAATTGAAAAGCATTTAAAAAGTAGTAATTTCACATTAAGGGTTACATCGTGGACAATTAATAGATAGCTTTTAATTTAACGACGCAAAATATTCCGGAATAAAAGAAAAGAAATCGTTGAATATTCATGGAATTGTTATGAACCAAGGACTTTGCACAATCTACATGAATCTTAAAATATTGTATCAGAATGTTCTATTTTTCCTAAACATTTGTGAAACTTTGTAAATAGCCTTACTTAAACCTCGTGGGCTCATTTAAACATAGCAGTCTATATCATAGGATGAAGGTTTAGCTGACTAAGTATACTGCTACTACTAACAATGGTAATTAATAGGGGAGTTGCATAGCCACCATTTTGAATCTTGAATCGCATGGAATTATGGGAGTAATGGTACACTATACAATCTATTGAAAACATATTAGCTTCAGCCTGGACTATTTATTAATGCTCTAATGTCAATATCCATGAATTTTTGCATGTTTCCACAGCGCAAGCTGCCACCTTTCCCATCATGCATTTAGTTTCCATAGATCATTTATAAAAATATGATATTTGTGAAAACATTCTTGCAATTTTCCATAGAATTGTTGCTAAATATTTGTATATCAGATTTGAACTGAATCTATCCCAGCATGCACTGTCATAGACATGCGCAGTGGCACATGCAATTCCCCTATAGTCTGACCTACATATTATATACAACTAAAACAAAGTATAAGACAATGGAGCATCATCTTGCATCATCAGAGGCAAGAGAGTTTCTCCATTGAGATAAATAAAAACAAATCATACATGCACAAAGCGAGTGAGGTAGTAGAAGAAAGAGATCATGCAAGACAAAAAAGAAAAAAGGGAGAGAATAAAGAAAGAGGGTCAGATTTTCAGAACATGTACAATAGGCACATCTACATATTTAGTCAATTCTGCTAAATTAGGCTGCAATTTGGTCAATACTTGGTAAATTCGAGTATATTCGGCATTGCATTGATTCTTGCAATCTGTTTGGTTAGCTTAAACTGTATTTTGACCTTGATTTTTGTCTGACATTTGGGTTATTGGAGTAGAAGTTGAATTGTACATCATCTGAAAATCTGACCCTCATGCACAAAGCGAGTGAGGTAGTAGAAGAAGAAAGAGATCATGCTAGAGAAAAAAGAAAAAAGGGAGAGAATACAGAAACAAGAAGTCTATCACAACTTTAACCATTGTCCTCGGTGTCTCCTATTGCCACTATCACCGCAGCACATACGTTCCCCTGTTGACAGGCAAAGACAGGTTGCCTTTTTCTCCGTCTTGGCTCGCAGTAATGGCTCATGCTTTGGCCACAATGAACAAGACGACACCAGTTAATCCCTTGTGTTGCCTGGCATTGCCATTGGATCCTACCCCCATCTGCCTCAAGTGGAATTCCCAAAGCTGTCAGAATTGGATCCCAGTTCCCGGAGGCTCGGATATTGTCCCGAGGAAACGTTGTCACCCAAGTCCTAATGGGATAGCTGAGACTCGTGAAATAAAGGAATTTAATCTTCGCTTTATCCTATAAAGGAAATCTCCCTACTACCAGAATCTCCTCCTCCTCCTGCTCCTTCTGCTCCTCTTCTTCTTCTGCTCTTACTGTTCTTCCTCCTACTGCTGTTCCCCCTCTGGTAGCTCAATGAAATCTTAGTCTTGGTTGGCATGGAAACTAATCTTGCTCAGCCCCAGCCTCCAATAACCCTCCTTTTACCATCAATTCTCATTCTTCTACCCCCAAAACTCAATTCACTTGACTTTCGCTTTCGTCTTCGATCGCTAAACTGCGACCTATTCTCAGTACTTTTCATTTCAGCCTTCCGTTTTCAATTTAAAGGTTGCTGCTTCACTTGGGTATGTTACTCTTTTATCGCTCAGGAGTTTCTTCCCATTATCCCCTACACTGGTTCATGTTCATACTTATTGCAACAATTATAATGTCTCATATTATCCTTGCTAGTATAGGGTATTCATGAGGGTATTTTCAAAATCTTTTCACTTCTCCCTCTTATTCTTTCTCCTCCCTCTATCTAGTGAGCCTCTATTCCCCCCTGCCCTTTGTTTTTTTTATGAATAAATTTGATTGAGACTGATTTCGATTGTAATCATCCCTAGTATTCTTCTATGTTCTACCATTACATAGGATTGTAAACCCTATACGAACCGATCACATATGATTAAAACCATGAATGAAGCTGCCCCTGGCCCCAAAGGAATGATGTTTATATATTTATGTTATGCTTTAGGTTTTAGAAAGTAGTCAAGGGTTGGCTCGGAAGAACTGTCACAGACAGACAGCAACAACCCATTTCCGTGTATTGTTTTCTATTATGTGTCAGAAATAAAGTTACTTATCTCTCTCTTTATATATTCATCCTTTCCCTTCTTCTTCCTCTCCTAGTTTAGAAATACAAATTATCATTGGGCCAAAAGTGTGTTTCCGATTCCCCCCCCCCTCCTCCCTCCCCCTAGCTAGAAAAACCTTACCCTGCCTAAAAATGTGTTTGACCATACCTGATTTTTTTTACCATACCTTACTTTTGGGGGGATTTTTTGACAAAAAAAGTTAATAAAAGCAGGAAAACAGGTTTTCCTAACCCGGAACTGTCAGAAAGCCCATTTTCCTGGCTGAAAACAACTATTGTTATTAAATAGACATTTTTTTCAGTTCCTGGGAGGTGGTTACCAAACCCCACATCCCCCCCCCCCCAATTTTTTTAAAAATAAAAATGTTACCACCCCACCTACCAGGTTCTCAGCCTGATAAATCGGAAACACACCTATTTTTATTTTGACCTTGATTGTGTAGCAAAATCCTTCCCTTTAATGTTCCCTACAGCAATGAAACACTAGCTATAACTCCTATACATGTCTTCAGTGCATCCTATCCTCTCTTCTTTCCACTCACAAGTGTTCTTTCCATTTTCTCCTCTTCCTTCCCTCATTCCCCCTATATCCCCTTCTCTCACTCTCCCTAGTACTATTCTCTTTCCCATCCTCATCCTTGTATTTTTGTATTTGTAAATATTTATTTCGATCTTAATGACAATAAGGGGACAATTCTCCGACATCGGGAGGTTTGCGAGCCCTCTTTAAGGTCTTACAGTTATGTTTGGCTGCGAACAAATCCACTTTCATCCGAGACGAAAGTGGTACACAGCAGACTATGTTTAAAAACTGTTCGGTTTTGGGTCTTTTGATGATAGTAACAATTGAACAATCACAATTTTTGTATCCTTAGTTAACACTTCGTTCTACCAGAGCCATGAGACGCCCCAGGTCCCCGTTGCATAACATATCTATACTTAATATCTTCCTTCCTTTGCTAGTTCCTTGCGAAGCAGCTGGTAAGCAACTTTTTAATGAAAGAATCTGCTAGAGCCATGAGACACCCCAGGTCCCCGTTGCATAACATATTTATATTTTATATCTTCCTTCCTTTGCTAGTTCCTTGTGGTAAGCAACTTTTTATTGAGAGAATCTGCTCTCCCCCTCTCCTCCTCCCACCCATCCTATCCATCCATCCCCCCAGATAGCAACCGTCCACTGCAGCCACAGAACCTTTTCAAGCAAAGCCATAACAATTTCAATGGTGTTCAAGTCTGGGTGTCATGTGTCTTGAATTTTGCCACTTTGTAGCGATATTTCATAACTCTTGCTTTGACTGGATTAAAGCCTTGTATGAATGGTATGAATAGAGGGATTGGGGTAAGGAGAGGCATCGCGTGGTGGTAGTGACAAAGGCTTTTCACATTTGGGTCAGATTTTCAGAAAATGTACAATTGGCAGCTTTACACATTTAGGAAATTCCCAAAAATAAATCTGAAAAATGATGAATACCGGGTATATCCGAGTATATTTGGTATCGCATTGATTTAAAGTATCAGTTCTGTTATGATAAACTGCATTTTGAAGCTCATTCTTGTCTTAAATGTGGGTTATTTGAGAGGATTGGTGAAGGCGAATTGTACATTTTCTGAAAATCTGACCCATTTGATGTTGTTGTTATACTATTATCCATTAATGATCGCGTCGCTTGATTTATGACTAGATTAGATCGCGACAACAAAGCTGACTCTATTCAAATATTCAAAGCCTGATTCAGTCCGATTTGTGAAAGGGTTTCTGATCTCCTAATTTTAATAATCCCTTTCATTTTGCCTTTGTAGAAGTAGAGACTATTTCAGACTCATGAATCTCATCACATATTATTTGGTTAGATCTTCAGAAAATGTACAATTCCCCTGCCTTCACTAATCCTCTCAAATAACGTACATTTAAGTCAAAAATGAGCCTCAAAATGCAGTTTAACATAACAGAACTTATACTTTAAAGCAATGTGGCACCAAATATACTCAGATATAATTGGTATTCATCATTTTTCAGCCTAATTTAGCAGAATTTCCTAACTGTGTAGAGCTGCCAATTGTACATTTTCTGAAAATCTGATCCTATTATCAGTTTACGAGTGGACGTGGTTGCATTGGTTGTTGTCTCATCGATGAGAAACATGTCCTGAAAGAAATATTTAAGGAAGAATATATTTGTGGATAGGAATTTTAACATGAATAGCGAGGTTACTGGGGCAGGTAGGGTGAGTGCTTTGAAATAGTATATATTTCATGGAGGAAATGTACATGGGTGTGTCTGTGTGTGTGTGGGTGGGTGGGTGTGGAGGGGGGATATGCTAAAAATGCCATCCCCTTATTCCTTTGAAGTGACTTTTTACATTTTGAATTCGTTATCAATACTACTCATGAGCTGAAAACCTCTGTAAGTTGATAGATCACTTTCTTCGCTGTCACACATATATATATTGCTATCAATATTATTTGAAATCATTGGTATTTCTAGCACATTATTATACAGTATTAATTCAGACTAATTGACAAAAGCTCCCTCCACTACCTCTTCACTCCCTCCCTCCTCCCTGCCTTCCTAGAGCTCCTTTCTCCCTCCCCTGCTCCCTCCCTTCTCCCCCTCCCTCCCTAACTCCTCCCTCCCCTCCTTCCTACATATATATAGCTCCCTCCCCTGCCTCCCCTGCCTCCCCTGCCTCCCCTGCCTCCCCTGCCTCCCCTGCCTCCCCTGCCTCCCCTGCCTCCCCTGCCTCCCCTGCCTCCCCTGCCTCCCCTGCCTCCCCTGCCTCCCCTGCCTCCCCTGCCTCCCTCCCCTCCCTCCACTTCCCCACCCTCCCCTCCCCTCCCTCCCCTTCCCCTCCCTCCCCTCCCCTCCCCCTCCCTCCCCTCTCCCCCTCCCTCTACTCCCTCCCCTCCCTCTCCTCCCTCCCCTCCCCTCCCTCCCTCCCTCGCCTCCCTCCCCTCGCCTCCCTCCCCTCCCTCGCCTCCCTCCCCTCCCTCCCCTCCCTCCCCTCCCTCCCCTCCCTCCCCTCCCTCCCCTCCCTCCCCTCCCTCCCCTCCCTCCCCTCCCTCCCCTCCCTCCCCTCCCTCCCCTCCCTCCCTCCCCCTCCTCCCCTCCCTCCCCTCCCTCCCCTCCCTCCCCTCCCTCCCCTCCCTCCCCTCCCTCCCTCCCCTCCCTCCCTCCCCTTCCCCACCCTCCCCTCCCTCCCCTTCCCCTCCCTCCCTCCCCTCTCCCCCTCCCTCTACTCCCTCTCCTCCCTCCCCTCCCCTCCCTCCCTCCCTCCACTCCCTCCCCTCCTTCCCCTCCCTCCCTCCCCTCCCTCCCCTCCCTCCCCTCCCTCCCCTCCCTCCCCTCCCTCCCCTCCCTCCCCTCCCTCCCCTCCCTCCCCTCCCCTCCCTCCCCTCCCTCCCCTCCCTCCCCTCCCCTCCCTCCCCTCCCTCCCCTCCCTCCCCTCCCTCCCCTCCCTCCCTCCCCTCCCTCCCCTCCCTCCCCTCCCTCCCCTCCCTCCCCTCCCTCCCCTCCCTCCCTCCCCTCCCTCCCTCCCCTTCCCCACCCTCCCCTCCCTCCCCTTCCCCTCCCTCCCTCCCCTCTCCCCCTCCCTCTACTCCCTCTCCTCCCTCCCCTCCCCTCCCTCCCTCCCTCCACTCCCTCCCCTCCTTCCCCTCCCTCCCTCCCCTCCCTCCCCTCCCTCCCCTCCCTCCCCTCCCTCCCCTCCCTCCCCTCCCTCCCCTCCCTCCCCTCCCTCCCCTCCCCTCCCTCCCCTCCCTCCCCTCCCTCCCCTCCCTCCCCTCCCTCCCCTCCCTCCCCTCCCTCCCCTCCCTCCCCTCCCTCCCCTCCCTCCCCTCCCTCCCCTCCCTCCCCTCCCTCCCCTCCCTCCCCTCCCTCCCCTCCCTCCCCTCCCTCCCCTCCCTCCCCTCCCTCCCCTCCCTCCCCTCCCTCCCCTCCCTCCCCTCCCTCCCCTACTCCCAATCCCTTTGAATCTGCCATCACACATTCATAGTCACTTCTTCTACCCTCGGAGGATGACAGAAAAACCCACTACAATAGATTGTGTTATGTAGTTAAAAGATTGGAGCGTGACATATGAAGAACAATGGCAGGTTAGGATAAATGTGAGGAAAGGGGGAGGGTGGTATAGAGGGTCCCTAGTCCCTCTCACCTCCCATATATCATTATCTCTATTATCTGGGCATGTATCTCCTTTTTATTTTTATTTTATTTATGGCTGTTATCATAGACAGGCATGCACAGTGTACACAGAATTTTATGATCAATGGATGTCATTCACATATGGGTCAGATTTTGAGAAAATGTACAATTGGCAGCGGTACACAATTAGTATATTATGCTAAATTATGCTGCAGGTTAGGTTGACCTGTATTTTGAACTTTATTTCCGTCTGAAGTTTGGGTTATTCCAGAGAATTTGTGAAAGTGAATTGTACATTTTCTAAAGATCTGACCCATATGAGGATAATGGGCTTACGGGTGTTACCTCAATGCAGAATAACCATTACATGGTCTTTCACCCACTGCTGTGTCTAGCTACACTACGCTCTATATATCAAAACTACTCAAATTCAAGTAAAAGTTGATAATTATAAAACGGAGTAATTTGGGGAAAAGAGTATTAATTTGGGTGGGTTTTGCTTTTGGGTTTTGAGTTATTATTGGTAGTGGCTGGGGAGTTTCTTGGATTGTTCATGTTATGGGGAAAGTAAGGGGAAAGGTGAAGAAAATTCCCCCAAAATATTCTCCTTTCTATCCATGATTAAAATCATGGGTTTGACAAAATGTCAACGACAATGCAATATTTTTGCTGAATAACACATTTAAAACACCTTTTGTTTAGCCCTTTTACTATGAACATATTTTATTTATTTCATGTTCTCCATACAGGTGAATGCCCTTCCAAAGGACACATAAGGATTTAAGAGCTTGCCAATCTACATAGCCCTCTTCCCCCCATCTTCACCAAATACATTTCAGAGTTCACCCCTCGAATAAGTGGGTCAGATTTCCAGAAAATGTACAACTCAACTTCGTCAATCCTCTCAAATAACCCACATTTCAGACGAAAATATAGTTCAAAATACAGTTCAACCTAACCAACCAGATTGCTAGAATCAATGCAATGCCGAATATACTCGAATTTACGTAGTATTGACCAAATTACAGCCTAATTTAGCAGAATTTATTAAATGTGTACAGCTGCAAATTGTACATTTTCTGAAAATCTGACCCAAGAGGACCAACAGCTACTCAGTCAGAAAGGTCCTGCTCCACCACTTTCATCTCCTGCTGGCGATAGCTTATTCATACGACCTCTTGACATGTGTTCAGCGACTTGCTACCAACCTCTCACCCTTCCCCCGTCCATGCAGGGACATTCACTCACTCATATGTACACCTCGCACATGTGTATTATGTGTTAATGTATTATTTATGTTCATGGAAACGTCGGCGAGTAAATGGGTCAGATGTTCAGAAAATGTACAATTCGCCTTTACCAATCCTCTCAAATGACCCAAATTAAAAGTGAGCTTCAAAATGTAGTTTGATATAACAGAAGTGATACTTTAAATCAATGTGATACCAAATATACTCATATATACCCAATATTCTTAATTTTTTCAGCCTAATTTAGCAGAATTTCCTAAATGTGTAGAGCTGCCAATTGTACTTTATCTGAAAATCAGACCCATATGTACAGCCATTTATTTACATGGAAACGTCGGTGAGTAAATATCTTAGTGTTTTCTGTGACAATAGCTTCATCCTATCCAGGAATATATAAATAAGATCAAGAATAAACACAAGCGTCAATGTGCATATTTTGGGTGAAAAAGGTGGCGATTGTTTCGTTTGTGGTATTTTATGTGCCAGGTACGTGAAATGATAGTGTGTTGCCAAGTTATGTTCTTGGCTGTCATCTATCAGAAAATATTATTTATTATTTTTTACTGTTCCTTTTCCATTGTTTCCCTCTTGGTTCTCTGTGGTAAGTGATCGGTAAGTATATATATGGGTCAGATTCTCAAAAAATGTACAATTCAACTTTGTCACCCTTCTCAAATAACCCAAATTTCAGACGAAAATAAAGTCCAAGATACAGTTCAACGCAACCAACCAGATTGCTAGAATCAATGCAATGCTAAATTCACTTGAATTAACCTAGTATTGGCCAAATTGCAGCCTGTTGTAGCATCTTTTAATAAATGTGTAAAGCTGCCAATTGTACGTTTTCTGAAAATCTGACCCATATTACATTATGAATTTGTTTCGCCGGAATACGCCCTATTAGCTTAGGGTTTTTATGAAATATCAAAGGAACATAATGCATTACTGAAGATTGCTAACACACATTAACACATCAATTATTCTATTAAAACTTTTAATTTTCAATTCATTCAATTAAAAGATATTAAAATCATTGTTGAAATCTGTCCATCTTTTACTACGAAATGCACAAATTATTTAAAATGTTGAAGCTTTATTTTCTTTTTAAAACTAGAAATCTTGAATAGTCCTTTGCACAAATGCATAAGGAAATGTGATTTACTTATACATTAGTGTTGCAATCAATCTTCATACAATTTGCATTGCATTCTTTACCCCTCATCTGTTATGTCTCCCCCGGGAGGGGGGGGGGGGGGGCTCGGGGGCCCTCTTATTCATGAGTAAAGTTGGCGAAATATCCTATCAACCAAAAAATGGGTCAGATGTTCAGAAAATGTACAATTGGCAGCTGCACACATTTAGTGAATTTTGTTAAATTAGGTTGTAATTTGGTCAATACTAGGTAAAATCGAGTATATTCGGCATTGCATTGACTCTAGCAATCTGTCTGGTTAGGTTAAACTGTATTTTGAAGTTTATTTTCGTTTGAAATTGAGGTTATTTGAGGAGATTGGCGAAGTTGAATTGTACATTTTCTGAAAACCTGACCCAGATAACGTGGTTATAAGTGGGAACTCAGCTTTAATGATATTCACGGAGAGGTTTGTCCGCAATCTGGGGCATTGCACCCGAATATTCAGGCATAGAAGCAAAAGGGTCAGATTTTAAGAAAATGCACAATCAGCACATCTACACATTTTCTTAAGTTTTGATAAATTAGACTGAAAAATGATAAATACTATGTATATCTGGGTATATTTGATATTGCCTTGATTCAAACTATCTCTTTGATTAGGTTGAACTATATTTTGAACTTTATTTTCGTTTGAAATTTGGATTATTTGAGAAGATGGGCGAAGTGGAATTGTACATTTTCTGAAAATCTGACCCATTTTTTGGTTGATAGGATATTTCGCCAACTTTACTCATTGTTAGATCTATAGGACTGAAGTTTAAATTAAAATGTACTTATTGTTTGTCCTCTAGGACTGAAGATATCAATATTTCGTTAAACTGTTGTGCTACTGTTTAATCAAGAATTTCAATTTGAATCAGCCAACAGAAAAACCATCGCAGGTGAGCGATAATAAGTGAAACCATCGCAGCAAAGAATAATTAAGGTATAAATATTCATGTACAAAAATAAAAAGGAAGAACTAAGGTATTTTATGAACCCTACAGCAAAAACAACAGGTTAAATTCCTCTAAATTCGGTCAAATGACTTTCAGATGGGCAGGAAAAAATAAGGACAATCTGTTGAATTATTATCGATGTTAACCCAAGAATGCAGCTTTTAAACAGTATACGGGTCAGACTTTCAGAAAATGTACAATTGGCAGATCAACATATTTTGTGAATTCTGCTAAATTGGACTGAAAAATCATCAACACTAGGTATATATGGGTATTTTTGGTATTGCCTTGATTCAAACAGTCTGTTTGGTTATATTGAACAGTATTTTGAACCGGATTTGTGTCTTAAATCTGTGTTATTTGAGAGAATTGGTGAAGACGAATTCTACATTTTCTGAATCTGAATATAATTATCGCCTCTGGTTCTGAAGAAAGGGTGAAGTTCCTCAATTAAAGCTCCAGATGGATATTTAAATAAATGGAGACAAAGAAAGCTCAAGAAAAATCTTTGTTGGTGTCAAATTAAGATACTGTTGAAACATGATGAGTTACAGGAAAATGAGTCACAAGTCACAAAAACAGAATTGTGAAATATCGTCATATTTAGGAGATAGGATCAAGTGGATTCTGATTATAGTAAACATGATACCAGCGGATGAGTGTTTCTATATTTAAAATTTAATATTTTTATTTTTGAAAAAAAAGGTCTGCAATATCCCTGGCTGGACCAAATTTTTCTAGTAGAGTAGCTAAACTCTATAGGATGACCTTAGAAATGCATGGATATATTTAACACACGGTCCTGAAATTTGATAATGTATTTATACAACTTTGAGCATTAGATACTCTATGTATGAGAACATTTTCCCAAAGAGATACTTTGGAAATTATCCCTTTCAGGACTTGTGACTTATTCCCCTGAAACACATCACATATGTTAATTGTCTATTGGAAATTATTCCGTTAATGAAGAAACAAAGGGAGTGCATCGGCTCCAATGCCGACTACACACCAGAACATTTTAATAAGGAGACATTCCCCTATGCTTGTTTTTCTATTTCATGGTGACTTGTCGCCCTGGTACAGAGCCTCAATAGGTTTCCCCCAGCCTGGTGGATGAATGGTGGTGGTAATATGTTACCCTGCACGTTACCCTTCCTGCCGTCCATTTGCCGCCACATAAGTCTCTCCTCGGGCTCCTTCTGGCTGCTACTGATTATTCTCTTCCTCCTGACCATGTAATTGCCTCCACCTCCTCCTCCTCCTTTTTTCCAATTCTCACCCTTGATCAAGTTTATGTAGTTTTTTTAGTTGAAATGTATTCAAAGACTTGGGGATGGATTTATATATGTGGAGGTATAGGTAGTAATTATAGGTCAGTTGCAATGGGGTTGTTCCAGTGGATGTCCTTTATGCAGGTAAGTTAATGGGTCAGATTTTCAGAAAATGTACAATTCAACTTCGCCAATCTTCTCCATAACCCAAATTTCAGACGAAAATAAAGTTCAAAATACAGTTCAACCTAACCAACCAGATGGCTAGAGTCAATGCAATGCCAATATACTTGAATTTACCCAGTATTGACCAAATTGCAGCCTATTTTAACATAATTTGTGTACAGCTGCCAATTGTACATTTTCTGAATATCTTACCCTAATATGTGATGTGTTCCAGGAAAATGAGTCACAAGTCGCAAAAAAAGAGTTTTAAGATTTCATCATATTTGAAACGATAAGATCAAATCGATTCCAATGATAGTAAACATAAGGACATATAAGAAGTATTTCTATACTTTAAGTTTGATAGGTTTTCTTTTGAAAATAAAGTTTGCAATTGTTTTGGGTGGATAATTACTAGTAAAGTAGCTAAATACACTGTATAAGATGACCTTAGAAATGCATGAATATATTTGATACACTGTCTTAAAATATGGTAAATTCATTCATACGACTTCACATGGTATATACCTCAAAAATGAGAAAATTCCTACAAAGAGATTTTGTGGATAAAATACATACAAAAATATCAAATTCAAAAATATCAATTTTGTGACTTGAGACTCATTTTCCTGAAACACATCACATATGTGAGAGCCCTCCACGATGCAACGCTCCAGCACTACACCTCACTGGAGGAAGTTCGGTCTGACCCCCCCTCCACTCCTCCCCCACCCCTCCCCACCCACTCACTCCTCCCCCCTCCACTCCTCCCCCACCCACTCACTCCTCCCCCATCCACTCCTCCCCCACCCACTCACTCCTCCCCCTCCACTCCTCCCCCACCCACTCACTCCGCTCCCCTCCACTCCTCCCCCTCTCCACCCACCCACTCTCCCCCTCCACTCCTCCCCCCGCCCCTTCCCTCACCCACTCCACCCCCACACCTCCACCCACCCACTCCTCCCCTCTCCACTCCTCCCCCCGCCCCTCCCCTCAACCACTCCGCCCCCCACACCTCCACCCACCCACTCCTCCCCCAACTCCCCCCCTCCACTCCTCCCCCCACTACTCCCCCACCCACTCCTTCCCCCCACCCAGCCACTCCTTTGTGATAAAGGTCTAAGATGTTTCTATCTTCTCCAACATGACATTGACATTTACAATTCTCAATCGCCTGCTGGATTTACAATTGACTTTCAAACCTTACAATACCACCATTTCAATTTAATTATTATTTATGTACCATGTACCTCTGGTAAAACAGTTAATGTCAGCAGTTTAGATAAATGTCAACAACCTCTCCACCCCCGGTGTTACTTATTCATGTACTAGCAAAGTACCCGTCCTCCGGACGATCCCCCTCTCTCCCACACTTCCCCCTCTCCCTATTTTCTCTCCCCCTCTCCTGTCTCTCATGCCTATTAACCCTCCCCTCCCCTGTCCAATTCCCCCAACCTCTTCCTCCCCCCTTCTTCACTCTCCCTCTCCCTGGTTTCCCTCCCTTCCCCTCTCTTCCCTCCCCTCTTCTACACCCTCTTTTCCCTCACCCTCTTCTCTGTCTGTCATGTGGTAACAAACCGCACCCTCTCCCTCTTCTTCACTCTCTCCATCCCTCTCCCCATCCCCCCCGTTGCTAGGGACACTTGTGGGACGTGTTGCTAAGGAACCCCACGTTGATTTGAAAGGTGGGACATAGAGACAGGACCTAAATCTCTTCTAGTTCCAAACAGAGGCTGTCCCAGGCTATAAATAGAGTGTAGATATTCTGATTAATAAAGGCTTCAAAATCGCATTTTCACCCAAGATACCTTCACAAACCACATATAATGTCCTCCGGATAAAGCTGACAGAACTGTATAGGTGGGGAGATCACACATTCCCAGAACATGCCTGACAAAAAACCCTTTTTGAGTGTCATATATTAGATAATACATGAGACATTATACGTCCCTATGAAGATACCACTGTTTTGTGAAGTGCAAGTACAAGTATTTTTGCCACTCACTCATGAAAAAGTGTCCTAACTTTGAACAATATACATTTTATTTTGTTTAATTTGGTGTAAATATTACAATACAATTGGCTTTTATCTATAGAACTTGATCTCTATCAAAGTTCATTTTAAGAAGAAACTATGTATACATCGTTGAAAATTCCTTAAATATAGGTAACTGATCCACCATTGTGTATATTGACCACGCCCACCTTGCTAGGGGAATCCTCCATCACGTCATAATATAAATGTTCGCTACAAAGGGATTCCTTATGGCGTCATACCACATCATCCAATCACAACACAGCTACATGTGCCACGCCCACGTTCCATGCCAACCGCCGCATCCAGGTGAGAGAAGTCCCCGTGTTTAGATCGCACTGACATATTGGGGAAGAATTGTAAAATTTCCTAACTTTTTTTCGATCTGATATTTGTTTGTCACTACACATTTGTTACTATTACTACTCTGTGATATTGATATGATTATTGTATCTGTGGACATCATAGGGAATATGAATTTACTCCACATTGAGGTATGTACCACATGCTATTTGTATGGGCAGGAGTAGTGTGGTAATTTGCACCAGTTCCACGCGTGTGGTATGACTTCCTGTCCCCAGTAAACATAGCCATATAAGGTAAGCATAGCAACATGGGAGAAAATATAAAACCTAAATTCGAATGTGGTACTCGGGACACTATTACACTGTCCTCGATGTTTGTTTTTTTTTCTTAACCCGATAAAACCCGATAAAACAAACATCTTGGACAGTGCAATACTGTCCCTCGTCTCATCAGGTTCTATCTATAAACAGCTTCTGGCTCTTTTGACCAAACCTTCTTATTCATCCTTATTCCTCTAGCGTTGTGTTTACATATATAGTATCCTTAAATCATATCAAAGTCGCACCTATAGCGAGACTTATGTGAGGGTTATATCAACGATCCTATAGCTATAGGATCGTTGGTTATATTATGAGGAGATGATATTCAGTGAGCTGTTTCAATTTTTAATGAACATAATAATCAAGGATTTACAATGAAAGAGGGCCTTGGGAAAGCCATTATAAAGTTATGACCGCATCAAATCTTGATTTATGATGCGTATCAGGTTTATAAAATTCCCTACACAAATCTTTTTATGCTTCAGGCCCTTCATAAAATGAAAAAATGTGCAAGGGTAAAATAATTTATAGTTGCTACCACTATTTACAACCTTCAATATGCGCTGAATTTACAAGACCTCAGTGCATATCAGGTCCAAACACCCATTGATAAAAAATAGAATCCAAAGTTTATAGTCAGGACATTAAATTGTCATCGTAATATTTACTTCTGATTTCCAGGTGTTCAGTAAACAGTATTTCTATGAACAACAGCTTAAAAAGGAATTATGCTGCGATATGTGATGTGTTCCAGGAAAATAAGTCATAAATCGTAAAAATGATATTTTTCAAAGTGTTTTTTTACAAGATTAATTTTTTTGAATGTTCTGGATTTTGGGGAGTTCATCACTAATGATTACATCGATCGATGTGTCAAATTTCAGGACAATGTATGGGATATATCTTTTCGTTTTAAAGGCCCTCATATCGAGTATATTTATTTGCTTTACACCCCCCCCCCCCCCGAAATATTTAAAAACAAAATGTTTCAAAAATGAAAACATCAAACTTAAAATCTGGAAATACTTATAAGATTATTAGACTGTTTACTATCATTGGAATCGGCTTGATCTTATCTTATGATATATAATAATACCTCAAAATCTATTTTTTGCGACTTGTGACTTAGTTTTCTGAAACAGATCACAGATGCCAAACATAAGAAAATATCCATTGCTTCATTTTGTGCTTCTGTTATATTATTCTTCTAAAACGAGGGTTAAAAACCTATCTAAAAAATTGTACTAGTCTTCACAAAATGTAATGATAAGTGAACTCTTGGAATAAGAAATGTCATGTAAAATTTTATTGTTGAATTGGAATTAATATTAACTAAATGTATGAGAGTAAAAGGATCCACATGTATTATTACAATATGCCAGCGGAAGCCCGGGAAGAGCAGCAATGCGTTGAGGGGCACTTATCCATTTTCTCATCATTTATTGTAACTGTCTATTGAGAAATAAAAATCTTTATATATATATATATATATTACCCAACACACTGTTTAAATCAGGGTAATATCGAATACACTCATATATTCACCTAGTATTGACCATTTCTTAGTATAATTTAGCCAAATTTACTCAATGTGTTGATCTGCCAATTGTACATTTTCACAAGATTTGACCCAAATTCTTGTATGCCTCCTAAAATCGATAACACCGTAGTATCAATTCTAATTAGAAAAGAATGCGAAACCAGTACTTTTGTGTCAGTAGTTATTAATATCAGAATATGTCGGTGAACAAAATAATAGAAGCAATATAAAGAGAGTGATATAAGTGTACCTGGACAGTGTCGTATTGATTGTAATCGTGAGCCACATGTCATGTTTCTATGTATCTAATTCAGGCCTAAAGCTGGGGTTCCACTTGGCTACTCTTCATGCATGTGGGAAGAATAGAATATTTCGTAGATCATAGTCATCGTTATAATCAACCTGTTCGCCAATATTTGGTAATATTTTCATATTTTTGTTCTTAGAGGTAATAATAAACACCCCATTGTCAGCCCTTTGTTAGATCTAACTGCCATTAGTTTGAATGAAAGTTTCATATTGATGAAACAAGCCTTTCAAAGTCGTTTCAAGCCATAACCTATAATTATGGGTCTGATCGTCAGAAAATGTACAATTCAATTTCGCCAATCCTCTCAAATAACCCGAATTTCACGAAAATAAAGTTCAAAATACAGTTCAACCTACCCAAACAAATTGCTAGAATCAATGCAATGCCGAATATACTCGAATTTATCTAGTATTGACCAAATTGCAGCCTAATTTAGCAGCATTTAATAAATGTGTACAGCTGCCATTTGTAAGTTTTCTGAAGACCTGACCCCTATAGAAATGTTGCAGCACCCAGGACCGACACTAATTGGGTGGGCAACATTGATATAGAGCCATCAGCTTGATTCTTCGCCCTTCAGGACCTGGACCTGCTTCATTATAGCAATGTGAAATAGTATGACGGAGTTAACATTGCTTCTCTCTGCCAGCCTTAATATTCAACTAGAGACATTATGGGTAAGATTTTCAGAAAATGTACAATTCACTTTCACCAGTTCTCCCAAATAATCCAAATTTCAGACGAAAATAGAGTTCAAAATACAGTTCAACCTAGCCAAACAGATTGCTAGAATCAATGCAATGCCGAATATACTTGAATTTTCCTAGTATTGGCCAAATTGCAGCCTTATTTAGCAGAATTTAATAAATGTGTACAGATGCCAATTGTACATTTTCTGAAAATCTGACCCTTATGTTTACCAAGAAAAGCAAATTAAGTAAGTAAGAAAGTACTAAGAGGGCTGATTAGATGACTTCCCTTCTATTATGATAATATATATACATGTATGTATGTAGGAATTCAAGCAACATTTTATCTTTTAGGTGAGAAATACATCAGTAGTATGTGCGTTTTTAGGCTGCCAATTACCACTGAGCATATCTCAGGTAATGTAAGGGTTGAAGTCTTATTTAGTTATTAGTGAAGAGTCGTTTAAAGAGGTAACACCTGAGGACATTCTTGTGGAATACTGCGTTGTTACAGGTACTGAATTTAATTACTGTTGGCCAGTGAATACAAAAATAGATATGTGGGTCATATTGCCAGAAAATGTACAATTGGCATCTCTACACATTTAAGAAAGTATGCTAAATTAGGCAAAAAAAAAGATTAATACCGTGTATATCTGAGTATATTAGGTGTCGCATTGATTTATAGTATCTGTTTTGCTATGTTAAACTGCATTTTGAAGCTCATTTTTGTCTTAAATGTGGGTTGGTGAAGACGAATTGTTTATTTTCTGTTTTTGTATCCTTAGGGTATAATCCGAGACCTTTTTAATTCTGGAAAAGATTTGATGCATTGACCTTTAACCTCTTGCCGTTGCTATTTTTGCACGGGAAGAAAACGCATAAAAAACATGATCGGAGGGAGAGCGGGTTGTTTGAAAGGTCAAATTGCCATCATTTAGCAACTATTGGGAACAGGCCATAAAATCCCGTTAAACAGGCATTTTTCTTATTGGAAGGGCTTTCTGATATTGATATTATTTATATACAGGTGAACTAATGGGTTGGTTGAACGAGCGTGAATATTGCACGAGATGCGTAGCAACAAGTGCAATATTCTAAGCGACTCAAACCAACGATTATCACTAGTGAAATTTGATCAAGGGAGGTGAGCCCAGCTGTTTAATGGGGATGTGAACTGATTAAAAGGGACTAATGGAATGAATATACCTTCTTCCACACCTCAACATCAGAGAGAAATCCCCCATTATAATTACCCTGCCATAAACTATATTATGTGACATCTCCAGCATTATGGGCTATATTTAGGCATTTAATTATGGAATTATGAGTATGACACCTCCTTTGTGCATCCTAGTTCCAGGATGTATATTCTTTCACTGAACAAGTGCCAGTTGCTGCTCGAATAAAACAAGCTAGATCACTATCTACACCTTGTAGCTCAGATCCCCCTCAATATCACGTTAATTTCAAGATCCTACACATCTTAATTGTGCTGAAAAAACATTTCAACATCTTTCAACAAGAGTCTTTCCTGATAATGACATGTAGTAAACCAACACTAAAATCTTAGTTTATAAGTGGCTATCCACTAATAAATTCTGGTAACTACATCAAAACAAATTGTATATGTGAAAATGAGTCACAAGTCGCAGAAAACGGATTTTGAGATTTTAAATCTTACCTTAGTATGCACTGGGGGGTTTTAATGACTTTTTAAGAGATGGAGCACTTATTTGACCAATTCTGAGCATATAAGAATACAACTACAGTGCTATCCACATGTCCACTTTCTAGCTTTGCCCCCCTGCTGTGCGTGGACGGAGGCCTTTAACCACAACCTCCTCCTGCCCTCCTGCTCCTAGTGAGGCTTGCAACTCACTGGAGGGGTACTCGGGCGAGGGTAGGAGCAAGAGTGCGAGGGTGTGGGCAGCCATGCAGTTTTCCCCTCTACTGGTCAACTAAGCTAGTTTTCCCTGGCACTGATAACTCAGTAACTTCATGGTATACCTTATGTTGTATGTAGACATACAAGTGCGCGTTGAGGTGGTTGAGTGACTAAATTAAAGGAAACAGCGGGAATACATGGAATTTAATTCCATAAGCTTGTTGATCTTTTTGTCACATTAATTTAATAATTCTCTGTATCTTTGGTGATGAATAAACAATTTTCAAATCAAATCAAACCTTGGGTGCAACTGCCAGCCGGGGGATTGGGTTACACCACAGGGACACAGAGACATATGCACGAAGAGGTCATTCCCACTAACCTGGGGAGATGCCACCCAAATATTCTAATATTTTTCGATTTCTGAAAAGAGGTATATGAGAGACAACTACTATGGACACACTAGATAAGTCCAGGGTTCCTTCAATCTGTTGCATTTTATGCAACAAACAGAAGCCCTGCTTCTGCGTGTGTATAAACATAACACACCCCTAGTTATAGAGACTGGGCGATCCCCCATAAACCACACTTGCCCGCTCGCTAAGGTCCAGTCAACCTCTATGGGCATTTGAATCTTGAGAACTGGGTCCCAATGTGGTTTAGGAGAACTGTCAACTGATCTCAAATCGAAATATGGCCAGTGTCATCCCTATATTTTTGTTCTAACTTAGCTCTCTCCCTTGCTGATTCACTTTTACATTAAATGTATTATTTGGACTTTCTTCCTAACTTTGAAAAATGCGTTACAAAACTTTGTAACTTTCCCAGTCATGTTGTGGTTACACTGGCCAAACTGGGTCACCTCGGCACTGACTGGAGGAACCTCTTCAGTGACCTACTGCGCATGACAACCTCACTAACCACAACGGTTGCTCACCCGAATTTGCGACGGCAGCTATAAATAAATTCACTCTCTTTATGGTAAAATATCTGTTAAAGTATGAAATATATAAATTCCGCATTTCCACAGATTTGTTAGGTAGGTTCAGACACACAACATTGTAGAATATTGGGTAGAAATTCTGTTACTCATGATTCTAGCCCTGAACAGTGAGAAGAGTCACTTTAATACAGATCGAATTTAGATGAGTCTGAAGAGAGGTAGCCTGCATTGCACCTCTATCCCCGATCTCTCTAACCAGTCATATTAACTATCTTAGTAGGGGCAGATTTAGGGGAGTGGCGCGGTGGCACACAACACATGTGAAAAACATTCATATAACACTAACTATAAAATAGGATATACACACATGTACACTTTATCAACTGTATTCCAATAACGGGGCTTGGAAAAGCCTAGGGATCGAGTATAAATAAATTCAAGGGTTGCAAAATTAACATATAGGTCGAAGGTCCTAAAATATCATCAAATGGCCTTGAATCTTGCTGGAATCTTTTATAGGGTCTTGAATTTTTCGAAGATTCTCAGTTTTTTACACAGGGAAAATATTTTGATGCTCTTAAAATGAATCCTTGAATGGTGAGTGGGCCTAACTAATGCTGTGTTTAAGAAAAGTTCAGAACCAAAACCTAACCAAGTTTAACAAACATTTCTGGTAAAGTATTTGCACAGAACGAAATTCCTTTTGGGTGATTTTAAGATTATTTAGAACTTTTATCATGTTCGATTTTATGTTTGAAATAAGTGAGTGATGTCTCTGAATATTTAAAGCACTGCAAAACAAAAGCTGAGCAATTATATGTATATAACATATAAGTATGTTCTCTAAAATAAAATTTGAAAGCGCTGCCCCTCCTTTTAAGAACCAAATTCTAACACTATTATTTAAAACACTAGTGCTGCCCTCATAACCCATTCAAAGGGAGCCTCACTAGCCAGCTCTGGAGGCCGAGCGCCGGGACCGCGAGGCCCGACCAAGATTAATTGGATGCAGCTGCTACCTGAGTTTCAGGGAGTAAAATCTTCCTTCTGGACCATAGTGAATAATAATATTGATTTATAGTAGTAGAATATTTTAACTAGAGTTTGAAATCGGAAAATCACAGACACATGGGTTAGATTTTCAGAAAATGAACAATTCAACTCCACCAATCTTCTGAAATAACCCAAATTTCGGACGAAAATAAAGTTCAAATTACAGTGCAACCTAACCAAACTGGTTTTTAGAAGAAATAAATCGCCGAATATACTCAAATTTACCTGGTATTGACTAAATTGCAGCCTAATTTAGCAGAATTTACTAAATGTGTACAGCTGCCAATTATACATTTTCTTAAAATCTGACCCACATGCTGCCCCCTTTATGAGTTGCTCCTAAGGTTAGGATAAGAAGAGCTCGCTTTGAAATGCTTAGTAGGTAGTCGAGGTAAGCAGTAAACATTCATTCTTGATTTGTTGATATCATTATCTTATTTGACTGGAAAGGCTAGTGCCAAATCTAAAGCCCAACATCCAATTACATCCTACAGGGTGGTAGGAATACCCTCTATTCTGTAAGACATTGGGATCATTCGGATGCCAAGCATCGCAGCCCCTATCTATTATCCGACATGAATGGGTACCTAGGTTTTATGGCTATGTTGGGAGAGATATTCTGTGCACTCAACGCCTGAGATGAGCCGTGGGTCGCCCCGACAGCTTGGGTCAAGACAGCAAGTACGGATTCTAGGGGCCTGTTTCATAAAGATTGTACGATCTAATCCTAAATATAAGAGCCTTGTATATGGGTTTAAGATATCGTAAACATTTACAAGAAATCTTAGATTTAGGATAGTTTTTAAGAAGTATGTTACTATTTATGATGGTCTGATGAAATTGTTGTCAGTCTGAATCGTTTATTGAATGGGCGAAATGGGTCAGATTTTCAGAAAATGTACAATTTGTCTTCAGCAATCCTTTCAAATAACACAAATTTAAGACAATAATGATGTTCAAAATTCAGTTTAACACAACCAAACATATTGTTTGAATCAAGGCAATACCACGTATACTCAGATTTACCTAGTTTTAACCATTCTACAGTCTAATTTAGCAGAATTTACTAAATATGTAGATCTACCAATTGTACATTTTCTGAAAATCTGACCCAAATAATGTAGATATATTTATTTCATCACTTCCTCTGAGATTGTCATTAAGAAACTTATATTGGCTGTTGTCGGACACTATTTAAGAACATATCCTATATGTGCAAGCAAGATACATTATATGTCACATCTTATACTGTATGATGTATCTCAAATCGTATCATTTCATCTTATTTTTCTGAAACACCCGCCGGACTTTGTTTACCAATGTATTCATTGCATTAAGTATTTATTCGGGATGTAAAGCTGCATTCTCAGCTATTACAACGAAGGAAATATTACTCAATTTTCTCATTGTTTGACCTATAGGACTATATTACTCTGCTGATATATGGGTCAGATTTTCAGCCCGTGAGTCATGATTAGTAAAGCCATTGTAAGAAAGGATATCGGCGGGTCGCCGAAATATAAATATAGACTACCGCTCCTAGTAGTCGATAAAACAATCGGACAAACTCCTCCAAAATACTGATCAAATGCCTTTTATATGGGCTGGCAAAGAACGGAACAAACATGGGTCAGATTTTCAGAAAATGTACAATTTGTCTTCAGCAGTCCTTTCAAATAACACAGATTTAAGACAATAATGATGTTCAAAATTCAGTTTAACACAACCAAACAGATTGTTTGAATGAAGGCAATACCAAATATACTCAGATATACCCAGTTTTAACCATTCTTCAGTCTTATTTAGCAGAATTCACTAAATATGTAGATCTGCCAATTGTACAATTGTAAATTAGGCTGCAATTTGGCCAATAAATTCGAGTATATTCGGCATTGCATTGATTCTAGCAATCTGTTTGGTTAGGTTGAACTGTGTTTTGAACTTTATTTTTGTCTGAAATTTGGACTATTTGAGAAGATTGGCGAAGTTGAATCGTACATTTTCTGAAAATCTGACCCATATGGGAGGTGTGAGGGACTAGGGACCCTCTAACCCCCCCCCCCCCCCCACACACACACACACCTTCCTCCCATTTTGCCTAACCTCCAATTGTTCTTCATATCTTCATTGAATTGTACATTTTCTGAAAATGTTACCTTTATACGTAGAACGTATCCCAATTTCCAGACAAGACATATATGGGAGAAGGTTAAGTATGATCCCTTGCAAATGACCTTGTAGAACGCGGTGTCATTGCGAAGTTATGAGAAAGGTAATATTATTCCCATGTAAAGAACACCAGATTGAAGTATCAGGAGAGTAGAATAAAGAAGGCCTCCAGATATGAGATAATATCTCCTCACTACTTTTGGGATAATAGGAGAAATTGATAGGTGCATATGTTGTGAATAGGGGAGTTGCATGTCTCACTGCGCATGTCTACTGCAGTGCATGCTGGGATAGATTCTGTTCAAATCTGACATACAAATATTTGGCAAAACTTTTATAAAAATTGCAACAATGTTTTCACCAATATCAGTGCTTATATAAATCATCTATGAAAACCAAATGCATGATGGGAAATATGGGGACTTGAGTCATGGAAACATGTATAACACATGGATACTGACCTTAGAGCCTTGATACCTATTCCATGTTGAACATGACATGTTTTCTATAGATTTGATACTGTACCATTAGTCCCATAATGCCATGCGAGTCAGGGTTCAAAATGGCGGCTATGGCAAGTCCCCTATTGCTCGACTGTAGTATAACCAAGAGGCTAGAGTTGCAGTGTCGCCATTTCGCCTCCCATCCACTCCCATCCCCCTTTTGAGAAACCGTTTCAATAACGATTAACGAAGGTTTTGTGGAAGAAACTTATAATTCCTTTTGGGGATGTTTATCTGGCCGTTTCAAGTTACGATACTGCAGCTACTGGGATTGTATACTGCCATAATCTACAAAGGGAAATTATAGTGAATTGTCATGGTTATAACCATTAATAAATATTAACAAGAGATCATATGGGTCAGATTTTGAGAAAATGTACAATTCGCCTTCACCAATCCTCTCAAATAACCCACATTTAGGACAAAAATTAGCTTCAAAATGGAGTTTAACAGAACAGAACTGATACTTTGAATCAATGCGATACCAACTATACTCAGATATACCCGGTATTCATCCTTCTTCAACCTAATTTTTCAGAATTTCCTAAATGGGTAGAGCTGCTAATTGTACATTTTCTGAAAATCTGACCCTTATACATGCAGCTATGCCTCACTGTCAAGGACCATGGACTCCGTTACATGTATTTGTATATGTGATGTGTTACAGCAAAATGATTCAATGACAATTAATGAGTATTTCTTTATTTCAAATGTAAAGACGAAACCCTAGTATTCATCGCATACAGCCGACGACCGGAAGAGCCGGAAGCGCCCGGAGTTCGAGTATCCAGGGCGACGTTGTCACCTTCGTATAAAAGTGGGAGCCTCGTCGATGGAACATCACTCATCCGCGAGCCGCCGAGCAGTGCACATCGTCAGCAGATTTTGAATTCGGGCTTAAATTAAGCAGAATAACTGAACGATGTTGCGATTTTGCAACAGGTGTGAGATAAGACATAAGAAGCCTACTGGTAAAAAGTGTGTAAAGAGGAAACCTGTGAAATCGGTTGTCATTAGCGCAGAAATGGCTCAGAGCGGAGAGAAAATTCCTGAATCGACTATCGACAGTCAGATTGACATGTCAGGTCGTATGAGTGCGCTCGAAGGTATGGTGAGGGGCATAGCAGAATCAATCGCTACGAAAGCCACCAATGAAGAATCCAGCGACCAAATCGGGTGGGAGAAGAACAGATCGAGCAGATATGACGTTACTTCCCCCAGTGATTCGTCGAGTGAATCTCGATCAAGTTCGAGCTCATCGTCGAGGTCTTCCGTCCGCACAACGAGAAATCGTAGGAAGAGGAAGGACAAGAAAAATGACAAATTCAGCCATGAACACCATATGGAGAAGGGTGAAGTAGTTGAATCTTTTGACTCGTTGATCTTGATAACGTTAAAAACTTTGCAAATGTTTTACGCTCAGGGTAAAGATATTTCCGGGTTAATCAGCCATGCTATATTGATGTGCGACAAGGAGGTTTCTCATACGTATACCGCAAAGGCGTCTATTTCTTATGATAAAGCAGTGAGAGTTAGAGCAAAGAAATCGGGCCTATCCGCATTCGGCAAAATTAATCAGGAAGAAATGTTCAAGTGTTATAGCTATGAAAATACCAGACGGGCCCAACCCACTAAGGCTAATCCTAAGACCCGCTCCGCCACAGCGAAGGAAGGTTTTTGCTATCGATTCAATTCAGAAACGGGTTGTAACACGAAAAGCTGTATTTATTCCCATAAATGTTCACGCTGCCATACGGGGGAACACTCTGCAAAAGTTTGTACGAACCAGAAAGCAGCCAGTAAATAGGATCCGGGAAATCACGAGTTAATAATTCCATTTGTTGATCGAACGTTTACTAAGGACGCCATTTTGGTTAGCAACTCTCGCCAACCGCGAGATTTCTCACGTAAGGTCAGTGGGGGTCAGGGTCAAGGCTGCAACAAAGATGGCCGCGCCCAGGAACTAGACAACAAACAAGGTAATCGGGTTAACGAACTCGTGATTATTGAAGAATACAACCCGGAAAATAAGGAAAATGTCGCAAAAATCGTAAATAATATTGAAATAGAACATGTTAGTCCCGATCAACCAATTTTTGAAGCACCGTGTACACCGGGGGGAAGGATAATTCCTGTGTATCGTAAATGTGTTGATGGTTCTTGTACTTGTATTCATACGATCGACAATGTTAATACCCAACTAAAGCCATGTCGTTTTGCCGCTTATATGTTTTCATCCAGCCCAGAAGTTTCTACAGAGTGGTGGACAGTATTTACAGGCATCGTCGATGGTTTTAAAATTGTAGACGAGGATGTCCCAGGCTACGAATGCAAAAATTATTCCTCTATTCTGGACGACGAGGCCAAACACAAAATGGATGGAATCGTATCTGCAGAATTAAATGAAGGCATGGTATCTTTAGCTTCTTCCAAACCTACATGTGTCCACGCAATGGGGGCTGTGTTCAAGCCGAATGGAGATATTCGCCCCATAACCGACTGTTCCCGCCCAGACATGAGGTCGGTAAACAATTTCGGTAGTTCATTATGCCATGATTTTGCATACAAAAATATCCAAGATGTCACAGATATTTTAGAACAATACGATTTTATGACCGTAGTCGACATAAAATCAGCCTATCGTTCGGTCCCCATCTCACCTCAACACAGGAGATTTATGGGCTTTAGCTGGAAATTACTTGAAAATGAACAATACTATGTGGATAATAGATTGTGTTTTGGCTCACGTTTGGGTCCCTACTATTTCAATCTTATATCTGATTTCGTCACCCACATTCTCAATGACAATTTTAAACTCAGGGTGATAAATTACCTCGATGACTATATTGCCCTATCTCATTCAAAAGAAGCATCAGTCGAGGCACAGGCCACCATTGTGAAATTATTACGATTTTTGGGCTTTTATATATCGTGGGGGAAGGTGACCCCCCCCAGCCAAGTATGTACTTACTTGGGTATTGAGATAGACTCTGCAGAGATGGTCCTTCGCCTCCCGATCAACAAGTTAAAGAAGCTCAAGGAAATTTTGTCTTCTCATGTTAATGCAAAGTACATTACGAAAAAAGCTTTAGAGAGTGTTAATGGTTTAATATCTCACTGCTCACAAGTGGTCCGAGGAGGTAGAACTTTCAGCAGGAGATGCTATGATTTGTATAAGGAGATGATACAAAAGAAGGTGAATCGCCTACCTATGTCCGAGATTATGCTTCAGGATCTCCAATGGTGGCTTAATTTCTCCAAGGTTTTTAATGGGGTCGCATATATTCAACACCCCATGTATGACCACCCTATGGTATCGGACGCATCAGGGAAAGGCTACGGTATTTATCTTCAGAATGACTGGATATGTGGTGCCTGGCACGAAGACTTGAAAAATGATTTAAATTCATCGTGTGAACATGTAGGTTTGTCCCCATCGGAAGCTAGTGTCGACTATTCTAACATTAACGTACTGGAACTCTGGCCATTATTATTAGGCCTCCAACGTTGGGCAAAAAAGCTTCGAGGAAAAACAATTTTAACCTTTGTCGATAATACCCAGGTTATGTACATGCTGAGGAATGGGTCCAGTTGTAATAAGACATGCATGCAATGGCTGCGAGAGATTTTCTGGATCTGTTTCATCTATGATATTGCCATACTTCCGAAATACATCTCTACAAAAAACAATTTTGTGGCTGATACCCTTTCAAGAATGACTTATGTAACCACTCGTGCAAAATTATCTGAGATGCTTGCCGGTACATATCTATGTTGTTTTAATCTGTTAAATAATTATTCCATTAACAGATCTGAAATCGCTGGACCAGGAGACGGAGAACCTGATGCTAAAATCGCTGGCACCCTCCACTAGGAAGCTCCGGGCTGGGCAGTGGAAATGCTACATAAGGTTCTGTAATCAATTTAATATTCCCCCGATTCCTTGCGATATTACCACGATGTGTAGGTATATCGCTTTCTTGGGCAGATACATGAAGAGCTCGTCGGTGTCATCATATTTACAAGCCGTTTGCTTCTACCATTGGCTATACGGAATCTCAGCACCTTCAACGAGCAACAATCGTGTTAAATTAACTCTTAAAGGATTGTCCAAATCTTCGGGTGATTCTTCGTGTGGGAAAGACCCTCTACTTCCACACCATCTCAAGGAAATTGCAAAAATTATTAACTTTGATGATATACAAGATTTATCAGTGTTTGTAGCAATATTATTCATGTTTAGAACATTACTGAGAGTTTCTCACGTCACTAAATCCCCACATACTATGCTGTGGTCAGACATTAAATTCCATGGTTGGGGCATGGTAGTTCGTGTACGTTCCTCCAAGACTACCTCTTCTAAGGACAAACCAAGTTATATACCCGTTAATAAGCTAACAGACAGTAATATCTGCCCTGTGTATTGGCTTTTGCAATTGTTTAAACGTTTCAAGTTCTCGTTCAATGATCCAATCTTCCCCATGAAAGACAGTGCATTTTTAACTTATGGTTGCTTCTCCATGAGTTTGAGAAAATTCCTATTTAAAGCTAATATTGTGGGGAATTATTCTTCTCATTCGCTGCGACGAGGATCAGCGACTCATATGGCATATTCCGGCTGTTCAGTGTAAGAAATCAAAGGCAGAGGCCTATGGAAATCAAACTGTGTGTTTAAATACATAACCCCCCCGATGGAAATCAAGAGACAGATGGATGAGAAGCTCACAAAACATTTATAACATGTGATCAACTTGCTCAGTTGCTCAGGGCTTGCCCACCTTTTCTGCTTTTATATTTCTCTCTATCTAGGTCTGGCGGTTTGGAGGATTAAACTATAATATTCCTGCCAGCCCGTCGTTATCGTTGTTGCTTGGAGGGGTCGGGATGTGTAAAGACGAAACCCTAGTATTCATCGCATACAGCCGACGACCGGAAGAGCCGGAAGCGCCCGGAGTTCGAGTATCCAGGGCGACGTTGTCACCTTCGTATAAAAGTGGGAGCCTCGTCGATGGAACATCACTCATCCGCGAGCCGCCGAGCAGTGCACATCGTCAGCAGATTTTGAATTTTGAGGAAATGTATATTATTATGGAGGATTAAACTATAATATTCCTGCCAGCCCGTCGTTATCGTTGTTGCTTGGAGGGGTCGGGATGTTGATATTATTTTTGACAACTGTTGAGGAAAGACTCTGGAAGCGTTGTTTGCCGCACAACCACTTGAACAACTGGACAGCTTGTCTGTCCACTACCCAATTCCATTATTAACACTATTTAATTCTTCAAACAAGGACGAACTATAGACTTCACTTTTATTTAATTTTTACCATTCACCATATTCAAATTTATTCAAAATGAGTCATAAGTTTCAAAAAATGGATTTTGAGATATAGTAATATTTGAAAAGATATGAGATCAAGCCGATTACAATGATAGTAAACTTGAAATACATCTAAGAAGTATTTCTATATTTTAAGTTTGTTACTTTTGAAAAACAAGTTTGCAATAATTGTGGGTGGAAATTTACTAGTAAAGTAGGTAAATATAGTCTGTAGGTGACCTTAGAAATACATGGATATATTTATTACACTTTCTTGCAATTTGGTAAATGTATCCATGCTACAAGCAGTGTTAAGCACCCAAACATGAACACATTCCCACAATGGCATCCTGTGAATAACTCATTTTAAATAAATATAAATGTTGCGACGTGTGACTCATTTTGCTACAACACATCACATTTTAGCACACACTCTTAGGGCCAATACCAACCACGTTTGGGAGAGGGGGTCCCCCTAAAAACCCATTACGATGCTATGACAGGTTTATCTGACCCTTATCTTCGGTGCCCTCCATGGTCAGAGTTACATACCCCTCCACCCAAGTCACATTTCATATATTCCCTTTGATGAAGAAGTAAAAAGTATTGTTTTTGTTTAGAGTGTGGCATGGAAAAGTCATTACGATAACCTCCATGGCCACAACCCCCATAAATTGTAAGTTGAGGCACTGACTCTGAGCGTCTGTCTCACTCAGCTTGAGGGTCTTGGTTGGGGTCCGCTGTCGTAGTGCACAGTGCATTCTGTCGCTCCTTCAACACCACCCTCCCCCTCCCCCTCCCTTTCCTTTCGATCCGCCATTCCCGCTGTTCCCCTAATTACCAGTCAGCTCTGAGGTCTCCATGGAACCAGGGCGTCGCCAATATCCCATCATTCAAATTCCATTCACAATGCAAACCTGAGGACACCAAGGTTGTGCTGGCAAAGACGGCCGAGTCATTGGACCTCCATAGCAAATACTACATTGTTAATAATTCAACCCACCCTCTCCTTATTCTCCCCTACATCGATTCCAACCAGCGACAATCGCACCAACAGAGGCCATATTAGACAGGAATCCTTTCAGAAACTCCTAATATTTAAGACCTAAAAGTTCTCTTTTGCTAGCAGAGAGAAATTCATTCCGCTATTTCAAGCAAGCAGCCCCACAGTCTAATACAATATCGCGATTGGGTAGAGAGAGTCTTGAAAGGAGGAGGCTCTCTTAAATTTCTCTCTCTCTCTCAAGAGCTATTGATTTTTCCAGTAGAAGGATTAAATTATTTGAATAGAAGTGAAATCTAATTATAGCTTATAAATGTGGAATCCCATTAGGGGGATGAGCTAAGGTGGTAAATCTGGTCTTTATATAAACAATACAAGAGCAGAGAGGGATAGGGAAACGCTGATAAAGAAGGATATTCTCCCTCATGTGTTGAAATAGCTTTGCTTGGATTATGAAGGGATATAATGGATTATTGCTCATAGCTTGATAAGACTACTTGTTAATTGAATTATAAAAATGTGTTAAATAATGATGACTAGATTTATATTTGAATTAAGCCATGAATTCATTATCTTATTTTAGCACTGGATAGTGTCATATTGGATAGAGTCTCAGGTAAAAATGAGATTCCTGCAAACACAATCCAAAGGGTTAGATACAGTAAATGTAAATGAAACCAAATGTAAATTTAGTATAAAGTATCTGTAGGGCGTTTCATAAGTAACGCAGCGCGCGTTCGTTATGGTAGCGCAACTATGGGTCAGATAGCGATAAGTTTAACGCACGTTCGTTATAGTATCGTTATAGTAACGCAACGTTAGTTGCCTTCAATTTTGGCCCTTAGCGCGCGCTATGTTAAAATATGTCGTTCTTTATTTGGTAACGGCTGTTGTTAGGTTCTATAACGCGCGCTGCATTACTCATGAAACACAGCCCAGTTGCGTTATGTTAAACCGTATTTTGATGCAAATTTTTGTCTTAAATGTGGGTTATTTAAGAGTATTGGTGAATCCGAATTGTACATTTTCTGAAAAAAAGCATGTAGAATGATGAGTTCATTCCCTCTCCTGTTCATCTCCACCCTGCCCCCGCTCCCTGTTATGAAGGTGCCTGAACATTCTCTTCTCTACCCAACACTTCACATATGGGTCAGATTTTCAGAAAATGTACAATTCAACTCCGCCAATCTTTACAAATAACCCAAATTTCAGACGAAAATAAAGTTCAAAATACAGTTCAACCTAACCAACAAGATTGCTAGCGTCAATGCAATACCAAATATACTTGAATTTACCTGGTATTGACCAAATTGCAGCCTAATTAAGCATGATTTACTAAATGTGTACAGCTGCCAATTGTACATTTTCTGAAAATCTGACCCATATATGAATTCTAACCAACACTTTATATATATGAATTCCACTGCCTTAATGTGGTTTGCTACATAGGGTTGAGAATACTGCAGGTGTTGGGTGTTAGGGTAGTCAGAGCGCTAACTGAATTAACATGCAGGTGATGTATCCTTACAGGTGTTAGTGGCATCTTCCCTGCATGTGGGTCAGATTTTCAGAAAATGCACAATCGCCAGCTCTACACATTGAGTAAATTCTGCTAAATTCAACTGAAAAATGATGAATACTAGCTATATCTAAGTATATTCAGTATTGAGTTGATTCAAAGGATGTGTTTGGTTTTGTTGAATTGTGTTTTGAGTCCCATTTCTGTATTAAATTCGGGTTATTTGGGAAGGTTTCTATATGTGAATTGTGCATTTTCCCGAAATTTCACCCATCTTCCCTGCATGTAGGCACGGCAGGGAAGGGCCTGGGAGAGATGCAGCAGTCCCACTAAACCAGTGGTCTATATACTTGTGGATCAGATTTTCAGAAAATGTACAATTCAACTTCGCCAATTTTCTCGAATAACCCAAGTTTCAGACGAAAATAAAGTTTAAAATACAGTTCAACCTAACGAATCAGATTGCTAGAATCAATGCAATGCTGAATATACTCGAATTTACGTAGTATTGACCAGATTACAGTCTAATTTAGCAGAAATTACTAAATACTGAATACATTTTTCTGAAAATCTGACCCACATGTGCAGGACCCACTGGGACGATAGCAACATGCCAGAGGAGAACAGTCTAGGCCCAAAGATGTGAGAGTCCCTTCAAACGGAGGGAAAGCCTCTCGCCTCAAACCGCAAAGTGCGATTATAATTCCATTAAGACCACACAATGACATTATATTCCCATTAGAATGCCTATTCCTAGGCTAGGAATCCGATTAGCGAAGTAGGCGTCCAATCACTGACATACCATTCTTATCTGAGCTGAGGGTTTGGGCCTAGACTGAGAATCAGAACTATGTCGCAGTCCATCACTGTTGTATTTTACATGTAGTATATATAAATAATATCAGTGAATAAATGACTAAGTAAATATTTAAGAAATGAAACAAAAACTGGCGAAGTGCCGGTTTAAATTTGAACTATTTTTTGGCAATCCCCATAACAACCACCTTCTCCTGACTTTTGAGTCAGATTTTCCAGAAAATGTACGATTCGTCTTCAGCAATCCTTCCAAATAACACAAATTTAAGACAATAATCATGATCAAAATTCAGTTTAACATAACCGAACAGATTGTTTGAATCAAGGCAATACCAAATATACTCAGATGTAGCTTGTTTTGACCATAATTTAGCAGAAATTACTAAATATGTATACTAGATCTGCCAATTGTTCATTTTCTGAAATTTACTAATGTACCTCTTCTTTATGTTGTAGCTCCCGTATTAAACATTATGAATATCGAAATGAAATATATTGTCGTTGAGATAATGGAATCAGAACCTGATAATTCAAATACACCGGGCATAAGGTTAGATTCAATTTGGACATGTACTTTTCATTAATTTATTTGGGATCGATCTTTAAATTTTCATGGCAACGCACTAAAACTACCACTTTTTTTCATTGCTTTTTGTTTAAATTGTTGTATTTAGCAGTAAAGTAACATAACAACATCGTCTTGTCGACGGTCTTCCTGCTGCCTGCTTATGGGTCAGATTTTCAGAAAATGTACAATTCACTTTCAAAAATTCTCTGAAATAACCCACATTTCAGACGGAAATAAAATTCAAAATACAGTTCAACCTAACCAAACAGATTGCTAGAATAAATGCAATGCTGAATATACTCGCATTTACCTAGTATTGACCAAATTGCAGCCTAATTTAGCACAATTTATTAAATGTGTACAGCTGCCAATTGTACATTTTCTGAAAATCGGACCCATATTGACTCGTGTACCCATACAAAAGTGTTTGAGTAGTATATGGAAAGCTGACATTGTCAAGGACATACATGATAAGCTTTGTGTGTTATTGGATGAACTTGTCAGCATTATTAGGGTCAGATTTTCATAATATGGACAATTCACCTTCACCAATTCTCTCAAATAACCCAAATTCCAGACGAAATGCTGAATATACTCACATTTACATTGTATTGACCAAATTGCAGCAGAATTTAGCAGAATTTGCTTATATAAAAAAATGAGTTGGTTAGTTGTTTGGACTTGGGTCTGGTCTATTGCAACTTATTAAACAACGTATACCATTGGCCAATAGAAATATTATCAATATGAATTAGATATATAGATAATCCCTAATGAGAATGTGGTATGAGGGACACTATTGCACTGTCTGAGATGTTTACAAAAAAACAAACATCAAGGACAGTGCAATAGTGTCCCGAGTACCACATTCGAAGTTAGGTTCTATATCTACTCCCACATTGCTATGTATCAGTATATAGCTGTGTACTGGGGGGAGGAAGAGGGAATGGCAATGTCATACCACACACGTTGAACTGGTGCAAATTACCACACAACCCTCGCCCATACAAATAGCATGTGGTACATACACCAACATGGAGTAAAGTTGGATTATGTGAAGGTTTAATGACTAGATCATCCATAAGGACATGTACATAAGGGTGAGATCTTCAGAAAATGTACAATTCGCCTCTGCCAATCTTCTCAAATAACCCAAATTTCAGACCAAACTGAAGTTCAAAATACAGTTCAACCTAACCAAATAGATTGCTAGAATCAATGCAATGCCAAATATATTCAGATTCACCTAGTATTGACCAAATTGCAGCCTGTTTTAGCATAATTTACTAAATGTGTACAGCTACCAATTGTACATTTTCGGAAGATCTGACCCATAAGACATTCAAGGCTTACATGGTCATGGTCTGCAATTCACACAACCCCTCATTCCCCCTCCCACCCCCCCTCCCCCCTTCCCCCTCCCACCACTCAACCCACTTTCGCTTCTTACCCAGTGAGCGTTCTCGATCCTGTAGGAGGAAACGGTCACATACATGGCTTCTCCCCTTCCTCCAGGGCTTCTCCTGGGTTACCACCATACACTTTATTCAATCACCTACCTAGTGAAAAGAGAACTCGTCCAAAGGTGAGGTGCTTATGGGTCAGATTTTCAGAAAATGTACAATTCACCTTCACCAATTCTTTCAAATAACCCAAATTTCAGACGAAAATAAAGTTCAAAATACAGTTCAACCTGGCCAAACAGATTGCTAGAATAAATGCAATGCCAAATATACTCGAATTTACCAAGTATTGACAAAATTGCATCTCAATTTAGCACAATTTATTAAATGTGTACAGCTACCAATTGTACATTTTCTGAAGTTCGGACCCATATTCACTCGTGTACCCATACAAAAGTGTTTGAGTAGTATATGGAAAGCTGACATTGTCAAGGACACTACATGATAAGCTTTGTGCGTCATTGGATGAACTTGTCAGCATTATTAGGGTCAGATTTTCAAAAAATGTACAATACAACTTCACCAATCTTCTCAAATAACCCAAATTTCAGACGGAAACAAAGTTCAAAATACCGTTCAACGTAACCAAACAGATTGCTAGAATCAATGCAATGCCAAATATTCTCGAATTTACCTAGTATTGACCAAATTGCAGCCTAACTTTGCAGAATTTACTAAATGAGTAGAGCTACCCATTGTACATTTTCAGAAAACCTGACCCATTATCGGGATGTTACACCAGGAGCCTGTTTTATATCAAATCATTACTTAGCGTCTCTTACATAGATATAATCCACTAAGTATGATAACAATTTAAAAAAACAAAACAAAAAAAACAACTTTTATTCAGTCTGTCAACAAATAACCAGATTCTACCTTGGGGTCGATCACATAATTTTACATCGTACCCTCTTCTCATCTTATCTGTGATTTCCTGTAATATAGAGTTGTCATTTACCTTAAAAACATATATTACATATAATTCGTGGACAATGGTAGGTTTGGCTTTGCTCTGCTGTGGGCAATAGACCTTATAATTACACCCTATGTATGATAACAATTAATTGTATTTATTTGCTAAGCTACTTTTCGTTTGTTTTCAGTGGAGAACCTCCTCAGGCAACCAAATTGATCTGTTTAGGACAAATGAGTCACAAGTCGAAAAAAAATTGATATTTGTCAATCGACATTATGAGGTTATCCTAAGGAGTATATCTAACTATGTTACTATAGCGATTGACCATCTAGAAATATTGCTAACTTTTATTCATGGATAACAAAACGTAAAATACGTTTTGATGTTTACTATCATTGGAATCCTTTCTAATACTAAATAGGTGAACAACAACCACTGCAGATATGGGTCGGATTTACAGAAGATGTACAATTGGCAGCTCTACATATTAGGAAAATTCTGCTTAATTAGGCTGGAAAATGATGAATACCAGATATATTTGAATATTTTTGGCATCGCATTGATTCAAAATATCAGTTATGTTATGTTAAACTGCATTTTGAAGCTCATTTTTGTCTTAAATGTGGGTTTGGTGAATGCGAATTGTACATTTTCTGAAAATCTGACTCATATATGTAATCCTGATGTATGTATTGTACCAATGATGTAATACTCACTCACCCAGTAAGTAGTCTAGTAAATAATAACAGACTTATCACATATCTCCTCATCTCATTATTATGTACTACTGGTACATTATTCATCTCCAATAGGTTGAACAAAAAATATCTGTAATATGTCTATTATTGTTGGCATGTTCACATTTAATATCCAATAACTGAAGATGTAACCACTGTATTCAGACTATAGTTCAGGGTAGGGCGAAAATCAGTCGAAAGGTTCACACTGTGATATTTCCTTAATAAAGAATTTGGGAAAAAAATGATGATATCTCAAAGTCGACTTTTTATTTTATCTAGTATTTAAATACAGCACATCTTCTGTAATAACGACAGTTGAGTTATCAACAAACAAGTACATTGCACAATGAAGTTCTTATAATCAATTGAGGACATTAACATTGAGATATGGGCTCACAGATGATAATTCAATACAGAATAAACACGGTCTTCCGCCCACCGCTGTGTCTATCTAGACTTTTGGTGAATTGTGACTCATTTTCCTGTAACACATCCCTAATTAACTAAAATCCAAACAGACTGACCAAACAGGATCATTAGCTATTATATAGCTTCATGCTACCAAAACCAAACAGACCAAACAGGGACAAATGGCATGCTGTATCTCCAAGCAGCCCAAACCAAACAACCCCACCCAACTAATCACCCTCCCACCCACCCAGACCACTTAGGTGAGTAGCAATTGTCCTTCAGCTGACATGAGCCTTTATTTTTATTTGCTTTGAATGGCATTTTGATTCCTAAAGCCATGTGGAGCCAGATCCTGCAATGGGGGGAAGACCACGGTTATTCTGTACTAGGTCATTCCCGCGCCAACATTCTCCCCGCCGACAATCTCCCCGCCGCAATGTCCCCGGCACAATTCTGTATAGGGTATGTGCCTGTGCCACTGCGCATGTCTTTTACAGTGTATCCTGGGATGGATTCTGAGGAAATCTTACATACAAATATTTGGCAACATTTTTGTCGAAAATTGCAAGAATATTTTCACCAATATCATAGCTTGTATAAACGATTCATGAAAACGAAATGCATGATGGAGACTTGGTGCATGTAAACTTGTAAAAGTGCATTGATAAATAGTCCATGCTGAAAATGGCATGTTTTCTATAGATTTTAGACTGAACAATTAGTCCCATAATTCCATGCGAATAATAATATAAAAAGCCAAGCTGCCTTTTAAGATAATTTTTATTCAATCGGTATAGGCAAAACATACAGTGCATAGTGTAAAAGGTTTGTAAAAGATGCACATGTTTTTCATGAGTTGTTGTAGTAAGAATACATGTGTTTAGGGATGGAGGGTGGGTAAAACTGCTCCCTTCAAGTCTGGTGGCGGAGTGAATGGTCAGAGAACGGAGTGCTAGCCGTGGTCAGTGAGAATTGGATTGGTTGCGTTCGATAACCTGCAGGCTTGGACGTGTTAGAATTACTTGTAATTTGCAATTACCACCAATTGCATGGCGGCTATGCAAATCCCCCATTGAATTAATGCTCGTGAGCCCATTATCTTGATATATATTTGAGTATCCGTTGATTGTAACTTTCATTGTACAATGTGCATCCCTGTCTATGATTATTTTTACGGAAAATTGGCTGCAAAAAAAATACCAAAAAAACAAAAACAATTTCCTCAACGAAACCTCACAGGAAAGTCTGAAAGTACTGCAAAGACAAGATATTAACTTGTCCCTCGATTGTTTCTCGGAAAACCTGTGAATAATTTTGCCTCTCTTTTTATCGGTCAAGTTATGCCTACTCTATCATATATTTCCTGACATTTAATCACTTATAGCTATTTCTGTATAAATAGCTAAATGTGCTATAAAATAGGTCGTCAATCAATCGGGCCATTATAGCCCGTGCGGCATACATAAATATTAATTTGTAATATTAATTTAGCTACTTGAGGGAACTGGCTCCCGGGGTAGTTATAATATTGCACATTATCTATTGTTTACGGGGTATAAAAACTGCACTAATACGATTAGTTTAATAACCTAAGATCTTGGCCAGCATACCATAGTTGAGAACCTAATTTCTGGGTCCAAAGTGATAGACTGCCTCAATTGGACTAACGATTTTACATGAATAAAGGCCCTAGTCCACAAAGACGATTCTCATGCGATTTTGGATCGCAGAGGACCATATTCTATGAAATTCGCATGAGAATACTGGCATACTGGACTTGGCCCTTAAGTCGTTCGATACAAGGTTATTCTAGCAGTTCCAATATATGGGTCAGATCGTCAGAGAATGTATGATTGGCAACTCTACATATTTAGAAAATTCTGCTAGATTAGGCTGAACAAATGATGAATACCGGGTGCATGTGAGTATATTTGGTATCGTTATTTGAGAGAATTAGTGATGGTGAATGTGCATTTTCTTAAAATCTGACCCATAATACGGTGGGAGGTGGGAGAGGGGAGGGGGGGGGGGTGAGGCTGTATGTCGGGGATGACCCTTCTTTAAATCTTTTTTCTCAGCTATTATTATGGGCACACAAAATAAATCTCACCAAAATTCACTATTATTAAGACATAATAGGGCGACTTCACTATAGGTAAAAAACTATGGAAAGCGGGACCCATACATATCAATTTTTCGGCGGAATGCCGCCGAAAATTAATTGCGGCCGAAAAATAATTTTTGCGGCCGAAAAATAATTTTTGCGGCCGAAAAATTATTTTATCTGGCGCAAAATTTATTTTTTCGGCCGCAAAAATTATTTTTTCGGCCGCAAAAGTTATTTATTCGGCCGCCGAAATTATTTTCGAATTTATTAATTCGGCCGCCGAAATTATTTCTTTGGCCACCTGTCCTAAAATCTTATGATTCGTGAGCCATTATTTGTACCTCTATTTGCAATTGTTGGGACAATAGTTAAATGTACTCTATAGGATGAGAAGTATGGAGATATATTTAATACATGATACATGAGATTTCGTACGTGTATCCATACAACTTAGAGCATTACATATGAAATGAGAGATCCAGCAAGATTAATAGTAGGTAATTGGAAGAAAGAAAGTAAGTATTAGAAGAAGTATTTTTGGTAAAATTGAATTAACAATAACAAACTGGAACTGGTTTCGTATTAACATGCATGTCAAGAGCTAATACTACATTCATACCAAATATTTGATACAGTCATATAACACGCTCTTATGGTCGGTTATTATAATGATTGTCAATCACCATTTTGGACAGAAATGGGACAGAATTTCGTTCTCCCTCTCCGTTCTCCCTCTCCTCCTTGTCTCCGCTCTCTCTCCCTCTCTCCGCTCTTTCTACAACTACATATACATACCATATATACATACCATAAACATACCATTTATACATACCATATATATACATACCATATATATATATACCATATATATAATACATACCATATATATATACATACCATATATACATACCATACATACATTCATGGCTTATACATACCGCATACCATATATATACATATACCACATACCATATACTTAACATATAGTATACATACATGTATACAGTATACAGTATACAAAACACACGGTATACATATACACATATATATACATATACATATATACATAACAAGTCTCTGTTTCTGTCTGTCTCTGTCTCTGTGTCTCTCTCCATGTTGGTCAATGCCCCTGGCCGCTACCCCCCGCTCCCTATACTACTAGGGGCCCTGCTCCCTATACTACTAGGGGAGTGAGTGGGTGGGTGGTGGGCGATTCTCATCATCTTTTTCTCCATCAACATCTATTCTAAAATATATTAAGATAAAATCATATGTGATGTGTGACAGGAAAATGAGCTCATCCTATAGAGTATATTTGGCTACTTTACCAACGATTGCAAATAAAGGTACAAATAATTGCCCAATAATCATAAGAAATTAGGAAAGTCGAATAAATATGTTTAGGTATTTAATACAATTTAAATTGTGTAAAAGGCTTAAATGGTTTTTGAGTAATGAGCATATGTATTTAAATGAAATTATGTACCCTTCCCTCTCTCTCTCTCTCTCTCTCTCTCTCTCTCTCTCTCTCTCTCTCTCTCTCTCTCTCTCTCTCTCTCTCTAGTCCTAGACTCTCTGCTCTGTCTCTCCCCTCTTTTTCAAAACTTAATATATCAAATTAATTTCTGGCGAAAAATGAACGCCGCCGAAAAAAATTAATCGGCCGCCGAAAAAATTATCTTGTCCGAAAAAAATATTTTTTCGGCCGATAAAATATTTTTTTCGGCCGAAATTTTTTTGGAAAGCCCCGACGTTTTGTTTTTTTCGGCCGTTTTTTAGAAAAATATTCCGAAAAAAATAAATTTTCGGCGATTTTTTTTGTATTTTTTCGGTGACTTTTTTCGGCCGAATTTCTGTACCCGAAAAAAATAGCCGAATTTTTTTTTCGCTATAGTAAAGTATGGGCGAATTTTTTTTTCAGCCGAAAAATTGATATGTATGGGTCCCGCTTTGGAAAGCGGGACCCATACATATCAATTTTTCGGCGGAATGCCGCCGAAAATTAATTGCGGCCGAAAAATAATTTTTGCGGCCGAAAAATAATTTTTGCGGCCGAAAAATTATTTTATACATATGTCAGACTTTCAGAAAATGTACATTTAGCAGCTCTATAAATTTGCTAACTTCTGCAAAATTAGACTGAACAAATATGAATAATGGGTATATTAGAGTACCTTTGGCAGTGTGTTGATTAAAAATGTCTTTTTCGTTGTGTTTCTCTTAAATTTGGGTTATTTGACAGGATTGGTGAAGGTGAATTGTACATTTTCTGACAATCTGACCCTTATAGAACTTCATACCATAGGCACACTTTGGTGTAGTCTGGCAGGATTTCTAGAGTTGACACCTCAATGCCCTTATTTGGGTCGGAGCAGTCACCGTGGCAACTAACCACGCCCCCTTTGTTGTCAACCAATGAGATCGCCATGCAAGTGTCTCTATTATGACGCGCCCATGACAGAATCAACATAAGCACGTTCTATTGTTATCCGCTGCTCAAACTCCGCCCCGCACGGATGTAAATGATTTCAGACTTGAATAGTTCATGACTTGAATATATACTGAATGAAATGTATATGGATCAGATTTTCAGAAAATGTACAATTCAACTTCGTCAATCTTCTCAAATAACCCAAATTTCAGACAAAAATAAAGTTCAAAACACAGTTCAACCTAACCAAACAGATTGCTAGAAACAATGCAATGCCGAATATACTCGAATTTACCTAGTACTGACCAAATTGCAGCCTAATTTAGCAGAATTTACTAAATGTGTACAACTGCCAATTGTACATTTTCTGAAAATCTGACCCATATGGTGTTAGTCCTGGGACTCGACTCTGATTTAGATATTATTATATCCTGCCTTGTTGACTAGTTATACCTTATACATACAACAGAATACGCCAAAAAAGTATATACTTTGCATTCTGCTGTTGGTTTACCCCTCCCATAACATATTTAGTATAATTACATTTATTCGTTCTACCTCCTTTCCCCAACGTTTATTTAATAAGAATTTTTTTATTTTTAAATTTTGAATTTTTATTATTTTTAAATTTATTTAATAACTATAAATGGCCCATGGCCCATACACTAATCCATCGATCAAGTATAAAGTTGGCTTACAAACTCCTTGAGGCGGGAGAATATCCTAGACAGGTGAATGTCCTGGATGGTAGATGCCCGGCGGGTAAATGTCCGGCTAAATTATGTCTGCAAATAGATATGAATAATGTTATATGTAGGCCTAGGCAGCCGTAAGACTAGTGTATACATGATGTGCGACAATGTGGGTGACATGTATTGGATGCCAGAGAAAAACGATGTGCAAATTCTGAAGAAAAAATCCATTCAGGATAAATTAAATGTATACAATTTAGGAACCAGATCTTCTTAGGGTGTTCTGAAGATTGTTTCATTCAGAAGATACCATATGGATGAAGTCGCCAGAAGATGTACAATACACCTTCACCAATTCTCGTATAACCCAAATGTCAGACGAAAATAAAGTTCAAAATACAGTTCAACCTAACCAAACAGATTGCTATAATCAATGTAATGCCAAATATACTCGAATCTACCTAGTATTGACCGAATTGTAGCCTAATTTAGCAGAATTTACCAAATGTGTACAGCTGCTAACTGTAGATTTTCTGAAAGTCTGACCCATTACATCACAGGATGCTCTTCTCAGATATCCCTGTTATACCGATATAGTCTCAGAGAAAAACTTTAAAAACAAGATAAAGAGTTTAGTTTCCATACAAGGGTCATGTCATCAGAAAATGTACAATTCACCTTCAACAACCCTGTCCAATAATCCAAATTTATGACCAAAATGAGCTTCAACATTGAGTTTAACATAACCAAATAGATTTTTTGTTTCCCCTGCCTAAGGCGGTACGGGCGCCAAAGGCACTCATACTGGAAAACCTTATATAGGTTCCATTTGTGCCTGTTCTTTGTGTGTCCGCGTCACCCCCTTATAAGGAAAACCTGATTCCACCTATTCCCACCTGAATTTCCAACGCACTTGCATAGACATCACAGTGATTTTGCGCTCCCGCATATTGATAAATATCGCTATTTCTAATCGAAATGAATCGCCAAAAACATGAATGCTTTTCTATCCCTAAATATATGTTTATATCAAGGTCGGTTTTAAAATAAGGCATATATGAGCTGACGATTGTACATTTTCTGACAACCTGATCCTATTGGGTTGTGGCAGGCACATCGCGGGGTAGTTAGGCTCTGGCGAAGTAATAAAAAACGCTATTTCTACTCTAAATACATTGCCAATATGTTAAAATTCAGAAAGGGCATGCTTTTCTACTCCCATGTATTTTATTCTATCAACATATATGTATTTCAATAAGGAAGATAATATTGGTGAAACTTAGGGAAGTTTATAGGGGAAGTATAGGCCTATCGATGCCAATGCCGATAGATATTGGCGGAAGAGGCGGAGGGCATTTTTTTGTTTAGGGAATATAGCCCCTTCTATTCAATTAATAGAAACAATACAGGTAATAATAATCATCTAGTGTGTATCAGAAAATTCAGGAAAAGATGGAAATAAAATGTGTGAACTAAAGTCTGCAGTATGTGAACCTGGATTAAGATATTCAACCCAGTTCAGCCCTAAGGTTAATCTGTGTGTGTAGGATATAAGGTTTCAAACACTTCTCTAACCTACAGGAACCACACCCACACAGCTTGTGGGTCAGATTTTCGGAAAATGTACAATTTGCAGTTGTACACATTTAGTAAATTCTGCAAAATTAGGCTGCAATTTGGCCAATACTAGGTAAACTCAAGTACATTTGGCATTGCATTGATTATAGCAATCTGCTTGGTTAGGATGAACTATATTCTGAACTTTATTTTCGTCTGAAATTTGGGTTATTTGAGAAGATTGGTGACGATGAATTGTACATTTCCTGAAAATCTGACCCTTGTGTAGATGGCAAATGACATTTCTATTGTGTGATAAACACAATTACTGCGCTACTAATAGGAGATTTGCATAGCGGCCATTTTGAATCTTGATTCGCATGGAATTATGGGACTAATGGTACATTCTAAAACCTATGGAAAACATGCCATGTTCAGCATGGAAAATTTATCAATGCTCTAATGTCAATATCTATGTGTTTTACATGTTTTCATTACATAAGATTTCATATTTCCCATGATGCATTTGGTTTTCATAGATATTATTTACAAGCTCTGATATTGGTGAAATATTCTTGCAATTTTCCGTAAAAATGTTGCCAAATATTTGTATATGTCATATTTCCACAGAATCCATCCCAGCATGCGCTCCAGTAGAAATGCGCAGTGAGACATGCAAATCCCTTATTATGTTATGTTTGTCACACTACATATGGGTCAGATTTTCAGAAAATGTACACATTTAGTAAATTCTGCTAAAATAGAACGAACAATTGTCATAACTAGGTAACTCTGAGTATATATTTAGTATTGCCTTGATTAAAAGAAAAACTGTTAGGTTATGTTAAACAGTATTTTGAAGCTGATTTTTGTCTTAAATTTGGGTTATTTGAGAGGATTGGCAAAGTCGAATTGTACATTTTATGACAATCTGACCCATATACAAGTCCTATAACCCAGAAGACCTTCTCCTGAATCACCAGAAAATAAGTCTGCATCTGCAGCTTTCACTCTATTTATAGCAGAACTCGGGCCTCAAAAAGTCCTAAAATACTAACGAGTTCCTCTGGTTTTGATGAAAATAGAGACAATATACCTTCATTTCCTGCTTCAATTCATCTTCAAACTGCCTTTTTACCAAAATTACCTCATAGGCAATAATTGTAAATGTCAAATGAAGATTCCTTGCGTTGTGTAATCTCGATAAAAATAAGAAAGGAAGGATTGATTGACAAAAATCAAACGTAAAATTGATGAATAATCGCCAACAAAAACCTGGCAATTCCAGGAAAGATTGATTAAGAATTGATTGATGCACAAAAGGCAATAATATGTTTGCTCTAATAACCTTCAATTTGTGCTTTCTTAGTACAGACAATCTCAATTACGTAACCGTATCTGTATCTTTTTTGTGAATTACATCACATTTTTATGTATAAAAGATAACTTTTCAGATGAAACATTTTGCTTGAAATGTTACATTATCTTCTTCCCGCCATGTTTTGCTGAACCTATTTCTTCCTTTTAAAAATGAATTGAAATGAAAGTTATTTTAGTACCTCAGAGATACGGTTACGTTTACGTTTACGTATAGGTTAGACTTGCTGAACCTCCCTAATATATCCAAGGTTTACTTGTAGAAAGGGCTTGCTTGTATCGATATGACGGTATATCTACTACGTGTGGATATGACCATGTTGAAGACAATGTATACAGGGGTCAAATCGTCAGAAAATGTACAATTAGCATTCACCAATTCACTCAAATAATCTAAATTCCAGACAGAAATGAGCTTCAAAATACACATTTAACATAGCAGAAGTGATATTTTAAAGCAACACAATACAAAAATATACTCTGAAATACTCCGTATTGATCATTGCTCAGCCTAATTTAGCAGGAATTACTAAATGTGTGGAGCTGCCGATTGTACATTTTCTGACGATCTGACCCACAGGTGTGGTGTCCCGCCCTTAGAGGGCCATCAGATACTCTGATCTACACTTTCTATATATAATATTATTAACATAGTATCTGTTCTTTGGACGGTTAAGAACAGATAAGTTCTCTATGAAAAGTATGGTCAAGAATGGGTAGGAACACTTAAAATCAGATAAGATACTCTCACCCTATTCCTCTCCCTCTCCCCTCCTCCTATCCCCCTCCCTCTCCTCTACTTCTCTCCCCTCTCCCTTCTCCTGTCCCTCCCCTCCTCCTCTCCCCTCCTCCTCTCTCCATCCCTCTCCCCCACTTCTCTCCCTCTCCCTTCTCCTGTCCCTCCCCTCCTCCTCTTCCCTCCTCCTCTCTCCCTCCCCTCCCTACTTCTCTCCCTCTCCCTTCTCCTGTCCCTCCCATACCCCTCCTCTCCCCTCCTCCTCTCTCCCTCCCTCCCCTCCCCACTTCCCTCCCTCTCCCTTCTCCTGTCCCTCCCATCCTCCTCTCCCCTCCTCCTCTCTCCCTCCCTCCCCTCCCCATTTCTCTCCCTCTCCCTTCTCCTGTCCCTCCCATACCCCTCATCTCTCCCCTCCTCCTCTCTCCCTCCCTCTCTCCCACTTCTCTTCCAATCCCTTCTCTTCTCCTATCCTTTCCCATCCCCTCTCCCCACCCTCTCCCTCATCTATGCTTTTCTCTCCCCTTCCCCTTCCCTTAGTCTCCCCCTCTCCTCCACCATCTCCCTCCCGTCTTTATATACCTCTGTCCTCCCCTCTTCTCTCACTACCCCTTTTACCCTCTCTCTTCTTCTCCCTCTCTGATTCCTCCCATCCTCACCCTTCCCTCTTCTTCACTCTACCATTCCCCTCTACTCTCCCTTCCCCCTCCTCCCTCCCCACCTCCCACTCCCTCTCCCCTCCTTTTCGTTTCTCCAGTTGAGATCTCGCTTGTATGTCTTTGTCCTGCTGATAAGCCCCATTGTTGTATACTACTAACACCCATCTATGGGTCAGATTTTCTGAGAATGTACAACCTACAGGGTGTCAGGCGAATTGCCACCCGGTAAAAAGCCACCCGGTAAATAGCCACCGTTAAAGTGCCTCCCGGTAAAGTGCCACCCGGTAAAAAGCCACCCAGTAAAAAGCCACCCAGGTGCAAAACCCACCCGGTAAAAAGCCACCTAGGTGAAGACCCACCCAGGTAAAAACCCACCCATGTTGCATATGAGTAATTCTCCCAATCGGGTGTCATTTGGTTTCTACTAGGTGTCTACTACCAGTATTTAGGATTACCGCATCATTATAAAAAAATGTTACGACATATATTATCCTATAACTTAACATCAATATTAACGTTAATCTTAACATTAACATTAATGTTAATCTAACTTCAATCTTGACGTTAAATTAACGTCTGGGTTAACTTCAGTTTTAACGTTAAGATTGAGGTTAAATTAACGTTAACAATTGGTTGAGATATTAACGTTTATTTGACATCAAATAATTCATGTAGAACCTAGCTGAATCATATTGACATTAACTTAACCAGACTACTTTTACTTTAGTTCAACGTTGATCTAATAAAATGTACTTCTTCATATCAGCTTTGGTAAAGCTATACTTAGCTTTTCCTTCTGCCCCTTTATAACTGTTTATAATACCAACTTTATAATACCAACTTTATGTCCCTCTCTTTCCCGGCTCTCTGTCCCTCTCTATCCCAGCTTTCTGTCCCTCTCTATCGCCGCCCTCTGTCCCTCTCTATCCCCGCTCTCTGTCTCTCTCAATCCCCGCTCCATGTCTCTCTCTATCCCCACTCCCCATCTCTCTCTGTCCATCTCAATCGCTGCTCTGTCTTTCTCTAGCTATCCCTCTCTATCCCCGCTTTTTTGATACCTCTGGAACAAATTCCTCACCTGTAGAGACATTATCATTACATCATTATTAGAGTATTACATCATTATTATATATCAACCTGATATGTCCTGAGAAAATTTGTCTCAACGAGCCTGAAGCCATGACTGAATAAAGTAGAATTATTGTGTAAAAGCTTCTAAAGAATTTATAATGAAAAATCCATAAAAAAATGCCAGTACCAGTTTCGTGGTAATTGGCCACCAGTTTTTGTGAATTATTAGTCGTATTTTGACATAGTGATATTTATTAGTAATATTTCCTTGAGCTGATCCAACTACACAACCTCTGATATTTATATAGCCAAGCGGAATTGATTTCAAGTCTCTACCAAACTTTTCACAGATATCCCAGTGATTTTGTTTGATATTATATTTGACATATTATCTTAAAACTTAAAAGAACAGAAATAAAAGTGAAAAGAATATGCTGTTTAAAGCTATCAATGCTGATTCATCAGTAAGGTATGGTTAAAAGAATTGACATAAAACATATTCACGTTGATTTATCAGTTAGTTTATGTTAAAAAATGTATGTCAAAAATATCAACGTTGATCGTTACCTGGGATAGGTGGAGGAATATACATATTTGCCACAGCCTTCCCATACTTAATCTGCATAATGCTGATATTCCCTGCTATACGCACGCCAAAGATTGTAGAGATTCTATGAATTTTATTTTTTCTAAAAAATTGGCCTCCTGAAATCAAATGCTGCCCGTTTGGGAGAATTACTCATGTATGACGTTGCACTTTGTTGTTTTACGGTATTCTAGAAATTAGACTTGATAGCCATTAAATCGGTTCATACACACAGGAAAGTAGTTATCTATTACATATATATACAGTGGCATAGATCTTTTTTTTTTTTTTTTGCCGTGTGAACTACACATTGTAATATTAACACAAACTCTCCGATAGTGAAAGAAATAGTCATCAATTTCAATCAACCTAAATAACTTATATAATTAGTCATTCACAGTGGGTACAATGAGCTCATAAGTCGCTCTTAGTTAAGTGATATTAAACCATATACATGATTGTACCATTATTATCAGCGACACACAATTTTTAAATGATTATGCAAATAAATAATTGATAAATTATCACAGTACATCGCCCCAAATAGCTTACCAAGAAAAATTCTGGGCAATTTCCCTTAAATAATCTACTCGATCCCTCTCTCCATACAAAGCTACAAGCTGGGTGATGCGTCAATCCAGGTAGGTGTACTTGGGACATTTTGGTTGGGGGTTGCGAGTTATCAAAACTGTGTATTCATTAAATAAAAGTCTGGTAGAAAAATATAGTAATTTGTATAATGTCACTCAGAATGAGTCATTACGGTTGACCAGCAGTATGTTCTATTTCCCCCCATAAATTCATATGAATTCCTTTTTCTGGAATACCTTAAAACATGTGTTTACAACTCAGATATTGGCGTTGGCATTGTTTCTCAACACAAATGATATTTAGGTCTTTATGGGTGGCTTATTACCAGGATGGCTTTTTACCTAGGGTGGCTCTTTACCGGATGGCTTTATTCCAGGTGGCTTTTTACCGGGTGGCTCTTGACTGGGTGGCATTTTACCGGGTGGCTCTTTACCAGGTGGGTTAGTGGCCAGGTGGCTTTTTACCAGGTGGCTATGTACATGTTAAACCTGGATTTTCAGCAATTAATTTTCAGCAATTAAGTAAAAAATTCGCTCATGCTATGACTTATAGGGCAGAGTTCGTCAATATTCTGTTACTTTGATTTTGTAATCAAATCACCAAAGCAGGAAGGGTCGCCAGTGAGCGATAATACATGAAACTGTGCACTGCAGGAAAAGAGCTTGGCTGGTCCCCAATATATATGGGTCAGATCGTCAGAAAATGTATAATTGGCAGCTCTACACATTTAGTAAATTCTGCTAAATAAGACAGAAAAACAATGAATACCAGATATAACTGAGTATATTTAGTGTTGTATGGTTTCAAAATATCTGTTTTGCTATGTTAAATTATATTTTTGAAGCTCAATTTTGCCTTAAATTTTGGTTATTTGAGAGGAGTTTTGAAGGTGATATTCGAACTGTACATTTTCTGAAGATCTGACCCCCATATACGTATGTACTTTTATACAGCCCTGTAGCAATGAAAACCAGACCTCCCTCCCCCCACCCCACACCCCCAAAAAAAAACAAGAATAACGCTCTTGCTACAAAAAGCAATCTCTATAGGAATATTGTGTTTCGCTTTTGTCTGGCATTCACACACTTATGTGGGTACAATTGGCAGCTGTACATATTTAGTAAATTCTGCTAAATTAGGCTGAAATTCGGTCAATACTAGGTAAATGCGAGTATATTTGGCATTGCATTGATTCTAGCAATGTGTTTGGTTAGGTTGAACTGTATTTTGAACTTTATTTTCGTATGAAATGTGGTTATTTGAGAAGATTGATGAAGTTGAATTGTACATTTTCTGAAATTCTAACCCATATTCTGCATTGCATTGATTCAAGCAATCTGTTTGGTTAGGTTGAACTGTATTTTGAACTTTGTTTTCGTCTTAAATGTGGGTTATTTGAGAGAATTGGTGAAGGTGAATTGTATATTTTCTGAAAATCTGACCCAGATATGTATTATAACTATCAAACATACATATATGTCTGTTAGTAGCAATTACTGCTGGCAGTGTGATATATTTCATATCCTCTGTCTGATAGAAATCGTGCTTTGTTCTTGTTTCATTATTTCAGGTAGAGAGACATAGAGGAAAGACCCACTTAGTCACCCCATGCTGCTAAATAAAGGTATTCCCAGAGCTCAACGTCTCTCTTGTCTAAGCCCAGCAAGGGATAAACATGGAACTCTTTTGTAAAAAAATAAACCTTACATACAATATGTCTGACTGAGCTATTTTTCCTTGCTTAACAGTCAGATTTTCGGAAAATGTACAATTGGCAGCTGTTCACATTTAGTAAATTGTGTTAAATTAGGCTGATATTTGGTCAATACATGGTAAATTTGAATATAATTCGCATTGCATTCATTCTAGCAATCTGTTTTATTAGGTAGAACTGTATTTTGAACTTTATTTTCGTCTAAAATGTGGGTTATTTGAAAAGATTGGTGAAGTTGAATTGTACACTTTCTAAAAATCTGACCCTTAAGTAGGAATGTAACAATATATGTACAGCAAATTCCTTAACTAAAAGGTTTAGTAGGAAAGTCATAAATTCATGAAATAAAAACAGTCGAAATTATGGTAAACTTTTAGCAGGGAATGCTACGCTGATCAGTGGAAGGAATTATAGTTAACCGTTTCTCCAGAGCATAAAGATGTAGCATTTTGAATTGATATTGAGAATAACTTTCTTTACAATTATTTTATTTCTCAGCATTCATTTGGTGAAGAGATAAAGAGTAGATTAGCAAGGCTGTCCTGCTAGCTCAGTCTCCTAGAGCCAAGGATCTGTAAGAGGGTCAGATTTTCAGAAAATGTACATCTCAACTTCAACAATCTTCTCAAATAACCCAATTTCAGACGAAAATAAAGTGCAAAATACAGTTCAACCTAACCAGACAGATTGCTAGAGCCAATGCATCGCCAAATATATTTGAATTTACCTAGTATTGACCGAATTGCAGCCTCATTTAGCGGAATTTACTAAATGTGTAGAGCTGCCAATTGTACATTTTCTGAAAATCTGACTCAATCTGTTCATACCACATGTGATCCGTTTTAGGAAAATGAGTCACAAGTCGCAACATTGATGTTTTTCAAAGTGTTTTTATCACAAGATCTCTGCAATGAAATGTTCTGATATTAAGAGGGTTTATCACTTATAGTTATACAAATCCATGTAACAAATTTCAAGACATTGTATTAAACATATCCCTGCGTTTTAAAGGCCTTACTATGGAGTATATTTAGTTACTCTACTGGTAAATACCCATCCAAAAGCACTGCAAACTTTTTTTTCCAAAATAAAAATATCAAACTTAAAATAATCATAGAAATACATATTAGGTAACCTAGTGTTTACTATCATTGGAACCGGCTTTATCTCCTCTTTTCAAATATGGTGATATCTCAAAATCTATATTTTGCGACTTATAACGTATTTTCCTAAACCGGATCACATATTATAGGAAATATACGAAAAACGTAATTTCTAACGCAACTTAACTGTACTGTTAAGGTGGATGCAAATATTATTACAGCGGATGTTGGACTGTAAATGAGAATGTCTTGGAGTACACCACAGACTTAAATACTGTCAGTTGAACATATGAGTAGACAACTCATGAGTAAAATGATATTGTAGTGCAACAATTTTCAAATGAATCACTAAGTTGATTATCCAAGCTGCTAAAGTACCTTTCCTAGTATGATATATCAGAGAATATTAATTTTGTGGACTAATGGAACACGTTTATGTTATGATGTGAGAACTTATAAGCGTAAAATTGTATCATGAATTAATTCATTATTATTTAGGACGCAATCGAAGACCTACTTTGGAGAATTGTCTGCCCTGTTCGTGCTTATGTAACTGTTATTGAAACATGAATGAAAATCCAATTAGATTTTCTGTCTGGCGAGAGGTGAAAGATACTAGTATTAATAACATAATTAAAAAATACTGTATCAGCGATGAGTTTGATTAGAAACTGCTGTCAAGACTCGTATTGGGATAACAGAAGAGTTTGGTCAACAGAATATGGTTCAAATATGTATGTCTGTCTAGGAGGTTAGAATGTGTGTCTGTCTTTCATCATCTGTAAGTTATTATCAGGGGCTAAGGAAATGAGACTGTCGGTGAAAATTCCTAGACCTTTTCACCTTTACTTCGGTGGGTAGGCATACAAATGCATTGAGTATATGGGTCAGATCTTCAGAAAATGTACAATTCGCCTTCGCCAATCCTCTGAAATAACCCACATTTAAGACAAAAATGAGCTTCCAAATGCAGTTTAACAGAACAGAACTGATAGTTTAAATCAACGTGATACCAAATATACTCAGATATACCCGATATTCATCATTTGTCAGCCTAATTTAGGAGAATTTCTTAAATGTGCAGAGCTGCCAATTATACATTTTCTGAAAATCTGACCCATATAGGCTATTGCTACCAGCTCGGAATGGCACGTAGGATCGACGTTTCTTCCTTCCTACAGGTGAAGGAAATTCCATATGTGTGATGGGTTTCAGGAAAATGAGTCACAAGTCGCAAAATTGATATTTTTCAAAGTGTTTTTCCACAAGATCTCTTTATAGAAATGTTCCGCCTCTTAAGGGGTTCAGCACTTATAGTCATATGAATCCATGTCAATAATTTCGGGACATTGTATTAAATATATCTATGCGTTTTGAAGGCGTTTGTATGGACTTTATTTAGTTACTTTACTGGTAATTACCCATCCAGAAACATTGCAAACTTTTTTTTCAAAAATAAGAATATCAAACTTTAAATATAGAAACACTTATTAGGTGTCCTAGTGTTTACTAACAGCTTCATCTCCTCTATCCTATTTGGCAGTTATTTTGCAGAATTTATAACCTCTTGGTATTCTGCTTCGTCGAAAGATTAACTACATTCAATACAGCAGACACAATCTTACTAAATGTACTCATATTAAGACTTATATGACATAATTCATCAATATTCTTCTGCTTTGTTTATATAATGATTTGTAGTAGAATCGGCCGAGAGAAAACCGCCGCCGGTGAGCGATAATGGGTGAAGCCATCAGACGAATCGAGCTCGGGGGATGGGGGGGGGGGAGGGGGGAGGGTCCCAAATATATAATGTGGACCTGTGTGCAGCCCTGTGACAAAACCAACTGGACACAATTTTCAAAATTTGGGCCAAATGACCATTAGATGTGTTGAAAAAGAACAAAAAAACAATTTGCCGAGAATGCAGCTTCAAGAGATTTGACCATGTTATTGAGCAAGTAATAGAATATCTAATAGTATTGAGACCATTGTATTGGATTATTAATTATTGGATAATTACAATACATGAAATGATATGATTGATCCTCGTCTAATACCCCTCGATTTGCTTCTATATAAATGTCCCCATATGCATATATGCATATGAGATGAAGATAGAACGATGATGGAAATTGTAGGTGTACTGCTAAATACACCTATAGCTGAACCGACTCGAAGCTAATGTACCTCAATGTACCTAATGTACCGAAGCTAATGTATGTTATACTTGTATACCTTCATGAACAGCTGCTTTAGTCCCATTAAAGTATACAGGACATATGCCAGAATTATGAGGTGTTCCAGTTACATAAGTCACAAGTCGCAAAATTGATATTTTTCAAAGTGTTTGTTCCACAAGATCTCTTTATTGAAATGTTTCGAGTTTTAGAGGGTTTAGCACTTATAGTGATATGAATCCCTGTAACCAAATTCTATATATTGGCGTCAATATTTTCAAGTGTGCTGTTTTTGCTATTGAGGAGCTTGGGAAAGTTAAGGGGAGGCGGGGATTTAGAATATTTTGAATGTATATATATGTTTTTGACATTGAATTATAATATACAGTTATTGGGCTTTCGGGAAAGCCTTTCGTTTTTCTTTAAATTTCCTCTTGTATACACCCACACGGGAAATGAAAAGTCATTTAATTTAACTCAAGGGATTGACTTGTAAAAGTCATCATATGAGCACCGATTAGAAAATGTGTGTTTGCAAGGCCCTATATTATGAGAGGTATATGGGTGAAATCGGCAGAAAATGTACAATTTGTCTTCAGCAATCCTCTCAAATAAGCCAAATCTAAGACAATAATTATGCTCAAATTTCAGTTCAACATAACCAGACAGATTGTTTTAATCAAGGCAATACCAAATATACTCAGATATACCAAGTTTTGAGTCTAACTTAGCAGAAATTACTAAATAATGTAGATCTGCCATTGGACATTTTTTTAAAACCCATATACCATTGAGTTATTTTTTTAAATTGGAACCTATTACAAATGCCGCGCTTATGCAAGGATACTTGGGAAGTTTTAATACGAAATGGCAACATTTGAATGATTATTCAGCACAATGTATTCCTGTACTAAATACAAAATCCTCTACATACAGTGTTGTCATTGAATAATATCCGGATTTGAAGAAATAGAACTTCCTAGATGGAAATAGAAGCTATAATCTTTAATACTTTGCTTATAAAGCAGTTGGATTACTTGGAGGACGAGACGAAGAAAAACCTTTAAGCTTGATCGCTAATACTCCAGCTAGGGCACAAATGATTATACGATATGATTACATTCTTACTTATTAAAAGAGAAATATCATCAAATACATTATTTATTTGATCTACAGTATGGGGATTATCACTATTTGTGATCAGTTTAATCCCATATTATCGAATATGACGGTAAGCGAAAATAATGTTGGTTATCTTACAATTCTCTGAGTAGTAAGGGCCTAGTCCACCTAGCCGATTCTCATGCGATTTTGCGCCGCAGCGGACTCTTTCTCCTCACTAAATTATGTGAGAATCGCATGAGAATCTGATTCATTCATAGCATGAATAGATGTACCAAATTTCAGGACAGTGTATTAAATATATTTATTTATTATACCTCTGAGCGGGATGGTATGGAAAGCCATAGGCTATAGCATTGGAAAACCGTATTGCCCTCTGGGCGGTATTTGCATACCATATTCACCGCTGGCGGAATTTTTGTTGAAAAAATAGGGCCATGTTTGCATCCTTATTTTCTGTATTTAAATAATTATTTTCGCGGAAAAAAACTTGTTATACATTGTATGTAATGATATAACAATTATTATAATGATAAGCAGCAGTGAAATTGCGAATTTATTGCGTATTTAAATAGAAAAATAGACCCGAAAATGAGTGAGGGGGACCGGAAGTAGAAACTTTCCAAGAAGTAAACAAAACAGTGTGGTGAACAGAGCTTGTTGTCTGACTCTAATTTCCATCGAATTTTCACTATTTTTTCACCTAAAAAATCGGGGGAGGTATAATAAATACAAAATTGACTTCTGGCAGTGGAAGAGATGGTTATCTCCCTTGGGCTACGCAATTTCGTCGGGTGCTACGCACCCTTACGAAATTCCTACGCCCGCGGGAGATAACCACCTCTCACACAGCCAGGAGTCAATTTTGTCTATGTATTTCTAAGGTCATCTTATAGAGTTTATTTAGCTACTTTACTAGTAATTGTCCACCCGGAAATAGGGCACACTCTTTTTTGAAAATACAATTATCAAACTTAAAATATAGAAATACTTATTAGATGTCCTACTGTTTACCACCATTGGAATCAGCTTGATCTCCTCTATTCAAATACGATGATATCCCCAAATCCGTTTTTTGCGACTTGTGACTCATTTTTCTGTAACACATCACATATAAACTGGATGGACAATTACAAATCACCACAGAAACTGATATAAGGGTCAGATTTTCAGAAAATGTACAATTCGCCTTCACCAATCCTCTCAAATAACCCTTATTTAAGACAGAAATGAGCTTCAAAATGCTGTTTAACATATTAACAGAACTGAAACTTTAAATTAATGCGATAATCTCACTTCTTTTTCTTGGAATGAAATGATTACCGAAGAGAATGTTAGACAAGTGATTAGGGAAACTGACTTCTCCAAGTCATCCTGTATAGTTGGATTAAAGTCTTCCTTACTCAGAATGTTTCTCTTAGCTGATATTGAGAGAATAACTTCTCTTTTTAATCGTGTCAGAGTGACGGGTTCATTTCCACAAAGCTGGAAGGATGGAGTTAGTACAATGATTCCGAAGGTAAAGAATGGTAGAAAAATCAATGACCTGCGACCCATCGTTTGTACCCCGATTATTAGCAAGTTATTTGAAAAAATCTTGGCGAGGAAACTGGTTGCCTATCTCGAGACCAACAAGTTGATTTCGGATAAGCAGCACGGTTTTCGTCATAGTAAAGGAACGGATACGGCTCTAAAATCCTTGTTAGATAACATCTTGCTTTACAAGGATCATTCTATAAATTCGGCGGTAACTTTTTTAGATATTTCCAAAGCGTTTAATAGCGTAAATATTGCCCTCCTGTTGGAAAAATTAAAATCTTTAGGTATTGAAAAGAACGTATTGAAATTATTGCGATCATACTGCGTTGGTAGAACCCAACGAACAGTTTTCAATGGTTTTTTATCCGACAAGATAGTTATGAAGGCAGGAGTGGCCCAAGGAAGTATCTTGGGACCATTATTCTTTGTAATTTATATGAACAGCTTAGCAGATGTCGACTTTCATGGACATTTGATTATGTATGCCGATGATTGCGCGATATGTACTCCTATTTTAAATAAAGATTCTGTCAAATTGTTGCAATTAGATCTGCAGAAATTTGCAGAGTGGTCTACTAGTAACTACCTAAGAGCTAATGCTAAAAAATCTCAAATTCTGGTCTTTAAAGGAAACCTTGATGTTTTTGTAAGAAACCTTCCTCCAGTTCATCTTGGAGAAGAAATCATAATGTATGTCGAAGAATATAAATATTTAGGTACTTGGCTCAACAGTCAGCTATCGATGAGGAAACAAGTTAGCATCAATTATGGTATCGCTAGCACCTATCTAAGACGGCTGAAAAAGGTCAAACATCTATTGAATCAAGACAGACTAGTTTTAATATATAAAACCTTTATATTACCGATTCTGGAAAAATCTTGTGTATTTATTGACATTTCTAACAAGTGTGATTACATAAGGTTACAGAAATTGCAGAACAAAGCGTTGGGTATTATCTATGGTGAAAATTATTATCGAGAAGGAAAATTCAATATGCATGTGAAAAGCAAATTGTTACCTTTATCCTTCAGACGAGAAATAAGAGCCATATGTTTATTACGGCGAACTGGTATGTTTTTAGACGATATTAATGTGGGTCATGTTCTAAGAAATGGTCACCGTAAAAAAATCGAATTGATAAGGTGGAAGAAACAACAATTGAATAGAACCACTTTAGGGAGAGTAACTGATATCTGGAACAAATTGCCGGAAGAGTTAAGAGTGATAGAAGGAGATCTTGGATTTAAAAATTCTATCAAGAGACACTATCACAAAAAATTTCTTGACTCCGGTTTAATAGAAATGTGAATGGTTATGTAACGGACTATAGTCCTGTGTGGATTGTAGAATTGATAATGGAATGCTTGAAGGATGTAGAATCATTTAACTGATGTCTCTTTTGATCTTCAGTAAAGTTTCTTGATGTGAAAATGTTATAGATGCCCTGAATGTGTACATTGAAGCTCGTTTATCTTGCGAGAAGTCCATGAGAAAAATGAAAGAGATGATGACAAATTAGTAAAAGTGTCAAAATATATAATAAATAGAAAATGGAATACCCAACGGTCAGAATGTATGAGCACGACGCAAAATTTTGTTTAATTGTGGTTTTTACAAGTATACTATGTTTTTAAAAAAAAAAAAAAAAATGTTTCTGATTCCTACAAGTGTGAGCTGAATATCTAGAATACTAAAGAATGTAAAGCTGGTATGAACTCTCTTGTATTGACGTACAAATAAGACTTAGCAAGCTACTGTTGATCGGATCATTTGTTGATATGTGACATGTTAATGTAAATTCATATCTAGAGAAATTCTTTTTACCAATAATTCCTAGTTTGAGTAATAGTATTTCGATGTAATATAAATTAAAGTTAATTCAGGCTATTCTGGAAATATTCGTACTGTCGTATGGAAATGTCTATGTCCTGAATAAAATATTTCAAAATCAAATCAAATCAAATACCAAATATACTCGGATATACCTGGTATTCATCATTTTCCAGCCTAATTTAGCATAATTTCCCAAATATATATGTAGATCTGCCAATTGTACACTTTTGCTAAATTAGGCTGAAAAATGATGAATATATTCATCATTTTTCAGCCTAATTTAGCAAAATTCCCTGAATTTGTAGAGTTGCCAATTGTACATTTTCCCAAAATATGACCCATAAAACCCTCTCTCATGGTTCAGAGGGGTATTCATTAAAGTCCTCTGCCTCCCTTAAGGCCTAATGGAGTTGCTATCACATCGGACCAGATCAAAGTGGTGAGGAAACATCTTGATTTCTAGCCAAACAATTGTTTGTCAGCTGGCAGGTGATCGCCCCATTCCCAAACAGTATAATGTCCTGGGGTTATATACTGGGGATGAAAGAGAGAGACAAATACAAGGGAAGAGACCGCTTGAATCATCGAATTTAAAAGTTTGATGTTTGATGTTTGATTCTCCGATGAATTATAGCTGTTCTCAGGTCAAATTGTTAAGGAAAGAAGACATTAAGTAAGCATTTGTAATGTAATAGACCACTGGGGTATTTTAAATAATAGAGTTTAGGGAAAAATAGAGTTCAGAAAAGATCACTGAACCACACCTTATTTCAGGGATCTTACTGATTTTCCGATGAATTATAGCTGTTCTTAGGTCAAATCGTTAAGAAAAGAAGTCATTAAGTAAGCAATTGTAAAGTAATAGACCGCTGGGGTATCTTTAATATTACTGAAAGCTGCAAACAAGTCAATTATTTGCATACCCCAAGAAAAGGCACTTAATTCCGGATCTTATAGAAACTAGTTAGTGTAGGTATTTGAACCATAATATCTTGATCTTTCAGAAATCATATGTGGTCATATATCAAACGGTGTAGGCAACATGTCACATATGTATAGTGTTCTATTAATTGTAGGACATTGGATTGTAGGACACTCCATTTCTCGATTTGAGGGTCAAATTGTCTGAAAACGTCAAACAACTTCAACCAATGGTCTCAAATATGCCGGATTTAATACAAATATTATGTTTAAAATATATTTCAACATAACTAACCAGATATTCCGAATCAACGCAATACTAAATATACTCAGGTATACATGTACTATTTATCGTTTTCTAACCAGATTTAGCCGAATTCACTAAATATGCAGAGCTGCTGATTGTACAATTTCCGAAGATGGACATTCGATTCTAGGCAAAGTCTCAACCTGATACTTAAAAGTTAGATTATCCAATTATCATCAAATATTCGCAGATCTATAGATAAATAGGGGAATTGCATGCGCCACTGCACATGTCAGTTACAGGGCATGCCGGGATAGATTCAGTTCAAATCTGACATACAAATATTGAGCAACATTTTTATCGAAAAATACAAGTATCTTTTCACCATTATTACATAAGTATGTGATTTCAGGGGTGCTATTTGAAAAGTCAAATATCCACAAGATTGATGGAAAGTAAGGTAAAATACTATTAAAATCAAGTTCTTATTGATTTAGTATGTAATAAATACCAAATTTAGCACTCTGTTCGGTTTGTAATCAATCTCAACGGTGGATCATATCAAACTCCACCCATTTGGGGTGTCATGCGATTTGACCCAACGTCTTGATCGATTGCAAACCTCCATCATGCCATTAGGTATAATTATCATAGCTTGTGTAAATGATCTATGAAAACTAAAAGCATGATGGGAAAGATGGGAACTTGTGCCCTGGAAACATGTATAACACATGAATATTGACATTAGAGCATTGATAAATAATCCATGCTGAACATGGCATCTTAGAAGACATCTTAGAATTTACCATTAGTCCCACAATTCCATGCGAACCAAGATTCAAAATGGCGGCTATGCAAGTCCCCTATTGTACCATACTACAGCCACTATATAGGTCATTTTTAGAAAATGTATGATTGGCAGCTCTACACATTTAGGAAATTCTGCTAAATTAGGCTGAAAAATGATGAATACCGGGTATATCTGAGTATATTTGGTATCATATTGATTTACAGTATCAGTTCTGTTATGTTAAACTGAATTTTGAAACTCATTTGTGTCTTAAATGTGGATTATTTGAGAGGATTGGTGAAGGCGAATTGTACATTTTCTGAAAATCTGACCCGTATAAGGAACACATTCCCCCTATATGAACCGTTGTCATCAACTGGCTTTGTACTTGCTGTGGGGACTTGCATGAGTTGTGTACCAGCTCGGCATGGAGAGCAGGTGGGAAGATGAAAAACTGTGTCAATTATTTTTTAATTTACAGAGTTCATATTTACCAGCAGTGTGGGGGCTACTCATATACAAGGGGAGTGACTCATAGTGTATAACCTACGTATCCCTTGCATATCAATGCTAACATACTTATGAATATCTTCTTTCTGTGTATGTAGATACTTTTTAATACCCTCAATTGTGATGTGGAACAGGAAAACTAGGTCACAAGTCGTAATTTAATTGATATTTCTCAAAAGATTTTATTTACGTGATCTCTTTGTACGAATGTTCTCATTCTTGGGTGATCTAAGTAGAAGAAATTCCAGTTCAACATAATCTTACAGATTGTTTGAATCAAAGCGATAGCAAATATACTCAGATATACCCAGTATTGACCAATATTCAGTCTAATTAACACAAATGACTAAATGTGTAGATCTGCAGATCTGCAGATTGTACATTTTCTAAAAATCCAACCCATATGCACCTGAAACATTGGCCAAGCGGCTCCCGCTGGGAAGACTCATTGAAGGAATGCAGTGACAATGAACCCATTGTCACTGCCTTGTCTTTTACCTGGCAGTCAGACTTCTCACATGCATGAGGGTCAGACTTTCAGAAAATGCTCACTCTACAGTTCTACACATCTATCAAATTCTGCTAAATTAGAGTGAAAATAATTACTGCATATAGCTGAGTTTATTCTGTATCGTATTTATTCAACAAATCTGTCTGGGTATGTTGAACTGTATTTTGAACCTGATTTTCGTCTTTAATTTGGGTTATTTGAGGGGATTAGATATGATTAGAGCAAAAGACAGGATGTATTAAATTTGTCTATGCGGAGATGTTAATATAAATATGATGGAAGAACAATCAATAGCAGTATCTGACCTCGCAAATATGCTTGCAGATCATCATTTATTTCCTCACATAAACACTCCGACCAGATACCAAAGTAACACCTCTTCTCTTATAGATATCATATACTCTGATCATCCTCATATAAAATCTTCAGGAGTCATTGATTATAATATTTCGGATCATCTCTGTACTTTTATTTAGTTAGAAAAAAATCTAGGGAACTGAAACAAACAAAAACAAAATTAGGACGGAAGCTCCACAGGATTAATGAAGATCATTTTGAGTGAATATCTTGAACCTCTTAACGATAACATTAATTCCTATGGCATGAACAGACTATCTTCTAATGATGTTTGGATAGGAATAAAAAAATGTACAGTGGATTACCTAGACGAGAAATGTCCCATTCAACAAATACGAATTACCAGAAAAGGTGGATTCTCTCTACGACATGATATATTGGTACAAATAAAACGAAGGGATCGATTATTTAAGAAAGCTCGAAGAACTGGGCTTATAAATGATCATAGAGAAGCTGCCACTGTACGAAATGATATCAATCATCAAATAAAATTATATAAAAAAGAGGAAATCACAACCCAGTTGAGAAATTGTCCTAAAAACAGGAAAATATTCTGGCGTAATATAAATAATTTATTTGGGATGAGTTCGGCTACACTGCCCACATCTTTTATTCATGAAGGCATTGAACTAACAGGCCAAGAAGCTTGTAACCAACTAAATGAATTTTATAGCAAAATTGGCTACTCTGGAATAAATGATGACGACAATTTTAAACACTACCTCTCAGACGATCTTGATATTCTTTCATGTAGCAATGTAATAATAAAAAAAGAGTCGATTATGAAATATATTGAACATATTGATGTGAACAAAAGCAGTGTTTTTTCGTGGATCAATGCCAAAATTCTAAAAATGTTCTTAAGTCGACTACCGACCCAGATCATCTTACTTATAAAGAAGTGTCTCTATTCAAGTCAAATCCCAGTTGAATGGAAGGAATACATGGTCAAACCTATTCCAAAATCAGGCGACCTACGAAAATTTAATAATCTACGACCCATTGCATTGGTTCCTATCATGCCCAAAATACTTGAAAGATCTATATACGACCCAATTACAGCTCACATGGAAAGAAATCATTTATATACGTCTTACCAAGGTGATTTCAGATCAAATCGATCGACAGATATGAGTCTATTCGACTTTTTCACCCCAATATTAAAAGGCATTAACACAGGTAAAATGACCGTGGCAAATTATTATGATATTGCAAAGGCATTTAATTGTATAAATCATGAGATATTACATTTCAAACTGAAATATTATAAATTCAATCCTCGACAAATGAATTTATTTCCACCCCTATTACGATCAACAGAGGTGTACAACAAGGCAGCCATTTAGGGCTGATTGTGTTTTTAATTTATATAAATGATTTACCTGTATGTATAAAAAATATGAATTTACCTTCAGTAGAAATTAATATTACCATGTATGCCGACGACACTGCCCTGAGTGTTACCAGTGAGAATGTACGTGAAAGTATAAGAATATCCCAAGTCACAACAAACAATATTAACACCTGCATGATTTCCCATAAGTTAAAACTAAATGAAAAAAAGTGCCAAATCCAACTACTAGGCACCAAAAATAAAATAAATAAAATAAATATCAAAGCACTTGGGAACATATTCTTAAATGGACAAAAATGTCACATATCTAGGGTTTAAGGTGAACCCAAATTTATCAATGAACACCCACCTTCTGAAACTAAAAAGCTCCGCCATGTACAAGCTGATACAACTGCATAGAATACGAAAATAGTTAACATTAGAAATGACCAAAACTATTGTTAAAAGTCACATTCTATCTGTACTTGAATATGGCTTGGTATTTTTTGATATGGCAACTTTGGATGCAAACAACAATTGCAACGAATATTAAACAGAGCTGTTAGACTTGTATATCGAAACGATCAGAGAGATATTGACACTTTGAGTCGATTATGTAACATTAGCAAATTAATGAAAAGATCTAAAGTATCCTTATTACGGATAATGTATATGAAGAAAGATGCTTTAAGAGATGATGGAGAAAGAATAACAAGGCTGCAGGAAAGTATTGTTCTGAACACTGGTAGACCTACTTCTGAAAAAGTGAGAAAAAGTCCCATTTTACTGGGCCTAAAGTTTGGAATAAATTGTCAGCACGAATAAGGAATAGTGACTGGAACTCTATGAAGAGATATCTCAAACTTGACGAAATCTGGTGGAAATAACAATATCATCCTTCCTTGTGTATGAGTCACTTCTATGTGGGAAATTCCTGTTTTTATTTGCTCAATAAGGGTACTTTTTTTTAAATCTTTATTGGAGAAATAATGAAATTGAAAATTGGAGAAATTGAAAAATACCAAAAAAAGCTCGAAAGTGATAGGTGAGATAAGGCCCTGAGCCTCATATATGTAAAACAAAATGTCTATATATAAAAGGGTTGTCATGCGACCTTACTATATTGTATAGTTAGAAATGAGATTGGCCATATGCCCCTCGACGATCATAATCCATTTACTATCGTCTCTTGTCATTATGTACTTATTCAGTCATGATTTAAAATACTTAAACTATATATATCTTATTAATGTATGGTAACAAAATTGTTCACTTGAGCAGCATGAAATTACTATGTTACCATGGAAATGTTCTCAATGAAATTTCTTTAAAAAAAAAATTGATGAAGGCTGTGTATAAACTGTACTGACCCCACTCACTCACCCACCACTCATAGTCACACTGGCATTAAAGTCAGAGTACGTGTAATCATTTCCCATCATTTCTAATCATTCCAACTCATACTATAAATCATCAAGTAATTATCAACTTATTCCCCATCCCATCTTCCCATAACTACGCACTAAGCCTAATAATGGTCGAATAGTTAGACATGCAATTGGTAAATCTGTGCTTATGTATGTTGAAGTCTCTCTGTGTTCTCACCCACCTTAATTTCGGCCATGAATATTAGTCATTAAGATCAGGACATGAGGAACACCGCTCTCTGGAGCGAGACTGTTTGTCTGGTTATATTGTACATACCGCTGAATAAAGATTTTGTCCAAAAAAAAGGCTAATTGTACGTTTTCTGAAGATCTGACCCATGAGGCTTGACTGCACTGTGAAGAGCAGCAGGTGGGTAAATGAGACTCTGTGTCAGACCCTGGCATCTGTGTACATGAGATCAATGTGACCACGGAACAATGTACCACACACGCATGGTTCTGCCTTGTGGAGATCCATGTGAGTCATTGCTGGGTCATATTGTCATAAAATGTACAATTGGCAGCTGTATACATTTAGTAAATTCTGCTAAATTACGCTGCAATTTGGCCAATACTAGGTAAATCCGGGTATATTCAGCATTGCAGTGATTCTAGCAATCTATTGGGTAAGGTAGAACTGTCTTTTGAACTTTATTTTCGTTTGAAATTTGGGTTATTTGAGGAGTTTGGTGAAAGTGAATTGTACATTTTCCGGTGACTTCACCCTGGTATAGACTTGAGGCTTTGGTGTTGAAGAGAGGTAAATGCGCTGGTAGTGTGGTGACCTTGGTGGAGGAGCATAAGTTGCCCCAGGTGATCCATGAAAGACACAACCTGTGTTGAGCATGTTCATCGGCCTTTATTCTCTGCCTTCAGCAGTACTTATAGCAAATGGCACGATGGAGGGTTCAAACTGATCGAGCCACATAAAAACATGGGACAAACCCCAAAGGGGTGAGTCCTTTTTTCTGATCGTGTTGAGGTCAGTTTGAACCAGAATAGAGTGTCATTTGCTATCTATTACACACTGTATTTGAATGTTAAAAGGTAGATTTAACTTGTTTAGCCTAAAGTTTAGCTCAGGGAGGCGAAATTCAACACAAATTGTAGGCCTAAGTTTTGTGGCATAAGACAACATCATTTGTACATGTCAGGCCGATGCTGCGCCAACCAGATTGCGTCATCTACGTCCTGTGTAACCATTTTTTTAAAAATTAGTTTTATTGCGAAAACATTTTTAGTTGAACCTGATAATCTCATGATACACAAGTTCAAAAATTGTTAAGTACAATAGAACCATATGAGGTCAGACATTTAATAATTTAATCCTTTAAAGTATTATAGTACGAGAACATGTGGGTCAGATTTTCAGAAAATGTACAACTTAACTTTGCCAATCTTCTCAAATAACCCAAATTGCGGACAAAAATAAAGTTCAAAATACAGTTCAACCTAACCAAACAGATTGCTAGAATCGACGCAATGCCGAATATACTCGAATTTACCTAGTATTGACCAAATTGCATCCTAATTTAACAGAATTTACTAAATGTGTACAGCTGCCAATTGTACATTTTCTGAAAATCTAACCCATGTATTAAGTGTAGGACACTCAGTCAGAAATATTAGAGACATATGGAGTACATATGGACATAAACAGGGATATCTGACATATCAAACCTTCGTCTAAGATATTTTGGAATTTTTTCTTTTTTTTTTGAGCATACAGAACGAAAGCCCTAACTGATCACGTGAGCAGTTCTGATCCACTGAATTGCACCCAAACCTGCACCTTTCAGACTGAACATGTGTGCAATAAAGGGGCTATACCAACCATAGGCAGAGACTAAACAGATTAATAACCTCACCTTTCAGACTGAACATGTGTGCAATAAAGGGGCTATACCAACCATAGGCAGAGACTAAACAGATTAATAACCTCACCTTTCAGACTGAACATGTGTGCAATAAAGGGGCTATACCAACCATAGGCAGAGACTAAACAGATTAATAACCTCTATTTTAGGCCTGCTGGTGCACCGTTTGTGATAATTCACTGGGTTGAAGGTCTTGGCAGTCCTGGGTTCATCGCCACAGCAGTGATACTGATCTCCATACTGCCTGCTGCTCTGACCAAACCAATGTATATAAATTAATTTTCACTTCACCACAAATTGCTCAGGTTTCAGAGAATAGGGCTCTAGAAGCTAAACTGTACATTTTTTTATGAGGAGTATTTATCAGTCAACATACATAAATGACAATGTGATACAGACATACAGACAGTTAAATAATCAAATCAATAGTATAGTATATTGAGCCAGTAGTATAGTATATTGAGCCTCAGTCTTAGACTAGCTAAGTCTGGTAAGTTGGCCATTACCTTACATGGGTTTTTTGTAATTTGATGTGTGTGTGTGTGAGGGCTTAGATTGCCTGGAATATACATCGTTGGAGGCCTCACTGATGCCACACATAGTTGTGGTTAGGCCGGTCCTTCCACTCGGTCATGTTGATAACCCTTGCTTATCAAAAGCCCCATCCAGCTCCCGAATTTGGCGTTAGGTCCTACACTGTTGGGGCTATAACCACCTAAGGCAGTGATTTAAAGGATCAGTAACCTCCATTTTGGACTGTTTGGCCTCGGGTTACACCAAACAGTACACCACCAGCCCCTCAAAGTCAGTCCCTAATTCATTGATACTATTTCAATTGTAACACTGAAACATGCATAGTCAATAACTTGGCTGTTTCCATGAGTAATGTATATTAATTTCAAGGGTTATAAAGAGTTACTTCTGGGGCTTGTTGCATAAGCTAAGAAAAGCGCACATTATTATCATTTTTTGAACATAATTATTATCTAATTGGGACTGTCATGAAATTGTGTTAGAATGCCGGTTTGCATGGTGCGACCATCAAATGTGATTTAATTCTTTTTATCTTATGTCAACTATTGATTAACTAGGAATACTTAGTGTTAAAGGTAAATACCAGTGTTTACTTAAAAAATGAATGAATCATGGAATTTTCTTTAAACTTTGGATTTAGAAAGAACATGGTTGGGGTAACCCAAAAAGCCTCCCAAAACCATATGTCATTGGATTAGTTTTTATTTCAGGGACCACTGAAATTTATTGCTCTTCACTATAGAAGTCTATGGGAAAACGGGTATTTTCTGCATTTTCCCGAATAGCATATGATTGAATCATACGATTTTCTTAAAAATCTGGATATACATTGCTGACATGTTATTCTACCCTCCCAATTAAAATAAATAAGGGGTCATTGAACTAAAAAAAAAAGCTATTCAGCTAAACTTGTATCACAATGAGCTTCCCCCATTGGAATCAATAGTGAAGGGAAGTAAACTTCACTCATCCCTAAAACACAAAATAATATGATAACATCCAGTTTCTTTGGCATTTTGTATTTCCCCAACCATGTTCTTTCTCAATACAAAGTTTGAACAAAATATATTGACTTCTATTGTTTCATGCATTAGTTACTTGAACTCCCACCTGCTGCAGTGCTGACAACGCTGGTATCTATCTTTAATTTATATAGTTATGTGTTTTTCTAAAAATATGTACCTTACACATGCTCTTTATTGTTTTTCCTTAATCTAATTTTTTCCCAAAGCTACATCTGAGAATGTGTAACCGCATAATGTTTGGCGGAATAAAAATATCTAAATGGGTCAGATTTTCAGAAGATGTAAACACAAGATATATCTGGGTATATTTAGTGTTGTCTTGATTCAAACAATCTGTTAGGTTATGTTGAACAGTATTTTGAACCTGTTTTTTGTCTTAAATTTGGATTATTTGAGAGAATTGGTGAGAATTGGTGAAGGTGAATTGTACATTTTCTGAAAATCTGACCCAAATACAAACGCAACTTTAACCCGTATGGAAAGAAAACTCTAGACACTGAAGAACAATTCAAGTATCTCAAACGTTTGTTCAACTGAAGTTAACTTTTTACTTTTCCTGAGTTGGAGCTCTGCAATCCTTTTGTATTAATAAGTTTTGACAAACGTGATTTGCTGGAGTATTTATATTAAGATAATAAATGTCACGAGTGTCGTGATGGCAATGGTACATCAGCATTTTACAGATATTTTTCATAGATATGCACACCGTCCATAAATGGGTCTCTTTGATACTCGCCAAGGACCGAAATGGGTCAGATTTTCCGAAAATGTACAATTCAACTTCACCAATCTTCTCAGATAACCCAAATTCCAGACAAAAATACAGTTCAAAATACAGTTCAACCTAACCAAACAGATTGCTAGAATCAATGCAATGCCAAATATACTCAGATATACCTAGTTTTGACCATTCTTCAGTATAATTTAGCAGAATTGACTAAATATGCAAATCTGCCAATTGTACATTTTCTGAAAATCTGACCCAAATACGTCCTCAGCGTTTCGACTTGTAGAACGACCTTCTTTATTCGAGACATTTGAAAGAGTTTAAATTAGGTTACAGTATTTAACAGGGCTCCTCTTCTAGATCGCTTGCGACCTATTAGACTCCTACACAGTTGATTTACCAGGTCGCAAGGCGTAGCAATAGGGGAGTTGCATGTTTACCGCAGTGCATGCTGGTATGGATTCAGTTGATATCTGACATAGAAATATTTGGCAACATTTTTATCGAAAATTGCAAGAAAGTTTTCACCAATATGGGAGCTTGTACAAATGACCTATGGAAGCCAAATGAAACAACATGGAAAACACATAGACATCGACATAAGAGCATTGATAAATAATCCAGTCTGAACATGGCATGTTTTCTATAGATTTTAGACTGTACCATTAGTCCCATAATTCCATGCGAATCAAGATTCAAAATGGCGGCTATGCAAGTCCCCTATTGCAATAAAATGATAAGGAACTCCTGCGATCGTATTGCCAGTCCCGAACAATTGCTTCTTTCTTGTGACTTAATGGAGAAGCTAGGAGCATTGGTATTGTTATACATGTGGGTCAGATTTTCTGAAAATGTACAATTGGCAGCTGTACACATTTAGTAAATCCTGCTAAATTGGGCTGCAATTTGGCCAATACTAGGTAAATTCAAGTATATTTGGCATTGCATTGATTCAAGCAATCTGTTTGGTTAGGTTAAACTGCATTTTGAACTTTATTTTCGTCTGAAAATTGGGTTATTTGAGAGGATTGGTGAACTTGAATTGTACATTTTCTGAAAATCTGACCCATGTATGCTATTATATCTATCCGAGAAAAGGTAATTTACAGCGGTGGTATTTTGCTGAAATTTACTCATTAAAAGTTATTAATTGAATCATAAGTAATTTTGATCAATGATATGGCTACTTTATGAAACATCAATTGTTTATAAATTAATAGGCAAAAGACATTCCAATCCTAAGAAAGTAATGTTAAGGATATCGCACAGAAAATATTAAAAGGAAGAACCTGGATTACCTACCATACGGTCCAGCTTAGACCAGACGTGGGCCAGATTTTCAGAAAATGTACAACTCACTTTCATAGATTCTCTGAAATACCCCAATTTCATACGAAAATGAAGTTCAAAATGCAGTCTCAACCTAACCAAACTAAATCGCTAGAATCAATGCAATACTGAATATACCCAAATTTACCAAGTATTCACCAAATTCCAGCCTAATTCAGCAGAATTTAGCAAATGTGTACAGCTGCCAAATGTACATTTTCTGAAAATCTGACCCAGGTGCAGGCCATCGATTACCAAGCATGGGTCCCTTTAATAGTGTAGACACCTTAATACATCCCCAGTGTTAAACCTATTGAAGTCGCTCTCCTTGAAAGAAGGCCCTATTGTGTCCATGGCAACCGCATCATGCTACTAACTCTCGCTATTGATTCGTCTCGCGAGAGGTTGAGCGAGAAGGAGGTGGGAGAAAGCCAACAGACATGTTGAAAGGGTTAGGAAAAGGAGGTACTTCAGAGAAAAATATGACAAATTCGAGAGAGATCTTTTGTAAAATAAAAGAAGTATGAACATAGTGTGGAATGGTCCTCATGGGGTAGTGGTAGTAGTACGGGCTAGTGGTATGCATAGTGTATGCTGCAAAGGGGATTCCCAAGGGCTTCACCACAGACATATATGGGTCAGATTTTCAGGAAAATGTACAATGGTTTACACCAATCCTCTCAAATAACCCACATTTAAGACAAAAATTAGCTTCAAAATGCAGTTTAACATAATAGAACTGGTGCTTTAAATCAATGCGATCCAAAATATACTCAGATATACCCGGTATTCATAATTTTTTAGCCTAATTTAGCACAATTTACTAAATGTGTAGAGTTGCTAATTGTACATTTTCTGAAAATCTGACCCATATGGGTCGGATCGCCAAAAAATGTACAACTCGCCTTACCGAATCCTCTCAAATAATATAACCAAAATTTAAGACAAAAATCAAGTTCAAAATCCAGTTTACCATACGTAACCAAACAGATATTTGAAATCAAGGCAATACTAATTATACTCAGATATACCACGTATTAAACATTTTTCAGTCTAATTTATATTAGCAGAATTTCCTAAATGTGTAGAGCTGGCGATTGTCCATTTTCAGACGATCTGACCCATATATACATGGGTCAAGTCGGGTCAATGTGCTTAGTGCCCACCAATATAATTGCAAACATTTTGATATCCACATATTAGATAATAGCTTAAAGTCCATCTACTCATATCATGCTTTCGCGGACAGAGAATTATATTTTTCTATTATCAATATTACATAATTTGGAAACGTTTGGCAATGTTAATTGAAAAATACACAATCATATAGGAAAAAGACAAGGCTTTCTTCTAGTGTTTTATGTTTCAATGAGAAGAAAATAAAAACATCCTTGGAGCATTTAGTAGACATTACAACTACGCAAGGATCAGACAGAATTGACCTTTTAAGTTGAAGATCTGTTTTTCATTGACATTAAGCCATCGAAACTGAAACTATTGTAAACGCAGAGAAAGTTCTTTTTTTAGTTTTCCTGCTTTGTCTGGACCTGCCTTTCGTGGCAGTTTAAGTCGAGCTCCATCAATTTCTTTTGGGAATCTCTTCTTCTAGATTCTCTAGAATCTAAAATAAAAATGAAAACTAACATTTTAAACCGTTTTGAACAACCATAGTTCTTTTTAACAGAATTAAATGGAATCATCAACTCACAATAGCAGAAGAAGAAAAATAATAAACTAATACGTTTTTTTTAAAATCCTACCCATCATTGATTAATCCTTTTCACTTGGAATATACATCAAATTCTATCATTTGGAGCAAGGCCTCTAATTAACTTTATATGTTTGAATATTCATACTCAGTTAACTTTGTCACTTCATTACCACACTGGTCACACTCTGCGAAAGTGGGTAACCTTGGCACAACTGTTTTGTCTATTTTGGAGTTTCTTTTCTGCATATTTATATGGCGTGAAATTGTGTTTATCTGCTTTGGTTACCTAAGTACTATACCAAATGGTCACACTCTGCATTAGTGGTTAACCTTGGTACATTAATCTCTGAAACGTGTGAATTCTTATTTGTATATATTATATCCTGTCTTTCCTACTTCAATCCACCTTTGTCCCTAACTTTCTGTAAAAACTGGGACCATTAGAAAACCCTGGGTATACCTAGGAGATGTTACCTCAGTCAAAATAAAATCATTAAAAAACAACAACAAAACAAACCCATAGCTTAAATAACAGGCCCGCTGGGTCAGGTATAGACAAACGCAGATTGATCCTGACGGATACTGACCGTTCAAAGCTAAAATAGTTTAACGTTAAGACGGAATAGGGCCGTGGTGTAGTTGACCTTTAAAGCCTGGGAAACAATCGACCTGTATGGTAGTGACTATATATATAGGTTGTATAATGCTTTAACTCTATAAGTCTTTATCTCCATCTTTTGTGCCACAGACAATGTTCTGGTTAAGGTGATAGAGTTCATGATATAAAGCGAAGTTGAAATGAATATATAACCTATCAGCATACTTTATATGTGATGTGTCCCAGGAAAATGAGTCACATGTAGCAGAATTGATATTTTTTAAAGTGTTTTAGTTATAAGATATCTTTGTTGGAATCTTCTGATTTTTGGAGGATTTAGCACTTATACTCATTTGAATCTATGTACCGAATTTCAGGACATTGAATCAAATATATCCGTGCGTTCTGAAGGCCTATGTTTGGAGTGTATTTAGTTAATTTATTGGTTATTACTATCCAGAAACATTGCAAAAGTTTTTTTTTAAAATAAAAATATCAAACTTAAAATATAGGAACATTTATTAGGTGTCATAGTGTTTACTATCATTCGAATTGGCTTGATCTCCTCTTTTCAAATATCATGGTATCTCAAAATCCATATTTTGCCACTCATTTTCCTAAAACACATCACATATTACATTCTGGTAATGAAATGTTAGGAAAGGAATTTATTATACACACAATGCTATTTCATATTCCTACAGTGGAGGCAATGACAAATTGCTAAGCAAGGACAAATTTAAGTAAAGATTTCATATGGGACAAGTCCCTATATATTTTTTAAAGCATTACTCCAGATATCATCACCAAAGTCAGTGATAATTAGGCTGATCACTTTGCATTTATTCCTTAAAGCATATTATGTGATGTGTTATGGGGAAATGAGTGGCAATTCGCAACAAATGAATTTTGAGATATATCATCATATTTGAAAAGATGAGATCAAGCCGACTCCAATGATAGTAAACAGTAGGACATCTAATATGCATTTCTATATTTTGAGTTTGATATTTGTATTTTTGAGAGAAAAAGTTTGCAATATTTCTGGGTGGACATCTACTAGTAAAGTAGTTAAATACTCTATAACATGACCTTAGAAATGCATGGATATATTTAATACACAATCTAGAAATTTGGGAAATGCATTCATACTACAAGGAATGTTAAACAGCCCCAAATTCTTGTGAATAAAAGACTTTGAGAAATACCAATTTTCATTTTCCTCAAACGCACATTATGCAAGGGAGGCCAAAGGAGCATGTAGTTCACAGAACCCAAACATGTTCATAAATGACGATTACTTCTGTGGCCCCAGACTCGTATTTTTTTGTTTCAGAGAGCATAATATAAAGATAAAAACAAAGTAAATATCTAATATGTTTCATGAGAACTACAAAAGAAACCATATGACTTTAACTGTATACACTATCAAATGTTTTACTATACGAAACGAATCACTTTTGTCAAACTGTGTCCAAAAGAATTTGTATAAAACCAAATGGAAGCCTATATGGGTCAGATTTTCAGAAAATGTACAACTGGCTCCTATATACATTTAGTAAATTATGCTAAAATAGGCTGCAATTTAGCCAATACTAGGTAAATTCAAGCACATTAAAACAATTTTATTGGGCTGAGACATGAGTACATGAGTACATTCATTGACACTAGCAATCTGTTAGGTTAGGTTGAACTGTATTTTGAACTTTTTTTTCGTCTGAAATTTGGGTTATTTGAGAAGTTTTGTTTTTGTTTTAAATGTTTTTATTCAGCCAGAGACATTATGTTGTCATACACTATTCTCAGTTTTAGCTGATGGAAAAGTTAGCATTCATAGAGTCGTACATCAAGATAATATAAATAATATTGTTATTTGATTAGAAAAAAAGGTCAATCATTACAGACGTATTTAAAGTTTAGAAAGGTGATAAAATAAAATAATGCAAATATAAGAACCTTCACCAGGGTATAACATCAATATACCATAGACAAAAGAGCATCACATATCGCAGAAAGACTAAACATACCAGAAAACAAGCAAGAATGAATACGAAAAAAATTCAGATCAATACAAAAGACAAACGAAAACTTGATATGGCTATATCAAATGATTTTGCGAAGTTGAATTGTACATTTTCTGAAAATCTGACCAACATGATAGTGGGGAGGTGGAAAAGGGTTTAACAGAAAAGGGTTTAAGAGAATAAAAAGCTCATCCCATGAAGTACTGGGTCTTTTGTAGCAACCGCTATAGGCTTTAGAATGGGCTTGGATCACCCCTTCATGTGCTCTCCTTAAACGACACTCCTCCTTTAAGTTAAACAAATGTCCTCCAGGGTCCAATTGAGCCCCCATTACGGGTATATCTCAGTGTGTGTAGGGAATTTCCTTAGTCTCTCAACCTCTACAAAGCTTTGTATTCAATCTGTTAAATTCTTCAAGCAAGAGATTTAATATTTCAAAGTTATACTAGTGAATATTTTCACTCATTTGAATTAGGTTCATTAAGTAAGATCACTTTACAAGGCTTTGTGTCTCATCTATTGACATCTTTCAACATGAGAGGTAATATTTCAAAATTATATTTTAATCCAATTAAATTCAAGAATACTTATGTACGTAATGATATTACACGGTCCTGGGTATGATCATAAAGTGCCTTTCTGTACCTTTTCTCTGTCTCTCTCTCCCTTCTTCTCTATCTCTATTTCCTGGGTATGAACATAAAGTGCCTTTCTGTCTCTTTTCTCTGTCTCTCTCTCCCTTCTTCTCTATCTCTATTTCCTGGGTAAGACCATAAAGTGCCTTTCTGTTCCTTTTCTCTGTCTCTCTCTCCCTTCTTCTCTATCTCTATTTCCTGGGTATGACCATAAAGTGCCTTTCTGTCTCTTTTCTCTGTCTCTCTCTCCCTTCTTCTCTATCCCTATTTCCTGGGTATGATCATAAAGTGCCTCCCTCTCAGCTCTCCCGCCCTTGATATAACCTTTCAATGTTTTGATAAGGGCGTAAAGCAAACAATCTGACTCATGCACTCACTCACTCACGTAATAATACATGGGAATTAGACCATAAGTACAGTTCTTTTGTTTGTGTATCCTGCCATTTGGGCCTTTACATATCTAAACATTTCTTTTTTATGCAGTTTGAAGAAAATCCAAATATTATCTTGAATGAGGGTAACCTGTTTTTTTTATCCAACCTGTGTAAAACGTATAGTCTGTTTCTTTACGTACACTTCTTAACTATTGTTCTATGTTAAAAATTAATTTGAAATAATTTCATATAGGTCAAATCGCCTGGAAATGTATGATCAATCGTCTCTAATAGGCCAAATTGAAGACAGAAATAATGTTCGAAATACATTTCAACATAACCCAATAGATATTTCGAATCAACACTATACTCCATGTATTCATATATATACTATTTATCATTTTTAACATGATCTTGCAGAATTCACCAAATCTGTTTTGCAGATTTCTATATGTGAACGTGTGAACGACTATAAGCACGACGTTGCATTCATGTTTCATTAATACTTGTCGTGTGTCGTGTGTCGTGTTGTCGTGTTGTCGTGTTGTCGTGTTGTCGTGTTTCTTATGTTCATCTTAAAAAATATTAATGCTGTTTTAATCTTTAAGATAAGATAAGATAGACAAAAAGGTCTACATGTCCATATGGAATGTTAATTCCATTTCTACCGACAGTTACCATTAATTTCGAAGCTTCTATCCTATACTGGATTTTGGCATTAGATATATAGAAAATAAAATGAGACAAATAGTGAGAATATAGGGTGTATCAGATGGACCTACGACTATGAGACATTGAATTCTTATTAACATTTTGTGAGTATAGCATTGGATCTACTTCCTTTGAACTATACGAAACCACAAAAAGAATTGTGTAAAAGCAGTAGTTAGCAGCTTGTAACTGAGATTCGACCTCAGTCTATCATGTAGTATTATGATATGATGTAACAAGGTTAGTTTCTGGCTTGCTGTACACGATGCTCACAAGTTTATTTGACCAGTGGAAAAAAACGAGTGAGCATCGTGTACAGTAAGTCAGAAACTAACCGAGTTACATCCTATTTTTATAACACGATCTCATATTTTAAAATAAATTGAAGAAACAAACGATTTATTTACCTCGCTTCTCTCCGATGACCCGCCATATTGATTTTTGATACCAAAGCACTATACAAACGTACAACTGATTGGCTAATCAACGACGAAACGGACTGCATATGACGTCATGAGCGAGCGTTAATGCAGCCTCCTCAATTAGTTATGAAAAAGGGGGCTGAATCAATTGTTATAATATCCAGAAAATTATAACTTTGACCTGTAGTTAATCATACTACCGATATTAATATAATATGTATGTAAAATACTGTAATCATAGTATTTACAGGATATTAACAGGATATAAAATTACCCACCAAATGTTACAAGGTGCCAATAGTAGTAATAAGCAGTACCTATAGGAAATTTTGTGAAGACTAAAACAATCAATCCTTATTGTGATTAATGTTTTAAAACTGTAAAATGTAAAATTGTATCTCTCAATGAATGTATAAAATCTTATTAATATACCAGTATAGAATTAAGTTTCAATATGCCACGGCCTTATGGGAAGAACAAATTACTTGATTTGAGGACCTTTTTCTCAAAAATGAATTATGTAACTGTATAATGAGAAATAAAAATGATTATAATTGTATAACTACTGATTCACACTGGTTCTAGATTATCTAATTCTAGTGCTATGAAACAAATATATATATACAATTTCAGCAAAACAGCTATTTACAATATTCTGCGTTTGTGTGTATATAATATATATATCAATAAGACGATGTTTATGCAATAAAAGTACCAACACTAAAATGACATACGAGGTGCACAACAAGCGCTACTGAAACCTATTAAAATTCCTCCTGTCTTTCGAGATCTTTCCCTTGGTTCCAGTGCTTCAAGGCTTAAGTGTTTGAGATAAGATAAAGGATGAGGATTAAGAGGCAAGTAGGCACACCTAAGCACTTTAACCCCTTGCTCCTCATGGGTCAGATTTTCAGAAAATGTACAATTCAACTTCGCCAATCTTCTCAAATAACCCAAATTTCTGACGAAAATAAAGTTTAAAATACAGTTCAACCTAACCAACCAGATTGCTAGAATCAATGCAATGTCGGATATACTTGAATTTACCTAGTATTGACCAAATTGCAGCCTAATTTAGCAGAACGTACTAAATGTGTACAGCTGCCAATTGTACATTTTCTGAAAATCTGACCCTCCTCCAGTGAACGCAATAAAACCCCCAGCAACCGGAATCCCATCCGCCCAACGCTACCAGTATAAGGGGATCTACCACCACAGTAAACAACAATATTTTCACTCGAATAAAAAAAGGCCTTCTTTCTTGTGGGCTGCTGGAAGAATGGCTGGTTTTATTTGTGTTTTTTATCGATTCAAGATGTTCTGTGATAAATATCTTTTTCTTTTTCTGTTTCACCACTTAGTTTGCTTCAGATAAAATGGATTTGTGTTTCTTCTAGGTCGTCTGTTTTACAATTGTATTGCAATGAAAGCGGTGTGTAGTAGTAGGTGGCGAGGGAAGACAGCTATTGGCATCCACTGGTTTTTTATCGTTTTATTGATGTTTTTGTTGCTTTTTATTAAACGCTGATGGTGTAATTCAGGGGGTTAGGGCGTGGAGACCAGGGTCGTTGAGTGGGAAGTTTACGATTTTATGTGTGTACCCCTATTGCTCCGCTTTTAACTAAAAGAAAATTCGAGAAAAGAAATACCACATGCTTATTGCGGTTAATATGCGGTTTGTTACATGTGTCATATCTTAATTTAAAAGAACCATATATTGCACAACCTATTTAGACTCTCCCCTGACCAGCTCCATGTGTTATCATGTGAATTTGGAATGTACAACAGAATGAAACCACACCGATTGCAAAGGCAAAATACGTCAGTGGATTAAAATCTATATTGGTATGATGAATGTTCCTATATATGTAGTTGGTGTAATATCATAAAATAAGATAACCAATTCTTTATTTCCAGAAAGTAAGAGTGTACACGGAAAATAGGTTATGGGCTTATCCGGAGATCTCTTCCAGCCCATGCCTTCGTCGTTAACCTTAGTCTTGGTTTGTTTCCTTAACTACTTAAGTGTTAAAGTCTTAATAAAATAAAATAAAATAAAAGAGCTCTAACTGTAGAGAGAGTAGTAGTATTTATTTTGGAGTATCTATATAAACAGATGATTTAACATTGAATCTTCTTCAAGTTGTTGGGATTGTGTGAATCTTGGGTAATTTTATATATAGTTTATGACAGGGTAATTACACCACGGTGATTTCTCTCTGATGTCGATGTGTGGAAGAAGAAATAGCATTAGTTCCTGTTAATCAGTTAACATCCTCATAGAAAAACAGCTGGCCTCCCTCGACCCAATTTTGGGGATTGATCCTCCTGTTTTAGCTTTAATCCGTATTTTTAATTGAACTGTTTAAATATGTATTGGCCTTTAAGTAAATGAAAATATAAACTAATAATATAAACTAAAAGCACTAATATTCTAAGTTAAAACATACTTATAATATTACGAATACCATAACGAAGTATGGGTTTGAAATAATTTCATATATAAAAAAAGTAATTCGAAATAATGTTGTTTGCATCAATAATGCCTCCCTGGGTTCATATTATAGCAACTTACTGATGAAAATGGTGCTAAATATACATCGTCATCTCTATACTTTATTTTGATCAAGCAATATTGAAGCGATCTACAAGCGATTGGATATCCACAAAAGTGATACGTGGTGCCTTACCTCAGGGCCCAAGCGATGGAAAATTGATCGCTTGTAAATCGCCGAAGTGGACTATGTCCAAAAGTTGGGGCAGAATGGCAGAAAATGTACAATTCTACTTCGCCAATCATCTCAAATAACCTAAATCTCGGACGAAAATAAACTTCAACTTACAGTTCCACCTAACTAGCCAGATTGCTAGCGTTAATGCAATACCGAATATACTCGAATTTACCTAGTATTGACCAAATTGCAGCCTAATTTAGCAGAATTTACTAAATGTGTACAGCTGCCAATTGTACATTGTCTGAAAATCTCACCCAGTTGTAAGGTTAGACTTTACAAGCGTGATCCATCATGGTTCCTCTGTCTATATAGCAACTAATGTGTAGTAAACGGTTCCCTAAGCCATGAGTCTTTTTTGTCCTGTTTCTAAAACACAGCTGAGTCTGGTCTATATTTTACTTCGCTGCCCTTTCCACCTCTGGGGCAAAGGGCTCGCTTTAGATCAATTTGTGACCTATATTGATAGATATATCATTTTTCAAACATTGAAACACCACAGATGGCTTAGAATCGTATGTACTTTAAATGTATTATTGACTTTGAAACACCCTTTGTTAGCCTAATTGCAGCTTCAATATTTGGGTCAGATTTTCAGAAAATGTACAATTTGTCTTCAGCAATCCTTTCAAATAACACAGGTTTAAGACAATAATGATGTTCAAAATTCAGTTTAACACAACCAAACAATTTTTTTAAATCAAGGCAATACCAAATATACTCAGATATAGCTTGTTTTGCCCCCTTCACCAATCCTCTCAAATAATACAAATTAAAGAAAAGGATAAGGTTTAAGATTCAGTCCAACATAACCAAACCGATTGCTTGAATGAAGGCAATGTCAAGTATACTCAGATAAACCTAGTATTGACAATTTCTCAGTCTAAAGGGTGGTCTCCACTGGCTGCGGTAAGCTCTGCGGTAAGCTCTGCGGTAAGCTCTGCAGTAAGCCCTGCGATGGTGCTGTGTTGGTGAGAAGTGGTGAGGTCCTGCCTACATGGCCGGTGAACCTTGTAGGTAGGACCTTGTCATTCCTCTCCACCTACAGAACCAGCACAATCCATCGCAAGGCTTATCGCAGGGCCTACCACACCCAGTAGAGACCACCCTTAATTCAACAACATTTACCAAATATGTAGATCTGCCGATTGTACATTTTCAGAGGATCAGACCATGGTATTAATGTTTGGTATTGTCTGATATCGATTTATCTTTTGTATAAGGGTCAGATTTTCAGAAAATGTACAATTCAACTTTGCCAATCTTCTCAAATAACAAACATTACAGACGTAAATAAAGTTCAAAATACAGTTCAACCTAACCAAACAGATTGCTAGAATCAATCCCATGCCAAATAAACTCGAATTTACCTAGTGTTGACCAAATAACAGCCTAATTTAGCAGAATTTACTACATATGTACAGCTGCTCATTGTACATTTTCAGAAAATCTGACACATAACCGTCTTCAGAACATCTTCCTTGCATCACCAAAGGCCTAGGAAGGGATATCACAGCACCAGACACCAGGCAGATCAAACACTAAAGGAACGAGTAAGTAGCAGATACTAAACATCTTGTTTTCATGGTGATGTATTTGTCTCAAATGGATAGGGAGCAGAAACTGGGACGATGGTTTCCTGTCATCAACAATGCCTCCAATGAACGCCATTCAGAGAATAGTCGAGTGAATTTATAATAAAGGCGGTCCCCTGTTCTACAGCAATATGGTTGGGGGGTTGGGGGCCCAAAAGACTACCACATTGTGAAGGTAGGAACTGCTATATCATCTTCAGCCTTCACACTATGTGCAATTGTTCTGTGAAATTAAAATGTTTTCAAAAATCTGACCCATGTATCACAGAGCAAAATTAACATATAATGAACATTATAACCTCCAATAAAGTATTTTTGTCATGTAGGAAATAAATTGGAAAAATGATAGCGATATTTATCTAGGGTCAATTTGGTACATGTATCCATGCTGCTAGCAGCACTTAAGGGTCAGATTTTCAGAAAATGTACAATTGGCAGCTGTATAAATTTAGCATATTCTGCTATATTAGGCTGCAATTTGGTCAATACTAGGTAAATTCGAGTATATTCGGCATGGCATTGCCGCTAGCAATCTACTTGGTTATGTTGAACTGTATTTTGAACTTCATGAACTAAATGTGTACAGCTGCCAATTGTACATTCTCTGACAATCTGACTTATATATCCTTTAGAAATGCCCTAATGTACCACAACCTGCTAAGTGGCCGTGGGAATTGCGTTACATGTAGAACTCTCCATACAATCATCTGCCCCACATTAAAACACCATCAACCTGGAGCAACTATTCCATGTTGGTGAAGTCACCGGAAAATGCACAATTCACTTTCACCAATTCTCTCAAATAACCCAAATTTCAGACGAAAATAAATTTCCAAAGACCTAACCAAACAGACTGCTAGAATCACTGCAATGCCAAATATACTCGAATTTACCTAGTATTGGCCAAATTGCCGCCTAATTTAGCAGAATTAACTAAATGTATATACGGCTACCAATTATACATTTTCTAAAAGTCTGACCCATGTATATTCTAGGATGTACACAGTTTCAAGCTGCATTTACAACTCAGCTATTACAACAAATACCTTACCACATATACTCATAGTGTGACCTAAAGAACTGAACATAGGAATATTCTGCTGCTGATATGCTAAAACAAGAGTTTGAAGTCTTAAGGGTGGTCTCCACTGGCTGCGGTAATCTCTGCGGTAAGCCTTGCCATGGTGCTGTGTTATTGAGGAGTGACTGAGGTCCTGCCTACATCGTTCAATGACCATGTAGGTAGGACCTCGTCACTCCTCACCACCTACAGAACCAGCACAACACCATCGCAATGCTTACCACAGAGCCTACCGCAGCCAGTGGAGACCACCCTTAATCGGCTGAGTTAAAATGGCTGCTGGTGATGCTAGGGCACCATTGGTTTACCGGATGGGCCGTAATGAAAAATCTCTTGGTAAAGTTACACCTTTTGCAATAATGGTGGATATTGGTTTAAGTATAGGTATAAAATGCTGTAAAGAAAAGGAACTACCTTGGACACCGGAATGTTATGACAGACATTACCTAAACCTGATCTAAAGACTTTCCAGCCAGTGTTTCTCCGCAGTTGGTTGGGAGCACAGCTGAAAAGACGTTCTTCAGCCTAATGAAATTTGTTTCTTTTTTTATGAGCGAATAATAAGATAATAAACATAGGGTCGAAAAAAGGAAGGCACTACTTCGTTCTTGTCTATTTTCTTCAGATGTCAGCAGTTTATAAGTGAAGCCATCACCGGAATTTATTTCAGGTCTTTAGAATATAAATGTGGACATGACATTTTGGTCAAATGACTTTTAGATGAGATGGAAAGAATGGATAGAAAGGTGGAGAATCTTTAGTTTTTGACAAATGTTAACTCAGAGTGCCACTTTATTAAGGACTAAAGCCTGTGCCACACTAGCCGAAATAAGCCTTGCGATAGGCTTCGCAACAGCCTTTCCCAATAGGCCTGACTATTGCAGAGGTCTATCGGGAAGGCCTGTTGCAAACGTCGCCACACTTCTGCAATAGAGCTTTGCAATTAACCGCAATAGCATGGTGATGTCAGCGATGCAATGCCTATCGCCAAGAAATATTAAACATGTCTAATATTCGCACGCACACGACGTATTTCTTATTGTGAGGCCTGTTTCGAAGCCTATTGCAGAGCCTGTTGCAAAGGGGCCCACACATCCGCGATACAATGCACTCCAAGATTGAATATTTTCATTTCTGTTGCAGAGGCCTGTTGCAAAGCTTATTGCAAGGCTTATCGCAGCTAGTGTGCTCCCGCCTTAAAACATGAAATTTGCTAACAAAGGCAATCAATCTCTATAGACATACAAATGTTTTGTCTCCCATATATATGTCTGTAAGTGCTACTAGCAGCCTGTAGCGTAATACTATATTTATTTCATATCCTCTGACAAGAAGATAGGAATCGTCTTTTGTGCTTGTGTCATTATTTCAGGTAGAGAGACATAGAGGAAAAGACCCAGACAGTGACCCCATGCTGGTAAATAAAGGTATTCCCAGAGCTCAACGTCTCTCTTGTCTAAGCCCAGCAAGGGATAAACATGGAACTCTTTTGTAAAAAGTACCTTACATACAATATATCTGGCTAAGCTATTTTTCCTTGCTTGTAGTGGCTAAGATCACTATTTTGACTATATGTCAATTAGAAATATGTTTGTAGTTTCCGATGACCTGCATAAGTAAGAACACTTGTGTGGAACACAAACGCTATGTATATATATGCCTTACATTAATTGATATTTGTTAATGAAGAATGTGGCAGAGATGGCATTGGGGAATTCAAATCTGAGAGGGAAGTAACTTGACCATAAGGTGCTGCCCTCAGTGCATGGTGACCGGATGTGAAGCACAAGCGAGGCAGGAAGTACATACTGGCATATATACCCTGTCCCATCCAGGTGTTATCACTTAACCAATTATGATAAGAAGGTCTGGGACTTTCCCTGACCAACAGACTGTTGTGTCTGTGAGGCACATCGCATCGGTGGCATGGTTCGAAATTGCAGTTTTAAACTCTTAAATACTCAAAATATATGTTTCAAACATTAATGCTTCCGGTATCCACTACATTATAATAATCTAGAACATAGTTGAAATTCCAGCAAACTTTCCCCAAATTGGGAGCTCAGTGATATGTGTCATTTTAAGTAGGTATGTAGCAATATGTGTATAGCAACTTCCTTCACTAAAAGGCTCTAACCAGGAGGGTGTTTCATAAAACATTGTATGACCTAATCTTAAATAAAAAAGGGTCGTATATGGGTTTAAGATATCATAAAAACTTGGGATGAATCTTAAATTTAAGACAATATCTTACTATTTGCAATGGCTTTATGACACGGCTAATTACATAATAAGTTATTGATTGTGAATAAGTTATTGACTTGTGACATAATGTAGACATATATATTTTATGATTGTCTCGGAGACTTTAATCAACAAAATAACAATTGTTGCCCTGGCGCTTAATTAATAAACCACAATATATAAGAACTTATCTTATATAATATATGTGTGAGCATTTCAATGAACGATGTATGGTAGATCTTATATCATAAGGTAGATCTTATTTCGTATGATTTCCTCTTATTTTTATAAGGAGTAGTGACTGAGGACGGACATTCACAAGGAAGGATTTGTTATGCAACAGGACCCGGAGGTGTAGATTTCAGCATTCTGTCAGACAGGTTTCAAATCCATGTCAAAAAGGTGAAGAGGATTGTCTGTCCAACGTTTGGCTCGGAAATGTGACCCCAATAGTTTGAACAGTTCACCAGGTAGGACTATTAGCTTCCAATATGGGTAAGATTTTCAGAAAAGGTACAATTCGTCCCTCAGCAATCCTTTCAAAAAACACAAATTTAAAACAATAATGATGTTCAAAATTCAGTTTAACACAACCAAACAGATTATCTGAATCAAGGCAATACCAAATATATTCAGATATACCTAGTTTTAACAATTTTCCAGTCTAATTTAGCAGAATTTATTAAATATGTAGATCTGCCATTTCCTGAAAATCTGACTCATATATTTAAATGGATAAAATGTAGAATATGTTTCCCGAATTATCATAGTCAGTGGTATTTGCTAGCCTTCGGAATTGAAAATCTATTTCTCTCGCCAGAGATCGATTTATTTGATAAAAAAAATGAGGAAATCATTTGACTTCATGTACTAATCACAACAAAACATGGAGGGAAAAGAGCATATTAGCATAATGTTCTGCTTAGAATATGTGGAAATTAGATGGCATATGGGTCAGAGTTTCAGAAAATGTACAATTCAACTTCACCAATCTTCTCAAATAACCCAAATTTCAGACAAAAATAAACTTCAAAATACAGTTCAACCTAACCAAACAGATTGCTAGCGTCAATGCAATGCCAACTATACTCAAATTTACCTAGTATTGGTTAAATTGCAGCCTAATTTAACATAATTTACTAAATATAAATACAGCTTCCAATAGTTCATGTTCTAACTATCTGACACATGATATATTTGCAATACAGATCTAATTCCACATTAGCATCCATGATTTCTGTTGACAATCCATTTAAATTTGCGGGAAAAGTTCTATTATTGCAAAGGTCAACAGAAAGGCTTTGTCACAAAATCTCTTGCAAGTACCAGAGGTAAAACCTAGTGGCCTAAAACTCTAAAACTTTTAAAATCCCTTCCCTAAAACATTCAGTGCAATAAAGATTTTATGACTTGCAAAGTCCCCCAGCAAATCTCCCAAATGATTATGAATTCCCAGTAGTTCTGCTTCAACCTACTTCAAATAACTTCATACTCGGGAGGAGGCGAGAACTGAACTCGATTTTTAAAAATATTGAACAATAAGGTTCATCTACATTGAATTAGAGCGAAGGATATTATTTCGTATTTTGGTCAGATTTTCAGAAAATGTACAATTGACAGCAATACATTTTATAGTAAATTCTGCTAAATTAGGCTGCAATTTGGTCAGTACTTGGTACATTTGAGTATATTCGGCATTGCATTGATTCAAGCAATCTGTTTGGTAAGGTTGAACTGTATTTTGAACTTTATTTTTGTCTGAAATTTGGGTTATTTCAGAAGATTGGCGAAGTACTATTCCTTTTGGAATTATGAAAAAGTGCACATAGGAAAATAGACTCTAGTTGGTCCTGTTGTCATAATTATCTGACTTCATTAGAAATAGACTTACGAAATGTATTCCAATTTAATGTATATAAATAAGTAAAGAACTCTAAATAAACCTTTATGTTAAAATACACGCTTATGATATCATAATAATTATTATTATTATACAACTTTTATTTAGTAAACTTATACATGGTATAAATCAAAGAATAGGGCTAGTACTCCCTCTCCACTGGAGATCTACCAGGTAGCCCTTAACAAAAGATGTAAATACATAAAATGTGGATGTTTTAAATAACAAAGTGCGTACAGGAATAATCATAATCATAGTCCATGTCCTTTTACTATCAATAAGAGCGTTTCACAGTTCTTTTTGTTTCTACGGATTTAGTTGAGATTCAATGATGAGTCTTTTTAAAGCTGCCTTGTAGGGTGAACTTGGTTCTTCAGTGATGTTTTGGCCCAAGTCTCTTGATTTGATTGAAAAAAAGTCCTTTAATATTTATAATTATATTCCAAAGTCTTGCATTAACACTCTCAGATGGAAAATCCCGGAGGACCATACAAGAGATTATTCATAGAAAAGCTAATATATTCTTAGTCCTACTTAACGATTATCATGTACCTTAATGAGGTAGTTGTCTGTATAGTATACAATATAAAACATTTCTCTTCATACTTATTAAAGGCCTGTTATCCCCTGTGCAGCAAAGTGCCTAGCCATTCTAGTGCAAACTACTCTACAAGCACTGTACTAAACACCAACGATCTGACAAAAAAAAACATATAAGAGAAAAAGATCAATGCTTGGAGAATGTTAGTATATCATGGTTTACCTTCAATAACAATTTATTTCCTCCATTGCTGCAGGGTTTCAAAATACCATCTATATTATATTATATTTCCCCATAGGATCAACATTCCATAGAAACACAATGGGCAGAACTATTCGAAATGGAGACGTACGTGGTAAAAAGTCCTACCACAATATGTACACTCGAGCTAGGGAGCTTTTGCTGGGTGTTCGTGACTCAAATGCATCTATTCTATATATCGATAGCATTTTGCACCATAAATTCAGCAGCAGTCATCTATGAATACTGCAACAATAAGAGGGGATTGTTGCAATCGATCCCTCTCTCTCTCTCTCTCTCTCTACATTTCTCCCTTTCTCTCTCACCATTCTGGCTAGAAGCTGTGTATATTGATCAGAGTTTCAGGAAATGTACAATTCAACTTCACCAATCCTCTCAAAGAACCTAAATTTAAGACGAAAGTGAAGTTTAAAATACAGTTCAACCTAACCAAACAGATTGTATTGTATTGCTAGAATCAATGCAAGGCTGAATATACTCGAATTTACCTAGTATTGACCAAATTGCAGTCTAATTTTGCAGAATGTATTAAATGTGTACCGCTGCCAATTGTATATTGTCTGAAAATCTGACCCATGTATCAGTCTCGCTGCGAATATCTACAACAATGCATCTGTGAAAGGTTATTTACTTTCAAGAGAAGAATCACTCACTCTAGGCCCAAAGGTGAGAGAGTCCCTTCAAACGGAGTGAAAGCATCTCACCTCAAATCACAAAATGTCATCATAATCTCATAAGAACGCCTAGTCCTATAGGCCAGGAAATTGATTAGCGCAGTTGGCGTCCAATCACTGACATACCATTCTTATGTGTTCTGAGCGTTTGGGCCTGAACTGTACTGCCAGTTTCAGATAGTCTTAAATTTACTCATGACAGACCAACATTAGTGAAGACTATTAGCAAAATAACCGATAATCCGCCCCTTGACATGTTATCAAATTCTAACGAAAATGGTCTTAACAGAAATGCATGCAGGAACTACTGACCGGCTGGTAGGTTTTATCCTACATTTTAGTAGTATATGAAATTCAGCCTCGAGTTTTAGCATACATTGCTTCTGACCATGCCTAAAGGCCCATTCATATTACAACGGCCGATTGGTGAAATTGTAAACAAACATAATTTATTTCGATGCCTGTAGTATAATCTTTTTTTCCGAAGCTACAAATAATGAAGAAAATAAATAACTGCGTGTTTTTTTTTGTCGCTGATTTAAAACAATTTCCAAGGATCTATGCGTGAGTTCTTATCTCAAACGAGATGATTGAATGTCTCCAAAGTGATTATTTCATTTTTAGAGACTTCATTCATTTGAACTTCAGAATACTACGCCTTTATTTAAGGGTCAGATTTTCAGAAAATGTACAATTAGCAGATCTACACATTAAGGAAATTCTCCTAAATTAGGCTAAAAAATGAAGAATACCGGGTATATCTGAGCATATTTGGTATCGCATTGATTTAAAGTATCGGTTATGTTATGTTAAACTGCATTTTGAAGCTAATTTCTGTCTTAAATGTGGGTTATTTGAGAGCATTGGTGAATGCGAATTGTACATTTTCTGAAAATCTGACCCCTGTATTCATTAGCTGGAATTCTACCTGTTGCCATTCCCTCTTGCCCTCCCAACTTTTTTTCATCACATATGAACTGTGTATTAGAACCTATGATGGAGCGAAAGGTGAGTGAGAAAAAAAAATCAATCCTAATTCACATTAAAGACTTCAATTTAATGTTGCGATCGCGTGAACAAGAAACGGGTAGAGTAGGATCAATAATCACAGGTCCGACTGGAGTCATTCTGCATGTAGTATTAAGTGGGGGAGAATAGACCAGCTTTCTGTGGAAAAATACCAATTCTATTCGCATTCATGGGTCAGATCGTCAGTACAATTCGCCTTCTCCAATCCTCTCAAATAACGTCAATATCAGACAGAAATGATGTTCAAATTACAGTTCAACATAACCGAACAGCTTGACTGAATCAGGGCAATACCAACTATATTCAGATAGATCCAGTATCTATCATTTCTGAGCATAATTTAACATTATTTCATAAATGTGTAGAGCGGCTAATTCTACATTTCTAGGCGATTTGATCCGTAAAGCACTCAGTTATCATCGTTCAAAGACCAAACAATTTCTTCTTTTTGTTCCATTCTTTTCCAAATAATCTAAAGTTTATTTGACCAAATATTTGGCGGATTTTGTCGGTTGTTTTTACTAATGGGCTTCAGACTCCACATTTTTATTTCGAAATCCTTTCCTATGGTAGCTTCACTTACCGGGTATATTTCTTTATCGTTAACTGGTGGCTGTGTTTCCTCTGCTGGTTTCAACATATAACAGCAGCAAAATATTGATGAATTCATTCCTAGTAGTCATAATATGAGTATATCATTAAGGGTAGTGAAGGACAGTTGTGATGTGTTCCAGTAAAATGAGTCACAAGTCGCAAAATTGATATTTTTCAAAGTGTTTTTTTCACAACATCTCTTTATCGGAATGTTTCAATTATTAGAGGATTTAGCACGTATAGTCTTATAAATCCATGTAAGCAATTTCAGGACATTGTATTAAATATGTCCTTGCGTTTTGAAGGCCTTGGTATGGATTTTATTTTGTTACTTTACTAGTAATTGCCCATCTAGAAACATTGCAAACTTTTCTTTTCAAAAATCAAATAATAAAACTTAAAATATAGAAATACTTATTAGGTTTACTATCATTGGAATCGGCTTGATCTCCTCTTTTCAAATATGGTGATATCTCAAAATCCATATTTTGCGACTTTTCCTAAAATGGATCACTTTTTTTTCAGACGAACTTTAATCCATGCTAAACATATGTACAACTATGTACAATTATATTAGCCCTTGAGTGTCAACCTATCAGCTTGTGCATTTGCGGTATTAGCGATAAAGCCGAAGGATTTTCCTCTGTTGGAAAACATATTTTCTTGAAGTAAACAACATGACCTTGAGCATATAAAAATTAAGCTGGCTGCATTCGTTGCACCTATTATCACTCACCAGCACTCATTTTGTATTGGCCGGTTTGACTTCAAATTGCAATATTGTCCCTATAAATACGTGGAAAATTAATAATCTTAGTCTGATAGGTAATATTTAGCTGAGGGTACAATTTTCACAATAGAAGTCTTGGAAACAGCAACTATCCCCTGGTGAGACTTAACTGGCTTTTAATAGGGGAGTTGCATGTGTTACTGCGCATGTCTGTTACAGTGTATGCTGGGATAGACTTTTTAATTCAATTCAAATCTGACATACAAATATTTGGCTTTTTTTTCTCGAAAACTGCAAGAATGTTTTCACCATTATCACAGCTTTATAAATGAACTATGAAAACCAAATGCATGATGGGAAAGATGGGTACTTGTGTTATGGAAACATGTATAACACATGTATATTGACATTAGAGCATTGATAAATAATCCATGCTGAACATACCATGTTTTCTATAGATTTTACACTGTACCATTAGTCCCATAATTCCATGCGGTTCAAGATTCAAAATGGTGGCTATGCAAATCCCCTATTGTGGTGTCTTTTTGTTCCATCTCAGTTCTCACATCTCCGGCTTTAATGGCTACTTTAAGGTTGACAGTGACTTTTGTTGAAGTTTGAACCGACCCAGATGCTGATAGTGAAAGATCTACACATTTAGTTAATTAGGCTAAATTAGGCTGAAAATGCTAAATACCCGGTGTATCTGAGTATATCTGGTGTCACATTGATCTAAAGTATCAGTCCTGTTATATTAAACTGCATTTTGAAGCTCATTTCTGTCTTAAATGTGGGTTATTTGACAGGAATGTGTAGTATCCCGCCCCACCGTGCATTGTCTCTACTGCAGGACAGCAGTGTGCTCGCTAATGATCTAATCACCACTTCCCCCTCTCTTCCCCACGTCCCCACCACTTCCCCCTCTCTCCCCCACCTCCCCACCACTTCCCCCTCTCCCCCTACTCCCCATCACTCCCCCCCACCCTTCCCCACCTCCCCAGAACTCATCCCTCTTTCCCTCTTCCCCATCACTCCCCCCCCACCCTTCCCCACCTCCCCAGAACTCACCCCTCTTCCCCTACTCCCCATCACTCCCCCCACTCTTCCCCACCTCCCCACAACTCCACCCTCTTCCCCTACTCCCCATCACTCCCCCCACTCTTCCCCATCTCCCCACAACTCCACCCTCTCCTCCACCTCCCCACACTCCCCCTGACTCTTCCCCAGCTTCCCACAACTCCACCCTCTCCTCCACCTCCCCACACTCCCCCCGACTCTTCCCCATCTCCCCACACTCCCCCCGACTCTTCCCCACCTTCCCACAACTCCACCCTCTCCCCCACCTCCCCACCACTTCCCCCCACTCTTCCCCACCTCCCCACAACTCCACCCTCTCCCCCACCTCCCCACCACTTCCCCCTCTCTCCGCACCTCCCCACCACTTCCCCCTCTCCCCCCACCTCCCCACCACTTCCCCCTCTCTCCGCACCTCCCCACCACTTCCCCCTCTCTCCCCACCTCCCCACCACTTCCCCCTCTCTCCGAACCTCCCCACCACTTCCCCCTCTCTCCCCACCTCCCCACCACTTCCCCCTCTCCCCCCACCTCCCCACCACTTCCCCCTCTCCCCCACCTCCCCACCACTTCCCCCTCTCTCCCCACCTCCCCACCACTTCCCCCTCTCTCCCCACCTCCCCACCACTTCCCCCTCTCTCCGCACCTCCCCACCACTTCCCCCTCTCCCCCCACCTCCCCACCACTTCGCCCTCTCCCCCACCTCCCCACCACTCCTCCACTACTCTTCCCCAGCTTCCCCAGCTTCCCCAGCTTCCCCAGTCCCCTGTTATAATTGATGTTGGGGTGAAGCAGATTCTTTATCTCCTGAGATCGGTTCCATCCTGGGTCAGGCTGCAGAGGCAGGCAAGGGTCACTAGAGGTCATCTCCAGGTGCATTAGTCTAAGCATTATGGTCTGAATTAATACCCCGTCAGTCTCCTGATTGGCTCAGGGGCACCCCCATTAAACATTTACATCAACCAGGAAAAGCCACCGGTTATACCATCAGGGGAGTCTACAATGAAGCAAAAGGGGGTAAGGGAGAAGGGGTATGATGAGGGGTTGGGGGGGATGGAACTCGAGGGAAGGGGGGGGGGGGGGATGCAGATCCTTATCAAGTCACCCATGGGTGAAATTTCTAGAAAGTGTACAATTCACCTTTTCCAATCTTCTCAAATAACCCAAATTTCAGACGAAAATAACGTTCAACGGACAGTTTAACCTAACCAACCAGATTGCTAGAATCTATGCAATGCCAAACATACTGGAATTTACCTAGTATTGATCAAACTGCAGCCAAAATTGGCAGATTTTGCTTAATGTGTACAGCTGCCAATTGTATATTCTTCTGAAAGTCTGACCCTGATGGAGTCTAAGCTCAAATTTGAGAGAGTCCCCTACAAACTGAGGGAAAGCCTCTCGCTCCAAACCTCAAAATGCCATCAACATCAACATGGGGACACCTACTCCTGGGCCACGAAAGCCATTAGCGCAGTAGACGTCCAATTACTGATATACCAGTCTTATCTGATATGAGAGTCTTTAAGTCATGTATGCCACTTGGAGACTACAAACTCATGAAACATGTGTCGCTTTATAATAAATAAATAGAAATAACTCTTAATAATAATGAAAATAATGATTTATTTTCAATTTGTCAAAAGTAGGCCTCGTCAGAAGAATGAATAGGAAATGAAAATCTAAACACATTTTCTCCAATTGAAACCTAGATTAAAACCGTATTGTTGTAAACATGAATTTTAGATTGACATATTCAGCATTACACCCACTAACTTAGGAAAAATCATTTCAGATGAATGATTTTTCCATGGCTTCTTTTTAGATTAAATGATAGAAAAATTACAACGTTTCTGAAGGAGTGAACTGATTTTTATATACATTTATGTAATATCTGTATTTGAATCCGTATATTTTCGAACAATGAAAAGTATCACCTATGTGAAATTAGTATCGAAATAAAATAAGTTATTATCGGACATTATTCAGATAATCTACTATACTATTTCAATGTACACTGACCATTCAATAACAGTTTGTAGGCTTTCTGTCATAATCAATCATTTTCGGTCGTAATTCTTAAGAATACATGTTTAATGTTTCAAATTGTTATGATTAAATTACGAGAAAACTGTATACATAAGATCTGTTTAACAAAACCTTTCTAAAGGAGTGGAACTGCGTCCCTCCGGGTCTCCCCGGCTGGCTATGAAGCACTGGGAGGACTAAGGTGGGGAGGAAGGGTGACAGATACTCAGAAGGGATTGAGACTTGAGCTCTAGGGTCGGGCTATGTGGGTGGGAGAGAGCGCTAAGTGGGAAGCCATGGTTAACGGGTGTGGCAACCTGCGAGAGAGAATGAAATATGGATCAATCTCTTAAATCTTCACCATAATTTTCTGATTTTTTTTAACAGAAATATCTTTTGGAACCTTCAAAATGTTTAGGTGGACATGTTGATACAGCTTTGTTTTTGTGAAATTTCAATATTTTTTTCTTTATTTTACACTAAAATAAAAGTACACTAAAATAACAATGGAACTATTCCAGAGTTTCAATCTTTTAATTTTAAATGTATAAGTTTAAAATAATCCATGAATACATTCACATTAACCAATAATTCACATTGCACATTGTTTACAAGTTTAATATTCACATTCGTTGCCGAATCTATCGGGTTTAGGGTCGTTTCCTTGTGCATAAATCTATACAAATTGTCATCCGATAACCTTGATGGAGATAGGAAGTGCTGGGCGGTGGTTATGAAGAAATAACCAGGGTTTGGGAAACCCCCTAGGGCAGAAAGTGAGAGATAGAGGTGGTGGCGTATTCTCTAGGGCCTAAGCAGGGTGAGGCATTGAGGTTAGGGCACTGGGTTATTGAGCAAGAGTTCCCAGGGTGAGCACTCGAATCCATTAACACCACCCTAAGCTGTGTAATTATGGAAAGACTTTTTCTGGCTTCGTCAAATATCAAAACTCGTCTTATGGAAAGCTGTAGTCAATTAGTGTATTACGCCCACAGGAAGCAAGGGTGAGAAATGCATGCCTAGCTTGTTATAGAAGGAAATTTGTTTGATATTTTTTTAATCTACGTTGGGACAAGTGTTTTATTTATCTGAGATATTTTTATCTATCAAGGTGTGCCATTTTATAGCAGCAGGAAAACTATTCTCTGTTACATTATTAATAATAGTTTATACATTTTTAATAATCATGTGTTTAAGATATTAACTTTAATATTATTAAAAATTTTAAGTACTAATAGTTTATGAAAAATTAAAAATGATTACGAATTTCCGATTTGACTTTTTCATTCTATGCACACCAGTTCATCTTATGATGACTTTGATATGACTTATTGTAAGTGACTGAAACCAAGGGGTTAATTAATTTTTTCATTACGTGAGTCAGATTTTCTGAAAATGTACAATTGGCAGCTGTACACATTTAGTAAATTCTGCTAAATTAGGCTGCAATTTAGTCAATACTAGGTAAATTCGAGTATATTCGGCATTGCATTGATTCTAGCAATCTGTTTGGTTAGGTTGAACTGTATTTTGAACTTTATTTTGGTCTGAAATCTGGTTTTTTTTAGAAGATTGGCGAAGATGACTTGTACATGTCATGGCGATTTCACCCATTTAACGATGAAAAATGAAAACATTAGTGTGTCATTAAATGGAAGTTCGGCAATAAACTTTGTACAAAACGATTTGGTTGCCATGACTACCACACGTAATTCACTAGTGAAATACACACTGTGCATAACTCACTCTAGATACGTTGTACTCAGAGCAAAGTGTATATATAGATAGAACCTGATGAGAATGTGGTACAAGGGACACTATTGCACCGTCCGAGATGTTTGTTTTTTCGTGGCCCACGAGCTGATAGGCAAGTGGGTTACGAAAGAAAACACCTAATGTTTACCATCATTGGAATCGGCTTGATGTAATCTTTTCAAATATGATGATATCTCAAAATCCATTTTTGATACATGTGTTAGTAAGTAAGGGGCTAATTCAGGATGTGGGCAAAAACAAAAATTGTGATGATAAGTGAATATGTTGAATTTGATGTCTGAATTCATGTCAGAACCATTTCAAGGGAATTATATTGATAAATTACTGAAATGTAGTAAAATTACTCAAATCTGATTGATTATTTCTATGTCCATACCACATATATATATGAGAAATAGCCTGGTGATCTATATTTTCTTTCACTCAATAGTCATTATTTCATGTCAAGTTTCATTGGTTAGAATTTTAGAGAAATCCATCAGTTTTGAAAATCGGTATTCAGTCTCCCTAAAGACTAAACAAACTAAAAAGAACTGTTTGATCGATGTTAATTGAAAGTGCAGCTTTAACAGCAAGCGAACATCCTGGAATCTGACCTGCCCCAAAGCCATATCATTCACGATGTGTAATCGTTATATTTTCTAAACATCCAATAATTCGTCTAGCTGTCTTCATCGCCCTGACACCTCTTATTAAATCATCATAGGTTCCGACAGATAGCAACCTAAAGTGAATTTATGTAAATTAATTTTACCGTTTAACAACCCTATTTCATGTTTATGCCTACTCAACCTTCTTCACAATTAGGCAATAAATAATAAGATTCAATTTGCCAACGTAAATATAATTTCCTGCCTCCTTACTCAAGGTCATAAAGACATTATCTGTCGCCCTCCCAATCGCTCCCTAATCGTCCTAAAATAATTATTAGTCATTCGCCTGATGTATGAGGGTTCACCCCAAGGCCCCTAGGGGGCGTTATTGCCTGCCTGTTGACCTAGAGATTCTTCAGGTCACTAATGACCTAAATATTCTTAAATAAACGCAGCTTTTTTATAATGATATCTGCCGCTCGTGAGACATCCTAGGCTCTTGTTCTCCTCTCGTGATTTAAGGCGCTCCTTAAGGCTTAATCATCGTGAATATTCCCAAGGACATGTCGTTGTTGGCATTCCCTGACTTCTTCTTAAGGTAAGGTGTCTGTGTTTTACCAACGAGCTCCTTAAGGAGTTGGAGCAAATCTATTTTCTCACCTATGGAGACATTGTAATTGATACTATGTCAGTGCTTGCTGCGTTATCTAAGGCTGGTCGTGTATCATATGAGGGTCACATTTTCAGAAAATGTACAATTGGCAGCTGTACACATTTAGTACATTCTGCTAAAATAGGCTGCAATTTGGTCAATACTGGGTAAATTCGAGTATATTAAATTGGCATTGCATTGAAACTAGCAATCTGTTTGGTTAGGTTAAACTGTATTTTGAACTTTATTTTCGTCTAAAATTTGGGTTATTTGAGAGGATTGGTGAAGTTGAATTGTACATTTTCTGAAATTCTAACCCAGGAATTAGTGGACGTCCTCTTATAGGAGCTACACTGAACAGCCTGGTACAGACTTTAGACTCCCAACCTCTCAGATAAGATAAGAATGGTATGCCAATGATTAGACGCCTACTGCGCTTATGGCTTTCCCGGCCCTGCAGTAGGGGTCATAAGTTGACTAAAATCCCTTCTCTTGGTTTGGGCCAAAAAACTTTTCCTCAGTGAGGAGGGACTTTCAAATTTGCGCCCCGACTGAGTAAAACATAATACAATATTTCAGTCCAGGTCCAGGAACAACCCTCAGATCAGATAATAATGATGTGTCACTGATTGGACGCCTACTTCGCTGATATGTTTCCTGACCTAGGACTCGGCATTCTAATGGGATTATAATAACTTGTTAAGGTCTGAATGGAATTATAATGGCAGTCTTTGCTTCGAGGCAAAAGGCTTTCCCTCCGTTTGAAGGGACTCTCTCAACTTTGGGCCTAGACTGATTTCCTTTTTTAAGAAATGAAATAAACAGACACATCACCTTAAGACCAAGCCAGCGCCTAGCCTCAGCCCGCGAGTTTAACACATGTACAAGCTTGATTGTCATTCACTGCTCTCCCCCCAATCCTTTTACACCACCTACCACCCATCCAACACGCACTAGCGTACTCACTCAAAACTAGTACGTCGTAAACGTCGCCCCCAACCTCTAGTAATGACTTGGCCTTTATTGAAACCCCGGAAACCTTGGGATTGTGTGGACGTGGCTCAGAAGAGTAACGAGGAGAAGAACGCAGAGGCCAGGGGCCCGGGGACCCCTCAAGGGCTTTTCTTCTGCAGTGGGGGGCACGGGGGTGGGTGGGGCAGATATAGTAAAGTCCAGTCTAGGCCCAACGTTGAGAGAGGGCCTTCAAACGAAGGGAAAGCCTCTCGCCTCAAACTGGAAAGTGCCATTATGATTACATTAAGACCGGAAAATGTCATTATATTCTCATTAAAACGCCGAGTTCTAGGCCAGGAAACCGATTAGTGAAGTAGGCTGACATATCATTCTTATCCGATCTGAGGGTTTGGACCTAGAGTGAAGGCTTGTTTTCTGACTTACTGCTCATTCATATTCTGTGCATATTGTTCAAGCTGAGGACAGCAAAATCTTTGATTGAACTTCTGGTTCCTAAAGAATAAAATGTACAATAGGTTTTTCAAGGACATGTAGTTTCAAGGACAGGTTTTTAAACTCACTTGTGTGTTTTTTGCCCATTTTGTGTTAGAGATATTGTTTCATGAGAAAACACAAAATGAGAAAACATAAAAGAAGAACAAATAAGACATTCAAGGACAGAATTGTAAAGTTTCAAGGACAACATTTTCTGCGGGACGAACCCCCTAGACTACGAGGTGTTATATTTAAATCTATATATCACATTTAAACGATTGCATGAGATAAGAAGTGATAGGTATAGTCCAAATGTTATTACACTAGTTACTCTCATTCGTTGCATTGTCACACTATTAATAGTATCTAGGATCTGTTGTATAAGAAAATCCCACATAAAATATTCCTTTGTTAGCGATTTTTCCTCGCTTTGATAGGAAATTCCTACTGCAGAAACAATATTTACTATTGTCTGTATAGCAAATTCCTTTCTTAAAAGTTCCTTAACAGCTGATTACCAAGGAAACGTAACTGAGGAAGGAAAACTTTAAGTATAAGGATGTGTTGGGTCAGATTTTCAGAAAATGTACAATTAGCTGCTGTACACATTTAGGAAATTCTGCTAAATTAGGCTAAAAAATTAAGTATACCGGGTATATTTGGTCGAATCGAATCGAATTGATTTAAAGTATCAGTTCTGATATGATACACTGTGTTTTGAGGCTTACATTTGTCTTAAATTTGGGTTTTTTGAGTGGATTGGTGAAGGCGAATTGTATATTTTCTGAAAATCTGACCTAGTTATGTAACGAACCCAAGAACGCTATAGAAATAAACGTCCAAATGTTCTTACATTAATCTTTCAGAAAAAGATCCCCAACGAAGGGGTGAGGTGGGATGGGAGCTTAAGGGTGAAACAAAACCTTTGCCCCCTCTCCCAGTACAGCTATTGTTCGTCGAGGGAGGAGACTAACAGAGAGAAAGGGAAGAAGGCATGCCCTCCTCTGAGGGCTTGCAGGACGGCTGTGGAAGGCACAGGCAATGGTGCCAAGTCATGATCAATTATTGGCCTGGTAATGAAAACACCGCAGGTCATGCGCCTTAAGGCCTCCATCCCGACCTTTCTCCTTAGTCAACACTTGCTCTAATAGTGAACAATACCTCTGTCTCGCCTCCTCCTCCTCCTCCTCTCCACTCCCCCCCCCCCCCCACACCCACACCCCCAACATACCCACTCACTATCCACACACATCCTTCCACACACTCACACACACCCACCAACGACTGCTGAGCTTGTAGTTTCCTGTCTCGCCCGAGGCAAATCCACTTCTCTATTACTACTGCTACTTCTGCTAGTACTAGGGTAGGAATTTCAGAAAATGTACAATTCAACTTCACCAATCTTCTCAAATAACCCAAATTTCAGACGAAAATCAACTTCAAAAGACAGTTCACCCTAACCAACCAGATTGCTAGCGTCAATGCAATGCCAGATATACTTGAATGTACCTAGTATTGGCCAAACTGCAGCCTATTTTAGCATAATTTACTAAATGTGGACAGTTGCTAATTGTACATTTTCTGAAAATCTGACCGACTACTGCGAAGTCAGTGTAACACAGAGAATTTTAAATTGTTACCTTCTTTGCTATGAATGCATTATCATACACACGCACAATAGGAATTATTCAATATCATTTGAACTCATTGCGTTGAGGCAGAATGTGTAAGCTATTCAAAATGATATATGATTTAGATATAATGTAATATATAATGTAACGTATTATAATGTACAATAATTGTGTATAATGCATTTATTTCGGGTGTAATTGTTGGTCCTGGGTATGACCATATATAGTGCCTTTCTGTCTTTTTTTCTCTGTTTCTCTCTTCCTTCTTGTCTATCTCTATTTCCTGGGTACACTCTCCCGCGCACCGTACCCGTGCGATACGGAGTGGCGAGTTTTTTTCGTCTTCAGTGTGACGATTTTTGTCTACCGAGTACCGCGAGCGCTACTGGTGAAGTGTGGTGACGAAATTGCCTGAACTTCTGATACGAAAAACGGTCATTTGAATCACGGAGACGAAATATGATATGCTCCGTATTCGCGCTCCGTTTTCGGATGTTGGCCATGGCTCCTCAATGTCTGTTGGTCTGGTCATGCTTGGACGCACCACGCTTGAGTGGGTGTTATTGCAATGCTTTAACACCTTCAAGAAGCCCATCACAATGGAAAGTGAGGTACAGCTAAAACCATTTTATAGTGTATTCATATTCTATAATACATGTAGGATAAAATGATCAAAATATTTATGTTAACTTGGACAATTACTAATAAAGTAACTCTATACGATAACCTTAAAAACACAAAGTTATATTCAATGCAATGTCTTAAGATTTGGTACACCTATTCATATGACTAAGAGGAATGACTCCTCCAAAAATAGGAACATTCCAACAAAGAGATCTTGTGAATAAATTACTTAAAAATATTGATATATAATAATGATATAAAATACATTTTATATCGATTCGAACGACTTGATGCGGCCGACGAAATTAATTTATTACGAAGAAACTAATCATCCGATTAGCATGGCATCAGCATGGCTGTCTTCCTGACATTCATGGGGTTCATGGGATAATTTTTATATTCAGATCGGATGCATTTTGAGGGAGTTATGAGCTATCTAAAGCTGAAAGCAATATTCTTGAGGGTTTTTTTATATTGTGACAAATTTTCCTGTAACTCATCACACATATACCTGGATATATTCAATATATATTCCTGAAAAAAAATATTCCCTGCTCTTCCTCTCCTTTCCCGCCCATCTCTTTCTTACTTACTTTCAATTGCAATCCTCCTGTCTGCCTCTCCCCCTCTTTCTCTTTCTGTTCTCTATCTTTCTGTTCTGACACAGTATTAGCATTCAGATTGATTAGTTGAGGCCATGTTGATAGCTGATTCAGTATAGTATAATGGTTAAAGCACTTGATTGTAAATCACAAGGTTGCTAGATCGAACCCAAGCATGGGTAAGTTTTTTTTCTCTGTTTGGCATCGGTCATGCACTAATGGTCACGCCAGCTTGTCTGGCACTGGCCGGCCGGCCTAATCCTAATCCTTTAGCTTTCCCAGGTTATTATTTACCTGTCGCAGGTACGAAAAACGCCGCGCGAATATGCTGAGACGAAAAAATCGTATTAAAAGTGGGTACAAGAAATTCGTATTCATTTTCGTATCGCGCGGATACGTTGCACGGGACAGTGTATGATCATAAACGGCCTCCCTCTCAGCTCTCCCGCCCTTGATATAACCATATCAAATGTGTTGGTAAGGGCGTAAAGCAACCAATCCCCCTCACTCACTTGAGTGTAATTTCAGTGCTTTTGGGATGTATCCCCTCTGAGAGAGAATGAATTATTCTATATAATACTAAAAACACTAAGGTAGCATTGCACTATATACGATTCTGTGTTAAACCACTCTTAGAGACCTTGTAACTCCCTCTTAGCAAAAGTTGCATTACACTATATACCATTATTTTCTGAGACTAGTCTGAGGGAACTCTAAGTGACCTCTTACCCCGCTCAAATGCATGAGTTTCAATGCCACAACCCTAATATCATAAAGCCCTCGTAGTCATAAATGTAAGAGGGTGTTACGAGGCCTTTAAGACACGATCCTATCGTGTATAGTGCAATGCACCTGTTGCTTAATTAAGACAACGGAGAAGTTTATGCAACTGCCCAATGTCAATGTCCGATCTAGTGGTAGACATAATTAACAGGATCTAAGTAAAGGGACTTTTGTGGCTATTTCTTCTCCTGTAGGGGGGAATGCAAATCCTTCTTAAATGTCATTGCCTGCATGCGTGTAGGAAAAGCTTATACATACACTTAGAATATAGAAATACTTATTAGGTGCCCTAGTGTTTACTACCATTGGAATCAGCTTGATCTCCTCTTTTCAAATTATGGTGATATCTCAAAATCCATATCTTGCGGTCATAGGGCCTAGTCCACTTAGTCGATTCTCATGCGATTTTGCACTGCAGAGGACTCTTTTGCACTAAATTCTGTGAAAATCGCATGAGAATCGGCTTAGTGGACAAGTCCCTTAAGACTATTTTTCTTAAAACGGATCTCATAAATTTTGTGTTACTATCCACTGAATTAAGGGGGTAAGGTGTACGAATTCCCCCACACAATTGTCCTTCACTTACCTTAAACATCCTGTGGCGGCTATCTGATATGTGCAATGATATTGTGAAAAAGGCAACCAATTTCAGAGAGAAAACAATTCAGGAAAGTTATATAAATCAATGAAACTTGATACACCCCGTTCCATGTCTCATAATCCTACATATTCCCTATATCTTGCCCCAATGCATTGTGTTATGGTTAGTGGAAATAAGCAAAGAGTAATTTAGGGAGAAAATGTAACCTAATTCAGATTTAGATTTAGATTTATAAACTTGTATTCAATACAAAGATTGCAATAAAAAGGAATTATCAAGCTAGTGGGAGGTTTTCAATCCGTTTTATAATAATAGATTCTTTTTCCATATTGCATTTAAAACCGTAGAATTGTAGAACTAAAAGAGAGAAACCTATGGACAGTCACAGTCACAGCTCTTCCGAATATCTCTTAAATTTTGTTTTACTTCGCTATCCCTATCATTTCTACATCTATTTCTAGCTAAATAGAGACTATTTATCTAGTGCCTAGTATTGGACCTGCCTGCAACACAACAGTAAAATGTAATTACAAAGTAAAGTAAAAGCAAGGTAAAAATAAAGTAAAAGTAAGCTAAACTTGCAATGTTGTTCAGATTGGAACAATGTGATTCTCATCGAATGACCAATTAAATTGTACATATAAGAGTATTTAAACATGATATATTATTGCATTTTATATTGTCTCTAATTACTGTGTTGTTCTTAATCGATAAGGTTCTCATCTCGCCACTAATATAGATATCTGATCCCTTATTGAACCCATCGGTCATTGACATATTTGTTTGTGATTTTATGCCTTAAGTCCATTGTGTTTATGTCCAATATTCTGAGTAAGATATATTTCTTCACAAAACAATATCAATCAACAATATCTTTACTATATTAACAGTTTCAAAAGCATTATCAAATTATACCAATTAAGTTCTATTATATTCAATTATATTCTAAATAATTGCATAAGATATAAGATATTAGACACGAATTTAGACACGGCAAACCAGCATGTTGCCCCTTCTCACATCGGGGATTTGCATGTGCCACTGTGCATGTCTGGTACAGTGCAACATGGGATAGATTTTGATGAAATTTGGAAAGATTTTTATCGAAAATTGCAAGAATGTTGTCATCAATATCACAGTTTGTATAAATGAGTTATAAAAACCAAATGCATGATGGGAAAGATGGAGGCTTGTGCTATGGAAACATGTTTATCACATGGATATTGACATTAGATCATTATTAAATAGTCCATGCTGAACATGGCAGGTTTTCTATAGATTTTAGACTGTACCATTTGTCCCATAATTCCATGCGAATCAAGATTATGCAAATCCCCTATTCACATCCCATGATAAAACCATCTTCTGTTGCCATAGCGGATCATGCTCAACAACAGTAATGAACAAGAACTTTAAATTACCAAGGACAAGATTGTTTTAATGTTGCATGACTATTTAAATCAGTAGAGCCTGGGCCCGGCAGAATACTCACTGAATAAATGAAGAGATATTGCCTCAAATGCGGGGTCTTTGCCTCAGGCAAGTTTAGATCAGGTTCAAGAGACCGGAGAAAGCAGATTGAAGAGGGGAAAACATCCTGCTAATGAACAACATGATAGGGCTTTGCCTATACCTGTGTTTTCATGTTAATGTTTCTTTAACATCTGTGATCCGTTTGAGGAAAATGAGTCATAAATCGCAAAAAATGGATTTCGCGATATCACCATATTTGAAAAGAGGAGATCAAGCTGATTCCAATTATAGTAAATACTAGGACACCTAATAAGTATTTTTATATTTTAAGTTTGATATTTTTATTTTTAAAAAGAAAAGTTTGCAATGTTTCTGGATGGGTAATTACCAGTATAGTAACTAAATATACTCCAGAGATCTTATGGAAAAACACTTTTGAAAAATATCAATTTTGCGACTTGTGACTCATTTTACTGGAACACATCACAATTGATTGTAATCTTATGGAAACAATACCCATTGCAACACTCCTGCTAGCAGAACTCACTCGCCATCCATGTCATAGGCTGAGACTCAACCAAACTTGCAATATGACCCCCACCCCCCTTGGGTCTATTTTTAGCTCAGGATGTACGATAGCGCTAGTTAGTATAAGAAGCAAACACAACGAATCTTGTACGCTAAAATGTTTATTTTTACTTCCGTTTCTCATTTTATTGTCCAAATCTTGCTCAAGGACAGAGAGGGTGCGATGTATCCTTAGTGTTATCGACCCCAGGAGAACCAGAGGATTTGTTGAGATATTGAATGAAAGTATTTTAAAAACAAAAAACAAAAAAAAACTTCTTTGGGTTGACTGACCGGTCTAAAGTGCTACCTTTTGACCTGAACATGTGGCAATGTTAAGCGTTCACCTCGTTCATCAGTACTACGGGAAGACCAGCTGTATGGGGGTCAGATTTTCAGAAAATGTACAATTGGCAGCTGTACACATTTAGTAAATTCTGCCACAATAGGCTGCAGTTCGGTCAATACTTGGTAAATTCGAGTATATTCGGCATTGCATTGATTCTAGCAATCTGGTTGGTTAGGTTGAACTGTATTTTGAAATTTATTTTCGTCTGACATTAGGGTTATTTGAGAAGATTGGCGAAGTTGAATTGTACATTTTCTGAAAATCTGACCCATGTGCGGTCTTCTTTCATCTGGTGAACAATATTAAAAAACGAAAAGCAGACAAAGGGTGTGTGCCAAATACAAATGTGTCAGTCTTATGATAAGTTAGTAATCAAAACTTCGAAACTTGCTATTGTGCGAGTTATTTTGGAAGTATGTGTAGGGGTGCCAAGACCCCTCCCCCCCCCCTCTCCACCCTACCTACTACCCCCCCGCCCCACCCCCACCCCCACCTAGGCCCAGGCATGCCTGCTCCTAATGCCTCGTTTTATGGACAAAGTTAACGCTTGACGTTGCACAGGTTTAAGCCAAACCTTAAGGGATTGTGCCAGAATAAGTTGATTTATTTATGTCATTCTTCATTAACCCCGCCACAGACTTGTCAAAGCTGGTTTAGGTGCATCAGAAAAATAACTTTCCCGCCAAAAGTTCCATCACAGGGGACCTTGTCTGTGTAATTCCCCTTTAAAATATTCCTGGGCACACCACGTACACCTTTCACAAGGTTTCGGATCTTTTAAGTCAAGTGCAGCTAGTAGGTTGTTTTTGCTGCAAGACAAATTTATAGAAAGAAATAGAATAATAGGTTTATATTGCTGTCAAAATGGGAAGAGATTTCTTTTCGGCATTTTTAAACAGTCTGGAGAAATAATAGAGAGACGGGTCGGAGTAGGTTTTGAGTAGGTTTTGAGTCACTGCACGAATCTAGTCCCGACAATGATACTTGTTGCGCTAATAGGAGATTTGCATAGCCGCCATTTTGAATCTTGATTCGCATGGAATAATGGTACACTCTAATATCTACTGTAAACATGTTATGTTCAGCATGGTCTATTTATAAATGCTCCAAAATCAATATATCTGGATCATACATATGTCAATGGCACATGTCCCCATCTTTGACATCATGCTTTTGTTTTTTTATAGACGATTTATAAAATCTGCGATATTAGTGAAAACATTCTTGCAATTTTCGATAAAAATCTCGCCAACAAAATGTATATCAGATTTAAACAGAATTTATCCCGTGATGCTCTGTAAAGACATGCGCAGTGGCACATGCAAACCCCCTATTAAAGTTTAGTCCGAGCAGTGAAACCCAAACTCATTGGTAACGTTAGCTTAGCGCATCCAAACTGTGAGGCTCATACACATCCTCACAGCTTGGAATCATATTATTGCTGGGACATAATATAAATATGGGTCAGATCTTCAGAAAATGTACAATTTGCCTCCACCAACCCTCTCAAATAACCCACATTTAAGACAAAAATCAGCTTCAAAATGCAGTTTAAAACAACAGAACTGATACTTTAAATCAATGCGACACCACATATGCTCAGATATACATATATATTCTTCATTTGTCAGCGTAATTCAGCAGAGTTTCCTAAATTTGTAGAGCTGCCAATTGTACATTTTCTGGAAATCTGACCCATATAACTGAATCATCTTTAAAGGTGTGTGCATCCCTCAATACTATTATAGTGAAATAGTCAAGCGCATTTCATAAGCTGTAAGCTTCAGAAATACCCTCTGGGTTCTGAATATGCTGTGGGGTCGAATTCCGGTCTGGCTGCAATTTTCTATGCAAGTAATTCTAATAAGTTGTATTCCTTAAATTTGATTTATGGTGTTACTTTAAGACATAAAGGCTTAACCATAACATGATACAACGATTATAATCAATGATCATTCCATTTATTGGAAATCCTTATGTAACTATTTTTCGTCCGGCGTTGGAGCCAAATGTCACATGCGATATTGGAGTGGGAATGGTTAATTTGTATCGAGGAAAATGATCGGACTCAGTGTGTATCTGTTTCTTTCTCTGCAACAAGAACGCCTCGGAGTTGATCTAGACAATTATCGTTTTTATTGGGACTTTTGACCTATCTAAAATGGGAGGAGGACATGACCCCTTTACTGTCAGCAATACGTTGTAGGCGGCGAAACATCCAATATGTGGTGTGTCGCATGAGTTTAAATTTGGGAAGCATCGCCTTGAGCATTGCATTAATATTAGCAAGTTTAAGCAAGCCTTCCTCAGGAGCAAACCCAACCCAGGGCCTTGTTTCAAAATCAGGGACATGGGAATTAGGTAGAAAAACATCCCATTTGGGACAAATTCCGTTTCCTAATCAAAGTTGAGAATATTATCAGAGTTGGTACAATTGGCAGAGCTCTGTCCACATTTAGTAGATTCTGCTAAATCAGGCTGCAATTTGGTCAATACTAGGTAAATTCAAGTATTTTTGGCACTGCATTGATTCTAGAAATCTGTTTGGTTAGGTTGAAGTGTATTTTGAACTTTTTTTCGTCTGAAATATGGGTTATTTGAAAAGATTGGCGAAGTTGAATGGCGAAGTACATTTTCTGAAAATCTGACCCATATCGAAGGATGAGATTAAGATGTCATTTGGCATCAGTATATCTGTATGACATACAATAGCATATTGAATTGAATTGAACAACTTTTATTCATTTTGTTAAATACTGTGGAAGAGGGTCACTCCAGCTAATGGGAGGATTTCTGCTTCTTCCCGAGTCGTATACACTGTGAATATGTAGAAGAACAATCTCGCCTTGGTCATTGACTCAGGTCGAGTCTCTACAACTTTTACATGTTAAGGTTTTGAATTCACAATAAACAAATTGATGAATAGGTTAACATTAGCATAACATGTCATAAGTGATTAATTATGCTCTAATATGTCGAAACCGATTGAATATTTATACTGAATATCCTGATAAACGTTTAAATTTGTAAATAATATTTACAAATCTTGCTCTCCCATTTAATTAACTACAAACATGTTGTCTTATTCCTTCGCCACAGACATGCGCAACTGGGTCAGAGTTTCAGAAAATGTACAATTCGCCTTCACCAATCCTTTCAAATAACCCAAATTCAAGACAGAAATAAGCTTCAAAATGCAGTTTAACATAACAGAACTGATACTTTAGATCAATGCGATACCAAATATACTCAGATATACCCACAATTTATCATCTTTTAGCAGAATTTAGTAGAAATTACTAAATATGTAGAGCTGCCAATTGTACATTTTCCGAGACTCGGACCCAATTACGACAACAAGTCTCCCGGCGATTCACGTAGACAGCGAATCATTTAATAATGTCTGGACTTCTGACCTTTAGAGAGGGAAACTAGAGGTCTAAAGTTAAGATTGTAATTTGATAGTGTGCCAGATAATGGACAGTTACCTGCTCACTAAAATCCCATCTCTGCCAGGTACTTGTGTTTTAAATTCAGCCTAAAATGTATGCTGATCTACTGGAAATGATTTATTGAAATGTCGGTGGTACATTGCCTGCACAAATGTTTGTACACCTGGGGCCTGTGAAAAACCCGAATTCGGGATTTTGCTAACCCAGTATAAATAAAAGTTTTAAAAAAAAAAAAAAAAATGAAAGATGTTGATCTTTTAGCGGTAACTTTTAAGGCTACATATATGAGAACACGTCCCATTGTTCCGATTAAGTAGTTTTGAAAGCGCTGGCTGTTTATGTAGGAGAAAAGCTGATGTGATCTGGATCAGATTTTCAGAATGAGTACAATAATTCTCAGTACGCGCTGGATATAAATATACATAGCAAAAAATAAAGGAAATATTATCAGAAAATATTTACGAAAATTACAATTCAACTACACATATCCCCAACTTGTGGTGTTTGTGAAGAGTAATAAAGGACAAATGTATGCGAAAATACGTTTTTGATGTTGATCAACATAAAGGAAAAAATACTGTATAAGTACATTAGAAATAAAAACCGTTCACCCGGGCATGTGTCCATTTGAGATGTATTTCAGGAAAATGAGTCATAAGTCGCAAAAATAGATTTTGAGATACCATTATATTGGAAAAGATGAGATCGAGCCGATTCCAATGATAGTAAACAGTCTAATAATCTAATAAGTATTTCTAGGTTTTAAGTTTGATATTTTCGTTTTTGAAAATAAAAGTTTCCAATATTTCTGGGGGTCAATAAACAGTAAAGTAACAAAATATATTCCATATGAGAACCTTTAAAACCAAAGGATATATTACATAGATTGTCCTGAAATTTGATACATCGATTGATATGGCTATAAGTGATGAACTCCCCAAAGATTAGAACATTCGAAGTATGTGATCCTTTGAAAAAAAGACTTTGAAAAATATCAATTTTGCGACTTCTGACTCATTTTCTTGAAACAAATCACATTTACATGACAGACCGATTATATAGACGTAAATCTATCCATCTGATTTAACACCCAGAGCAGATGCTTTTAAAAAATGAATGAGGGCCGATGCAAACATGTGAACGTATCGCAGCAAACAATTTGCGAGAAGCTGTATAAGAAGGGGTAATTTAAATTGGAAAGGTCAACAGGCCTCAAACGGGAGAAGTTGAGGAAGAAGGGGAAAAACGATGAGGAGCTAGAGAGTCAGATTTTCAGAAAATGTACAATTGACAGCTGTACAAATTTAGTAAGTTCTGCTAAAATACGCTGCAATTTGGTCAACACAAGGTAAATTCAAGTATATTCGGCATTGCATTGATTCTAGCAATCTGTTTGGTTATGTTAAACTGTATTTTGAACTTGATTTTCATTCTAAATTTGAGTTATTTGAGAGGATTGGTGAAGGTGAATTGTACATTTTCTGAGAATCTGACCCATTATGAGTGTGTGGATTGAGGGGACAGAGTAAAGTGGCTGGGTGAGTCATGGATGTTATTCATTAAGGGGACCGCCTGGGTAGCACCTTAATGAATCCACCTTCAATTCTTAAAGTCCCGCCAATTGAGCCGCACTGCCTCCGGCCTGTCTGCAAGCTGCAATAGAGAATGACACCTGGACGGTCGTGTCTGTAAATCCCTCACTTGTCCCTTGTCTCTCCTGACCTCTCCACTCACTCTTATATGGGTCAGATTTTCAGAAAATGTACAATTGACAGTTGTACACATTTAGTAAATTCTGCTAAATTAGGCTGCAATATGGTCAATACTAGGTGAATTCAAGTATATTTGGCATTGCATTGACTCTAGCAATCTGGCTGGTCAGGTTGAATTGTATTTTGAACTTTATTTTCGTCTGAAATTCGGATTATTTGTGATGATCGGTGAAGGTGAATTGTACATTTTCTGAAAATCTGACCCATATGTGATGTGTTGTAGGAAAATGAGTCATAAGTCGCAAAATATGGACTTTGAGATATCACCATATCTGAAAAATGGAGATCAAGCTGATTCTAATTATACTAAACACTAGGACACCTTAAAAGTATTTCTATATTTTAAATTTGATATTTTTATTTTTGAAAAAAAATAGTATGTAATGTTTCTGGATGAGTAATTACCAGTAAATAACTAAATATACTCCATAGGAAGGCCTTAAAAATGCAAGGATATAATTAACACAATGTCGCTAAATTTGTCACATGGATTCATAAGTGCTAAACCCTCTAAAAATCGAAACATTTTAATAAAGAGATCTCGTGAAAAAAACACTTTGAAAAATATCAATTTTACGACTTGTGACTTATTTTACTGGAACACATCGCATATGGGCAAGAGCGTCAGAAGATGTACAATAAGCAGCTTTACATATTTAGTTATTTCACCTAAATTAGAGTGACGGATGAACATATCAGAGTATTTTGTGTTGCGGTCAATATAAATTCTTTTTCGGTTATGTTGATTTGCATTTTGAACATGATTTAAACCTGGGTTATTTGAGAGAATTGGTTAAGACATATTTTACATTTTCAGGCAATTTTACACGTATAATGGGGTTCAGGCCTTCAGAAAATATACATTTCGTTTTCACTGAACATCTCAAATATATCCCAGATGTGAGGCAAAAACATGGTTCAAATTGCTGATCAACAGAACCAAACAGATATTTTGAATCATCGCTATCATACCAAATAGTCGAGGCACTCGTCGGAAGACCTGGCTACTCAGTTATCTGTTTATCCAGACGTCGAATAACCTGTATTATATAAGATCATTAATAAAAGAATCATTGAATTGAATTGAAATAGATTCAGATAAAATTTCCAGCATAATTTAGCAGAATTAAATTGCCGATTGTACAGTTCCTTATGTCCTCAGATTAAATGGTAGTGTATTCTTGAGTATATATATATTTATATATGTGGACGATAAATGAGGTTGGTGAGACAACAGGGCATACCTCAGACCAGCTGGCATGTCTTCCAGCCAAACTTGTTCGATCTTTACCAAAACCTTATCTCTTATCATATCATTAAAGATACTTAGTGTCAATAGTGATATGCTACGCTTTTGAACCATTCACAACTCAACGTAGCAAGAAATGGAAAAGACAGTAACATTAGCCATTCAATGAAACTATATTGTAATGTTACTGCACTTATGTTTTAACCTTGTAGCCATTCACACCGTCTACAGGGCCTAGTCCACTAAGCCGATTTTCATGCGATTCACATAATTTAGTGCCAAAGAGTCCTCTGCGGCACAAAATCGCATGAGAATCGGTTTAGTGGACTAAGCCCTTAAATCGCAGTGACTCAAGGTGCATGCCCCCCTGTTCTGACAATTCTGAATCGACCCCTGAATATTGTCCAATACTTAAGCCCTCTCTGCTCGTTAATCCCTTCCTCTCTCCGGAGGGGCTGGAGGGGCTGGAGGGGCAAGATCTTCATTAACACAAGGGGAAAGGGCGGACCCCTTAGGCTCAGTCAGATCGAGCTAATTGTATTTAGATTACATGGAGAGTTCACGTGTAATGAAGACCAATGGCGTGTATCTGTAGCCTACAACTGTGTTTATCTTGTTGCTTTATTCGCAGATGAATATATTTAGACGAATCAACTTGTGGTGAAATCGTGAGAAAGTTTGCAATTCGACTTCTCCAATCGTCGCAAATAACTCAAATATAAGACAGAAATAATGTTCAAAGTTTGGTTCAACATACCCCAATAGGTTCTTTGAATCAAGGCAATATCAAATATATTCAGATAAACCGAGTATTGCCCATTTTACAGTCTAATTTAGCAGAATTTACTAAATTTGTAGATCTGCCGATGGTACAATTTTTGAATATCTGACCCTTATGTTGAGGATGAGCGAGTATGATAAAGATGATAATAAAGATGTTATTTTTCAAATAGTGGGGCAGCTTAGAGTTTGGATGGGGACGGAGCGGACAAAAGTACCAAATTTGGCATACAGGTACCTTTGGTGGTCCTCTTTCAAGTTAGAACCAGATCCAGCGCCACGGCATGCTGGATCACCCTAAATCCAAGATAAAAGTAATTTATTCACAAGAACCCTTACTAGGATTGCTTTCACAAAACACTTTGTAGTGTTAAGCGCTATCACTAGCATGACTATATACACCAAATTCGATGACTGTCTATTTTTTATATATCTATGCATATGTGAGATTATGCTAAGCAGTATATTCCCGAAATTTCCCGATGTTTCCCTGATAAAGCTACCGCTATAATTTCACTTAGTGATATTCCTAATTATTATGTTTTCTATAGCCAAACATTCATATAATTTGATGTGCAATAATATGGTCTTAAAACCTTTAGTCTTATTTAAAGAATGCAGTCTCAGTTATTACACCAACACAGATCATGCCAAATGTACTGATGATGACGAATAGGACTGAAGTTATCAATATTCTGCTGCTGTAATATGTTCATACAAGGATTTTTATTAGAATCAGCGGAACAACAATCCTTAATCAGTTATTACATTAACTTTTGATGTTTTCAACTTTACAATTAGTGTGAACACAATGTAACTAATTTCCGTTTCAAAGGGAAACGTTTTGAATGCAGTTAGTTGTGTTGGATGTCAAGTGATAGTTACTGTGATGTGGGTCAGATTTACAGAAAGTGTACAATTGGCAGCTGTACATTTTCAGTAAATTCGGCTAAATTAGGCTGCAATTTGGCCAATACTAGGTAAATTCGAGTATATTCGGCATTGCATTGACACTAGTAATCTGGTTGATTAGGTTGAACTGTATTTTGAAGTTTATTTTCGGCTGAAATATGGGTTATTTGAGAAGATTGGCGAAGTTGAATTGTACATTTTCTGAAAGTCTGACCCCTGTAGGCCTACTATATATGACTGAAATTGTTATATATCTAACTGAAACAAACATTAAACTTTTGGTTTAATAACTATGCTGTGTATCTTGTCATGGTCTATTGTAACTGATGGTATAAAATACAAATACTGCATGAATAACATAACACTATATTGTTGTCTTATGTCAATTTATTCAAAAAACTTCTTAAATCATTATTCTCGTGCCAGGCATACACTTTCCGAGCACACACTGGTTAGTTGCAAATATATGACTGTTTTGCCATTTTAAAATATTCACGACTTGTGTCAGCTTAATTCAATTAATTTCCGTTTCCAAGAGAAACGTTTTCCGATTTCAGTTACATGTAATAACTGATGGTCATGTGACAGATATTGTCAAGTATTGTCAATGAAATTTAAAAGTGATGAGACATCAAGTAACGTGAGGCATAACATAGAGTTGTGCCATTGCCCCACTTTATCTCTCGCTATTTCCCATTCCTTCAGCAACAAATTAGTGGCCGTTAAATATCAAACATTTTTGATAGAAGCGGGAGCACTATATGGGTCAGATTTTCAGAAAATGTACAATTGGCAGCTGTACATATTTAGTAAATTCTGCTAAATTAGGCTGCAATTTGGTCAATACTAGGTTAATTCGAGTATATTCGGCATTGCATTGACACTAGTAATCTGGTTGGTTAGGTTGAACTGTATTTTGAACTTTATTTTCGGCTTAAATGTGGGTTATTTGAGAAGATTAGCGAAGATGAATTGTACATTTTCTGAAAATCTGACCCACATGCTTCGAAAATCCGCCAAAAGAAGCGGGAAGTAACGTGGCTATGTAGTGGGAGCCAATAGCACCTATCCCCGTTTCTCTCTTGCTTCTTTAATCAAGAAGCGGTAGCTTTCATGAGATAAGATATGAGAAAAGATAAAGAACTGTCAAAACCCTTGAAAACCTTGGTCAAATGACTTTGAGAGGGGTGGAAAAGGACGGAATAAAAAGTAGAAACTCTCCAGTTCATGACTAATGTTAAATGAAAGTGGAGATCGAGATTGTCCTGAAACTGGTCCAGTGCCTACCCCCTCCCACCAAACTGCCACCAATCCAACCCAATAACTTTAAATTAAGACATCTGAGAAATCAAAAACAAGTTTAAAATCAGATCGCTTTGGGAACTCAAGAAGATTTTAAAATGCTTTACTGGGAAGTTTAAGAAAGTCAAGATTAAATTTTACATAAGAGCACGAGGGAAAAGTCTCTATCTTTATGTTAACAGTTTTTGTCGATTTTCAATGTTTAATTTCGTGTCTGAAAGTTATAATTAAGAATGACAGCTGTCAATATACATCTCCCAACATAATCCACCCTTAACTTCAGCCGAAACTTGGGAAAACATTCTTGTTTGATGTAGGAAATAAGGGCTACAGTGACATGAATTACTTTGTGAGTGTTCGAGAGAAATTTTAAATTGCTTTGGTTTTTCTCCCTACATTGCTTCTAAAAGAATTTATTTCTACTGCCAACCAAGATTTAATCAGACACAAACTTTAGAACAAATGCTTTCTTTTAAAAATCTGCTCGAAATCTTATTTCATAAGGATGCAAACATTGATTAACAATCTTCGGTCTGCACGCTATCTAGTGAACTCTTAGATGACATTAATTCACGTTAATAGGGGAGTTGTGAGTGCCACTGTGCATGTCTATTACAGTGCATTCTAGGATGGATTCTGATGAAATCTGACTTACAAATATTTGGCAACATTTTTATCGAAAATTGCAAGAATATTTTCACCAATGTCACAGCTTGTATAAATGTTCGGTGAAAACCAAATGCATGATGGGAAAGATATGGACTTGTGTTATGGAAACATGCATAACACATGAATATTGACATTAGAACATTGATAAATATTTCATGCTGAACATGGCATGTTTTCTGTAGATTTTTATACAGTACCATTAGTCCCATAATTCCATGCAAATCAAATTACAAAATGGCGGCTATGCAAATCCCCTAATAAGTGATTATTAAAAGCTAATTTGAGACATTATAACATACTACATGATTTCGAGTGCGTGATTTGGGGGTACGATTAGAAATCTCGTATCACATACGTATGTGATTACAACCAAACTACTTTCGAGCATCACATGACTTGATCTGACCAACGAGAAGCCAGAATTAAAATCGTTTGCTTGACCTGCTTTTTTAGTGACAGCATCAATGCCGGCACAGCCGTACGTTCGCTAGTTCAAGTGACCAGCAACAAACAGAAAGATGTGTATATGCCAGAGCTAACATCAGCGGTGGAAGTTTTATTCTCCATGTTGAGAAGTAATTTGAGAAATATGATATGTATTGCTTATTTATTGTCTAAATAAAGATGAAAGTTACGGTTTGTTGACAATTTTTGTGAACGTATCATGACTTGGTAACCAGGGAGAGAAAAAGTAGTCCCCCATCTGAAGAATTTCAAGCGATATATCGTGATCCATGAGATAGAAAACCAAATACATACCTTTAATGTCCAGTTTGAGTTATATTAATTCTGAAGAAATCAGAGTAGAAACATAATGATATAACTTACTTCCGCCATCATGGCTTCCGCTGTCATGTTCGTTCAAGACCGATGTCCGCAAACTCGATGGAAACCAAGGTAAAATGTCATTAAAATCGTCTTTCTCTTGTTGATTTAGTATTAAATAAATATTAAATAGCCCTCTGTCGATGTCAAATCAATCTCGACGTCGGGTCAAATCGCAAAAAATCAATGTCAAATCAAAGTCAAATCCATCTCGATCAATTTGACATCGACATCGGGCTATTTAATATAATTAACAGATCTTTAAACCCAAACTCAAAATAACAGTAATTATTATGTCCAAGTCATGTTATTAATTATTTGTCCAAGTCATGTTGGAAATTCTCCTAATTTAGGCTGGAAAATGAAGAATACTGGGTATATCTGAGTATATTTGGTATCACATTGATATAAAGTATCAGTTCTGTTATGTTAAACTGCATTTTGAAGCTCATTTTTGTCTTAAATGTGGGCTATTTGAGAGGATTGGTGAAGGCGAATTATACATTTTCTGAAAATCTGACCCATATATTTAACCTTAGAAGACATAGGGGACAGACATATCTTATTGCAGGTATAGCCAGGAGCAGCCCATCCTGCACTTGGAGGGTTGAGGGATGAGCAAATGAGTGGCTCCAAAAGAGGAGCAGCTCACAGTCACACATTAACCTGTATGAAGCCTTACCAGGAGCACTTCCAGCACCAGCAAACATCAAGCTGGAAGTTATGTAGGGAGAGGGGGCAGTGAGGGTGCCAGGGGTGGGGGTATAAGGGGGGAGGGGGTGGTGAGGGTGCCAGGAGACCTGGGGGTATAAGGGGGAGAGGGTGTGGTGAGGGTGCCAGGGGTGGGGGTATAAGGGGGAGAGGGTGTGGTGAGGGGGCCAGGAGACGTGGGGGTATAACGGGTAGGGGGAAGGTGAGGGTGCCAAGAGAGCCAGGGGGTATAAGGGGTAGGGGGGAGGTGAGGGTGCCAGGAGACCCAGAGGGTATAAGGGGTAGGGGGGAGGTGATGGTGCCAGGAGACCTGGGGGTTATAAGGGGTAGGGGGGTGGTGAGTGTGCCAGGACACCCAGGGGGTATAAGGGGTAGGGGGTAGGTGAGGGTGCCAGGAGACCTGGGGGTATAAGGGGTAGGGCTGATGGGATAAGGTAGCTGAGGGGGCTGAGGGGATAAGGTAGTTGAAGGGGATAAGGTAGCTGAGGGGGCTGAGGGGATAAGGTAGTTGAAGGGGATAAGGTAGCTGAGGGGGCTGAGGGGATAAGGTAGTTAAAGGGGATAAGGTAGCTGAGGGGGCTGAGGCGATAAGGTAGTTAAAGGGGATAAGGTAGCTGAGGGGGCTGAGGGGATAAGGTAGTTGAAGGGGATAAGGGGGCTGAGGGGGCTGAGGGGATAAGGTGGTTGAAGGGGATAAGGGGACTGAGGGGCTGAGGGGATAAGGTGGTTGAAGGGGATAAGGTAGTTGAAGGGGATAAGGTAGTTGAAGGGGATAAGGTAGTTTAAGGGGATAAGGTAGCTGAGGGGGCTGAGGGGATAAGGTAGTTGAAGGGGATAAGGGGGCTGAGGGGGCTGAGGGGATAAGGTAGTTGAAGGGGATAAGGGGGCTGTGGGGCTGAGGGGATAAGGTAGTTGAAGGGGATAAGGTAGCTGAGGGGGCTGAGGGGATAAGGTAGTTGAAGGGGATAAGGGGGCTGAGGGGGCTGAGGGGATAAGGTAGTTGAAGGGGATAAGGGGGCTGAGGCGGCTGAGGGGATAAGGTAGTTGAAGGGGATAAGGTAGCTGAGGGGGCTGAGGGGATAAGGTAGTTGAAGGGGATAAGGGGGCTGAGGGGGCTGAGGGGATAAGGTAGTTGAAGGGGATAAGGTAGCTGAGGGGGCTGAGGGGATAAGGTAGTTGAAGGGGATAAGGGGGCTGAGGGGCTGAGGGGATAAGGTAGTTGAAGGGGATAAGGTAGCTGAGGGGGCTGAGGGGATAAGGTAGTTGAAGGGGATAAGGTAGCTGAGGGGGCTGAGGGGATAAGGTAGTTGAAGGGGATAAGGGGGCTGAGGGGGCTGAGGGGATAAGGTAGTTGAAGGGGATAAGGGGGCTGAGGGGCTGAGGGGATAAGGTAGTTGAAGGGGATAAGGGGGCTGAGGGGGCTGAGGGGATAAGGTAGTTGAAGGGGATAAGGTAGCTGAGGGGCTGAGGGGATAAGGTAGTTGAAGGGGATAAGGGGGCTGAGGGGGCTGAGGGGATAAGGTAGTTGAAGGGGATAAGGTAGCTGAGGGGGCTGAGGGGATAAGGTAGTTGAAGGGGATAAGGGGGCTGAGGGGGCTGAGGGGATAAGGTAGTTGAAGGGGATAAGGTAGCTGAGGGGGCTGAGGGGATAAGGTAGTTGAAGGGGATAAGGTAGCTGAGGGGGCTGAGGGGATAAGGTAGTTAAAGGGGATAAGGGGGCTGAGGGGGCTGAGGGGATAAGGTAGTTGAAGGGGATAAGGGGGCTGAGGGGGCTGAGGGGATAAGGTAGTTGAAGGGGATAAGGGGGCTGAGGGGGCTGAGGCGATAAGGTAGTTGAAGGGGATAAGGTAGTTGAAGGGGATAAGGTAGTTGAAGGGGATAAGGTAGTTGAAGGGGATAAGGTAGTTGAAGGGGATAAGGTAGCTGAGGGGGCTGAGGGGATAAGGTAGTTGAAGGGGATAAGGTAGCTGAGGGGCTGAGGGGATAAGGTAGTTGAAGGGGATAAGGTAGCTGAGGGGGCTGAGGGGATAAGGTAGTTGAAGGGGATAAGGGGGCTGAGGGGGCTGAGGGGCCAAGAAGGCCTTTAAGACACTGAGTGGGAACGCCAGGATCCAATACTACACAATAAACAAGTTATATACCATTGACAATGAATAACAGATGCAGTATTCCTGGTGGCTTATACCTTTCACCATAAATATCAATTAACACGATTTGATGTCATATTAATAGCAACTGTGATGTCAGATCACCTCACTTTTCTCGCCCAGCTCACTTTGAACATCCACTGCCCTATTTTAGCCTTCACTTAGAGCCATGGAAACCCTAGCTATGCTCTGGTACAATGTATGGGGGTCAAATTTTCAGAAAATGTACAATTTGTCTTCAGCAATCCTTTCAAATAACACAAATTTAAGACCATAATGATGTTCAAAATTCAGTTTAACACAACCAAACAGATGATTTGAATCAAGGCAATACGAAATATACTCAGATATACCTAGTTTTGACCATTTTTCAGTCTAATTTAGCAGAATTCACTAAATATGTAGATCTGCCAATTGTATATTTTCTGAAGATCTGACCCATGGGGGATATCCGTAACGAGTGACTACTTACGAGTGCTTCTATATACTTGCCTGAAGCGGGTGTGTGGGGTGTGATTACCCAGGTCCTATTACATCACCTCTATACATGACACCTGTACTTAGGCTGATACTGTGCTGTGTTTACTGGTAATAGGGCGACTCCACTATAGGTAAAAAACGGCGCAGACAGGCAGAATTCGTCGCCTACATGACTAAAAAATTCTAAAAATTCGGCGCACACATGTCACCAGTGGAAGAGGGGTAAAATAGGTTGTTGGCAACACATTTATTTGTTGCCACCAATTGCAAAATATCTAACTTGATTAGATATTTTGTTGCAAAAAATTCGTCGCAGCCGTTTTTTTGCCGTTTTTTCCGTAGTGGAGTCCCTGCATAATAGCGGAACTCCACTATAGGTAAAAAACGGCGCCAACAGGCAAAATTCGTCGCCGACATTTCGGAAAATTCGACATGACTAAAAATTCTAGTGGATGAGGGGGTAAAATAGGTTGTTGGCAACACATTTATTTGTTGCCAACAATTACAAAATATCTAACTTGATTAGATATTTCATCGCAAAAAATTCGTCGCAGTCGTTTTTGCCTGTTGGCGCCGTTTTTTTACCTATAGTGGAGTTCCGCTATAAGGCTGAGGTTTGGCTTTGGTATCATACAAACCGGTATACCTGGGTCAGAACCAAAGCAGAATGGATGAATCTGGTCACAAGTTTTTTTAATGTCTTTGTGGGAATGTGTTTATGTCTTTGTGGGAATGTTTTAATTCTTGAGTTGCTGAACGGTACGTTGGCTCAGATTTTCAGAAAATGTACAATTGGCAGCTCTACATATTTAATAAATTCTCCTAAATTAGGCTGAAAAAGGATGAATACTGGGTATATCTGAGTATATTTGGTGTCGCATTGATTTATAGTATCAGTTCTGTAATGTTAAACCGCATTTTGAAGCAATTTTTTGTCTTAAATGTGGGTCATTTGAGAGGATTGGTGAAGACAAACTGTACATTTTCTGAAAACCCGACCCATATAATAACATATGGCCGATAGTATAAACCAATTGAGAACACTAACATAGCTTTGTCTGCTGATTTAAAAACAAAATCTTTCTTTTAGGCCCATGATCGATGGAAGAAGTTTTATTCAGTAACTGATGCCAAAATTTGACCTTTTTCTAAATGGATCGAGCGATTTAAAAGTCAGACAAACAAATTACAAACAATTAACCTTCACCAGCATCAAATGATTACAAATGACAATGTTAAAAAATCCTTTCAAATTTGTTTCATCAGTTTTACAGCCAGTGCCCAATTTTTCTATGCGATGCAAAATGCAGCTCTGTATTCGCACAATTCCAGATTTCTGAGAAATCTTCAAAATATTAAAATAAATTTCAAAAGAATATTGTTTACATGAACGTGAATGAATATATTTTACCTGCTTCAGAACTAACTGTATATGCAGCATATTCTAGTTTTCAAATACGATTTCATCTTTTTTAATATCCTTGCGATCGAAATCTTTGTCCCAGACGTTATGTGTGGTACACATCGTTATTCAGGCATGGTTTGATATTTACATAAGTTTTATAATTTGTTTTTTTTTAAATGAATTTCATTGTGTCAAATTACAATTTGACATTTTTAATTTTTTTAATTTTTTTAAGCATATGTGACATCAGTTGTAATATAATTAAGTACAAATTCGAACAATTAAACATTGAGAAGTGATAATAGAAATAATATGAAATTACATCTACTTCAGTACAATATATGTAAAAAAAAAAATTTCATCAATTTTTCCTCCTTTTTGACAATGATAATACCTACACGAATAATAAAATCAACATTGAGTCAGTCGAATGTTCATATACTATATCCAAACTTCTTGCAAATAAGATATGGGTAAGATTTTCAGAATCTGTACAATTCAACTTCGTCAATATTCTCAAATGACCCACATTTCAGACGAAAATAAACTTGAAAATACATTTTAACCTAACCAACTAGATTGCTAGAGTCAATGCAATGCTAAATTTACTTGAATTTACCTACTATTGGCCAAATTGCAGCCTATTCTAGCATACTTTAATAAATGTGTACAGCTGCCAATTGTACATTTTCTGAAAATCTGACCCATATACTGAATTATAATGGCTAGGAATCATTGTACAATCATCAGCAATCAAATATACCGGTCATTGTTGTTTTGTAGATAACACGTACTTTATACGTATTTTAATGCAAAACCACAGTTCACGTAACGATGGTAACGATGCTAACGATGGTCCTAGCATATAGAGAGCAAATGTCTTAAATCCATTCGCACTGAATTATATCTTGTATTGTCTAGAAACCTTTTAAAGACTGAATATTACATCAACATTGCCATCACTCGAAATATTTATAACAGAATTTATCAAACATAGAATGCTGTGTACCACTTCCGTCCACGACGAAAGTGGAATAGTTTGCGGCCAAACATCATTGTAAGGTCTTAAAGAGGGCTAGCAAACCTCCCACTGTCGGAGAATTGTCCCCTTAATGTGACCAAGGTCGAAATAAACGTTTAGAATACAAACAAATGGTCTACCACTGTCGCCTTAGTGGCCGACGAGATAATCGCTAGCGACTTTCCATTTACCCGCAGGTGTTTGTGACCAAGTTGCAACCGACAATCTTGTATCTCTTGCGATCTAGGGAATATATAAAAATGTAGGTAAAGGGATCCAAGTAAAAAGTATCAGGTACGGTAGAAGTACGATAATATGATCCATGTAGTTGATGGATAATGATAAAAAAAAACCCAGGTTTGTGCCAAGGAAGTCATCTAATAACTTACTTGATATCAATTATCACTGTTTCTGTATCTCATTACCTGATATTATCAGGCCGATAACTCTCGTAATAGGACAATGACTCACAAGTCGCAAAATTGATATTTTTATTGGTGTTTGTTTCACAAGATCCCTTTATTGAAATGTTCTGATAGTTAGAAGGTTCAGCACTTATAGTCCTACAATCCTATGTAACAAATTTCGGGACATTGTATTGAATATATCTTTGCGTTTTGAAGGCCTTTGTATGGAGTATATTTAGTTACTTTGCTGGTAATTACCCATCCAGAAACATTGCAAATTTCTTTTTCCAAAAATGAAAATATCAAACTTAAAATATAGATTTACTTCTTAAATGTCCTTCATGTTTACTATCATTGGAATCGGCTTGATCTCCTCTTTTCAAATATGATGATATCTCAATATCCATATTTTGCGACTTATGACTAATTTTTCTAAAACTGATTACATATGCATTGGCATATTATACATTATATGTTTGACACAGCAGCAGAATATTGATAAACCCAGTCCTATAAGTCATATTATGAGTAACTCTTGTATAAACATATATCAGCAGCATAATACTGATAAACCCATCATAATATAAGTAACTCTTGTATAAACATATAACCGCAGCAGAATATTGATAAATCCAGTCGTACAAGTAATAATATGAGTAAATTTGGTGAGTTATTTTTTGCATGATAGCTGAGAACGCAGCTTTAATAGCAATCATTTGAAAATTCCCATTATCTCTGTATGGGTCAGAATTTCAGAAAATGTACAATTGGCAGATCTACATTATTTAGTAAATTCTGCTAAATAAGACTGAAGAATGGTCAAAACTAGGTATATCTGAGTATATTTGGTGTAGCCTACAATCTGCTTGGTTATGTTAAACTGAATTTTGAGCATCAATATTGTCTTAAATTTGTGTTATTTGAAAGGATTGCTGAAGACAAATAATTGTACATTTTGTGAAAATCTGACCCGTATATTGATTACATCCTTAATGGATATTAGAACAGAACTTCCCCAGGTCCTTCACCTGCTCAACTGCCAGAGCCTCAATCCTAATAATTAATCACTCTAATAATAAATCACTCTAAGAATAAATCACTCTGTGCAACTTGAAAATAACCAAATGAACATTTTTATCAGGAGGACACGCCTTTAATAAACAAAACTGTTTCATAAGAAAGGCTGGAATTTTTCAGTTGGTGATGATTTCCCCGCTGAAACGATTGATTTCCCGATGGGTGCAATGAGTAAGGCAGGCACCACTCAGTTCTTAAGATAAAGGTTCTCTCAGACCTTCAGACAGCGAAAATCCTTAGCTTATGGCTAAAAAATTGATGATGAATTCGTAAAATATCTTACAAATGGATGAACATTCAATCAAGGGTGGGTCACATTTCTGTGACAACATACCACAGGGAAAATATGTTTTCTTGCCAAACTTTAAAATTACTGTTATGCTTCAATTGCTTCATTTGTGATGTTTTTTAATAAAACCGACCTTATGGGCCAGATTTTCAGAAAATTTACAATTTGCCTTCGACAATTCTCCCAAATAACCCACATTTAAGACAAAAATGAGCGTCAAAATGCAATTTAACATAACTGAATTGATACTTTAAATCAATGCGATAGCAAATATACTCAGATATACCCGGTATTCTTAATTTTTCAGTCTAATTTTGGAGGATTTCCTGAATGTGTAAAACTGCCAATTGTACATTTTCTGAATCTCTGATCCCTATAATGGGTGTACGAATACAATAACCAGCTCAGAATTTTAATTGAAAATACTTTTTTAAGTGTTTACGTAGCATATCATTGACAGACCAAGGCCGACAGACTTGTCTGAAGCCCAGTCAACATCGGATAACCACCTTGTAGTTGTACATTTTAATATTGAATAATCTTCCCAGTATTTTATGCCCATGCTATATGTATGTAAAGCATACCATTCGGGGATGCAATACATATTCAATTAATGGCTCCAATTTGCACATTCAACAATTTAAGAATTGAACTTTGGCACTTAAAAATCATCTCCTAAGCAATTAATTAGTGAGCATTTGAGTTACTCAAGGTATGGGATGGTCAGTGCAAGAAAACAGTCAATGACTGAGAAGTCATGTACCGGTACCCTACACAAGGAACTTCTGTTTATAGGTCAGATTTTCAGAAAATGTACAATTCACCTTTACCAATCCTCTCAAATAACCGAAATTTCAGAGGAAAATAAAGTTCGAAATACAGTTCAACCTTACAAAACAGATTGCTAGAATCAATGCAATACCAAATATACCCGAATATACCCAGTATTGACCAAATTGCAGTCTAAATTAGCAGACTTCCCTAAATGTGTACAGCTGCCAATTGTACATTTTCTGAAAATCTGACCCATTTACAGCTTTGTTATCTCTGATAACTTCCCCATTCTAGGGCAATCCAATTAAAGTGATATTGATTGGAATAGTTCTTATTAAGTAACTTCACTCCACGTATTCATCTCAAAATAGAAACTTACATTTGTAGATAAATCTAAATTCAAATCGATTCATTCTAGTTTTGACGTGCTAAAATATGAGGCCAACCACTAGTAGATGATCCAGCGGAGGTATTCAATTAGCTGAATGTTACCTGAAACGTTTTATTTTGAACCTAAAAAATACAGAAATTCGGTGAAAAAATGTATTAAAGTTATTAATAAAATCCTATAAATTATTGGGGTTCAGCCCCAGAACGGATTGGACAGGAGAGGGATCTGAGTTTTTGTTCAGTTTTATTGGGGTCCGACGTTTCGGGCACATCTGCCCTTTTTCAAGGATTGTTAATAAAATCATTAATTGCATTTGATCAGTCACAGACCCATCAACTATCTATTGATAAGTTTAAGACAAACTTCTACACACTCGGAACATTGAAGCTTTTAATTATTTATACGTGCGTTCTTCAATAAATTCAAACGAAATCATTTATCAAAATGAAGAAAATGGAAAGAGGCAATTGCACAATCATCATGTGGGTCAGATTTTCAAAAATGTACAATTTGTCTTCAGCAATCCTTTCAAATAACAAAAATGTAAGACGATAATGATGTTCAAAATTCAGTTTAACATAACCGAACAGATGGTTTGAATCAAGGCAATACCAAATATACTCACATATACTTAGTTCTGACCATTTCTCAGTCTAATTCAGCCTAATTTATTAAATATGTAGATCTGCCAATTGTACATTTTCTGAAAATCTGACCCATGTTACATATTGATTAAGTGATAGATGTTTGCGCAACCCACTTCAATACAGAAACCTCGGAAGAACCACCACCAAGTTTAAGAAGTACAAAACTTTGACACTTAAAGATAAATCATCTCACAAGCAATTAATTAGTGAGCATTTGAGTTACTCAAGGGATGGCCTGGTAAGTGCAAGAAAACAACTCTTGAGTAATCTGCCTTTACCTCGGGGAGTACCTTATAACATGCTCTCAACCTAGACATGCACACTCTAAGCCCCAAACTACCAACATTGTTTCTTCATTTTCTTTTAAAATACTTTCTTTCTTTCTTAGTTTCATTCCACTTTCCAAGATACTGTAGTCAAAGACATATATCATTTTATTATTCTACTTTCATTATCTTTGTTAAATAGTTCCTGTAGAGAGCCCGGTTAGCTCAGTCGGTAGAGCATCAGACTTTTAATCTGAGGGTCGAGGGTTCGAGTCCCTCATTGGGCTTAAATCTTTTGCCCACTGTGTTATAAAATGCCGGTCTTGTGTACATGTATGTAGCCCAGTGCATGCTAAGGATCCACTGCAAATGTTGCTAGACGTTTTGCTTCCAAACCGCATCATCAGATTTATAGATAGAGTATAGCAAAAGTATATCATATTTATTACAAAAGTACATACATTCCTATACTCACCTTAAATTCACGTTTCAGGGACACAATCTGATGTTTCTTTTTCCGAGGCGGAAGTAGGGATGAAGGGATGAAGGAGGTGATTGTAATCGTTGCTAGACTATTATTCGATGAGATTAATGAATTACACAGTGTGTCTGAAAGGTTACTAACACTATATAAGTCAGATTTTAAGAAAATGTACAATTGGCAGCTGTATACATTTAGTAAATTCTGCTAAATTAGGCTGAATTTGGTCAATACTGGGTAAATCCGAGTATATTCAGCATTGCATTGATTCTAGCAATCTATCTGGTTAGGTTGAACTGTATTTGGAACTTTACTTCCGTCTGAAATTTGGGTTATTTGCGAAGATTGGCGAAGTTGAATTGCACATTTTCTGAGAATCTGACCCACGTATAAAATTGTCTAGGTTTTGTGAAATAATCAGAAAATTAAACACAGCGATCTCTTGTGTGGAATTTGCTAGGAATACGGCTTTAAGGGTGGACTAGAGGAATGATAGATACCAAACGGATGGCTGGAGCTATCTGGGGTAGATACAGCAGTCTGGCAGCACTTTAGAGTGGAGAAGTGACGGCAATGTGTTAACCCCACAAGTGGCCTACGAATGAGCCACTGGGGTAAAGACAAGTGAGGGGAATGGAGTGAGAGAGAGGAGAGATAACGAAGGAGGAGAGTAAAGACAGATAGAAAATGTTTGGTGGCTGGGGAGGAGTAGGGGGGGGGCACGGAGATGGGGTGATTCAGCAGTATTGAATGTTTGTGATGTACAAATTCTTTTCTGCTGTGCTTACAGAACTGTAACTTTACATCAGAAAATCAATGCCAATTAACATGATAAATAGACACATTAGCAATGACAATATAGGTGGTGCAGTATGTAGAAAATAGCAATTGAATTGAATACTGCCATATTTTGTACTTGAACATGTAAATGTCATGTTTGTGTTGATATTTTAGTTTGATATTATGTATGTATAAATCTATATTGTTTACATGTTTATATGTTTATGTTAAAGGGTCGTATTGTTCAGCAGGTGCCTTACATGTTCGATACGAAGGAGGAGGTGAACGAGAAGTTGGCATGACGAAAGAGAGTTTATGGGAGGATGAGGGGTGGAAGGCGAGAAGAGAGAGAAGAGAAGAGAGAGAAGAGAACCTTGGCAAGAGAGAGAAGAGAACCTTAGCAAAGTAAAGACAAGTGGGATTTAAGGTGACAAAGGTTAGACAACGATGGGAGAAGGTAGAGTGGGAGTGAGGATAGGGAGATAAGGGGGATTTAAAGAGCGAAGAAGACAGGGGAGTGAGCAGGAGATTGGAAAGGGAAGGCGAGCGAGAGGAACAGAAGGAGAAGAAAACAAGGGAGAATAAAGACTAAAATAATTAACGGAGTTGAAAGTTTTATGAACTATTTCCCTGTATGTTAAACAGAATCCATTTCTCTCATTAACACAAAGGACTGCTATAGAAACACCTATATATAGCAGAATAATAATAAGGATTTCTCCTAAAAAAAAGAAACAGTTCTCATTCACCCACAGTAAGGAAATTACTGGTTCTACCATGGGAATGAGAAATGTTTCTGGTTATCTTTTCATGCGCCTTGAAGTTGTAATAGCTGTTTGTCAATCTCCGCAACTATCTGTGTCTTTCTCTCCTCCCCCTCCTCCTCCATCTTCTTGTCCTTCTCCTTCTTCGCCTACCCATTCCCCTCCGTCTCCTCCCCCTCCCCCTCCTCCCTCTCGTCCCTCTCCTCCCCTCCTCCCCTCCTCCTCTCCCTGTTCCCCTTCCTCCTCCTCCCATGCCCCTGCCCCTGTTCCCCCTCCTACCCTCCCCCCTCCTCCTCTCCCTCTTCCCCTTCCTCCTCCTACCCTCCCCCTGCCCCTCTTCCCCCTCCTGCCCCACCTGCCCCTGCCCCTGCCCCTCCTGCCCCTCCTGCCCCTCCTGCCCCTCCTGCCCCTCCTGCCCCTCCTGCCCCTCCTCTCCCTCCTCTCCCTCCTCCCCCTCCCCCCCTTCTCCCCTCCTCCCCCTCCTCCCCCTCCTCCCCCTCCTCCCCCTCCTCCCCCTCCTCCCCCTCCTCCCCCTCCTCCCCCTCCTCCCCCTCCTCCCCCTCCTCCCCCTCCTCCCCCCTCTTCCCCCTCCTCCCCCTCCCCCTTCAACCGTTAATGCCATAAATGACATTCATACAGGTTTAACCCACATTATAATACACACTCGATATAATCTTTGCCCACCATCTTAGGCCCTACATCTAATCTAATCTCCCTCATTCCATTACCCGCATTTAATCTTTACTATTCACAATTTCTTTGTAACTTGGAAGAACCCATGTTTTGTACGTTCTCCAGGAACGAGGAGGAAAGCCAGTAATTCATGCCTGATCAGCATGTCAATTGGACTGGCAAATTAATGCTCCCGCATTTACTTCCTCCTGGTGAAATAAAATGTGATGCGTCACAGAAAAATAAGTCAAGAAAATGATTTTGAGATAATACCATTTTTGAAAATTTGAGATTAAGTGGATTCCAACGAAGGTAACATTGAGTAAACCTAAAAACTATTTCTGTATGTTATGTTTCAAAACAGGTTTGGAATATTCCAGGGTGGAAAATTACTAGTAAAGTTATTAATTGTTAAATATACTCCATAGGATGAGTTTAGAAACGACATATTTAATAGATTGTCTAGAAATGTGGTAAGCGCTAGATAACCCCAAAATAAGACCATTGCTACAAAGAGATCTTGTGAATAAAACACTTTGAAAGATATTAATTGTGAGATTTATACGACTCATATTTCTGGAACATATCACATCTGTTGTCCCCAGGTTAAATAATATATTACAATGGGGTCACAGCCCCCCTACCTCCCCGTTCCCCTCGACCGCCTCTTCCTCTTACTTCTCATTCTGACAATTGTTTCAATATATCCATTCTCCCCGTTCTACCTTCTGACCCTCGTTTATGTCACTTTGTGTAATGGTCCATATATATAAATGTGTTCCTCTTGGCGCGACTAGAAGAACATATATAATGGGTCAGATTTTCAGAAAATGTACAATTGGCAGCTGTATACATTTAGTAAATTCTGCTAAACTAGGCTCCAATTTGGCCAATACTAGGTAAATTCGAGTATATCTTGCCTTGCATTGATTCCAGCAATCTGTTTGGTTAGGTTGAACTGTATTTTGAAGTTTATTTCCGTCAGAAATGTGGGTTATTTGAGGAGTTTGGTGAAAGTAAATTGTACATTTTCTGAAATTCTGACCCATATGCTGTTCACTATAGCTAACCCGATTGTCTCCTTCAGCACAACTTCGGCACTACCTAACTTCAACTAGGCAGTGTAAACATATGTGATGTGTTTCAGAAAAGTGAGTCACAAGTCGCAAATTTCATATTTTTAAAAGGCATTTATACACAAGATTATCTGTTTGGAATGTTTTCATCTTTCGAGTACCTATAGTCAGGTAGGTCTTATGAATACATGGATAATACCATCAATAAGATATGTGGATCAGCTTTTCAGAAAATGCACAATTGGCAGCTGTACACATTTAGTAAAGTCTGCTACATTAGCCTGCAATTTGGCCAATACTAAGTAGATTTGAGTATATTCGGCATTGCATTGATTCTAGCAATCTGTTTGGTTAGGTTGAACTGTATTTTGAACTATATTTTCGTCTGAAATTTTGGTTATTTGTGAAGATTGGCGAAGTTGAATTGTACATTTTCAGAAAATCTTACCCATATGATATTGCCAGAGTTGTATCCTGGCGTAAAACAAATCCTTTACATTGACCGAGTAAGTGAAACCCGTGGTCCTTCTTTCACACGTATTATCTGGTTGATAATGCTTTATCACTTCTCTCATTGTCTTTTACATGCAGAAATGTCTTCCCACCGTGGAGGAGACGCCTCCCTCCTCAGGGTTTGGGCCAAGTCGTAAAAGGATACGGACCAGCTGCGGCAGGAGTGTAAGTCCATTCAAATTCCGTAGGATCCTTGTTCGCAGCTGAGGTTAACAAAAGAATGGAATTGAATTTCCATGGTGAAAATCACCTTTATTAAAATCCACAATCTTTGCCTGGGAGACGAACAATGTAATCTCTCGCCTGCTTGTTGTCGTTCTAGAAATCTGATGAAAGAATTATGTTATTTTGAGACTGAGTGCTTGGATTAGTGGACCCCTTGTCGAAAGGTACTTTTACAATTTAAAAGGATAGCATTTCATAATAATAGAAATGTTATCAGTTGTATTCGCTTATGATTGAGGAGCCTATCTCACATTCCCTCTTCAATTACTTCAATAATGCAATCTTGACCAAGAAAGTTATTCTTTTTTCGCAATCTTTACATTCTTGTATTACTATTGTTTGGTGAATAACATCAATACCTAATTATATTTTCCATGGAAAATAGATCACCAGCCTGCATGGAAAGAAACCTCTGTTTATGCAAAATATTATATTCGGCTTCATTTCATCAAATATAATTTTAACAAAGGTGGGCGCGATATTCAGGGTATTGAATTGTATTGTATTCGGTTAGAATTGCATATCATTCAGATGAAAAATTGTAACTGAATAACATGCAACTTCACTCCAATCCAATTCAAAACATCTTTTATCTGTATCTAGCTTCTTATATGGGTCAGATTTTCAGAAAATGTACAATAAGCAGCTGTACACATTTAGTAAATTATGCTAAATCAGGCTGCAATTTGGTCAATACTAGGTAAATTCAAGTATATTTGGCATTGCATTGATTCTAGTAATCTGTCTGGTTAGATTTCACTGTATTTTGAACTTTATTTTCGTCTGAAATTTGGGTTATTTGAGAGGATTGGTAAAGGCGAATTGTACATTTTCTGAAAATCTGACCCATATGCAAACAAGGGCCATACAAATCCAGGTCCTCCAGTATCTTGCTTCATTATAACTTCATCATAACACATAGCTGAATGACAGGTGAGAATGAGTGTAATAGCAGTAGTGTGCAACAACTAATCACATTGTCCTTTTAATATTTAAATAAATTGTGATGATTCAGAACCCAAACACATTTTTATATGTCAAGAATCTTTATTGCTTATGGCATATAAATTATATAATACAATTAATAGTGAATAGAAGACAGTACCAGTAATTGGATAGATTTTTAAGAATCTCGTCCAATACATACTCCATTACTAGCTCCTCGTTCCCTTCTTAATATATATTGGGGTAGATTCTTGTAACATACTAATATTTTAATTCATTAGAATTGTAATGGGAATATATATGTGAGATCTGAACCAATCAGCATGATAATATGATGAATAAATGATATATAATATATCAAAAGTAATAGTATACTACCCAAGAAAAGACCAGTTACAACTTACCAGAGCTGAACTACACGGCATGGTAAAATACAGTACAAATAAAAATTGTCATGTACGTGGCACAGGAAAATGAGTCACAAGTCGAAAGAAATGGATTTTAGGATAGGCCTTACCATCATATTTGAAATAAGGAGATCAAAACAAGTCCAATGATGGTAAACATACGGACATCCAATATGTACTTGTCTATATTTCAATGCGTGAATAAAAAGTCCAGCAGATTACTTAATGATCAATAGAGTAGTTAAATATACTCTTTAAGATAACCTCAGATATGGGTCAGATTTTCAGAAAATGTACAATTCACCTTCACCAATCCTCTCAAAAAACCCACATTTAAGACAACAATGAGCTTCAAAGTGCAGTTTAACATAACAGAACTGATACTTTAAATCAATGTGATACCAAATATACTCAAATATACTCTTATATTTAGAGCAATCAAACTTATTTATTTGAACGATCGTAGAGATGGAGAAACGCTGAGCCAAATCTGTGGTATTGAACCTCTAAAAAAGCGCTATGATATCGCTCTTTTAGAAGTTATGTTTAGAAAGAAACAAGACCTTGATAACATTACAATTATACCCAGACAAACCAGACAGAATGCTGGGCCAGTAATTAAGGCCATTAGGCCAGCCCTTGAGCTTGTAAATAAATCCCCCAATGTGAGAGGACCAAAAATTTGGAACCAGCTGCCAGGTGATGTAATGCAGAAAAATTGGCCATCAATTAAAACGTACCTAAAAGCACATCATGACTGGTATGGTTAGGAATTATGGTTAACGGTGTAAATACTCTACTGGTCTAGCCGGTAACTTGAGAAAAGAAAGATAACACAAATTGTTGTTCTTATTATTCGGGCGTAGCCTTGGCAGAGGCAAAAGATAACTCAAAAAAATTATCTTCGTTGTTGATGTAAAACTGGAAATGTATTTGATACTTCTGAAATTGATTTAGTAATTGTGCTGATGATGTATAATCTTCTGTAAATGTTAAAAAAAAATTAAATATCTGATATATGATTATGATACTGATTTTTGTTTTGAAATGATTACCATGAGATTACCCTTGTGTAAGCAAAGGAACTGGAATCAATAAAATTTCTTTAAAAAAAAAATACCCGGTATTCATCATTTTTCAGCCTAACTTAGTAGCATTTCCTAAATGTATAGAGCTGCCAATTGTACATTTTCTGAAAATCTGACCCATATGCATAGGTATATTCAACCTCGAGATTTGGTCCATGGATTTATGGGTGAAATTTTCAGAAAATGCACAGTTCACATTCAGAAACCCTCTTAAATAATGCGAATTTGATACCAAAATCAGACTCAAAACACAATTCAACATAAGCAAACAGATTCTTTGAATCACCTCGATGTCAAACATACTCAGATATACCTAGTATTTATCGTTTTTCTGTCTAATTTAACAAAAGTTACCAAATATTCTAGAGCTGCCGATTGTGCATTTTCTGAAAATTTGACCCTTATGCTACTGACAGCACTAAACACCCCAAAATGGCAACCATTCTGAGCAGGGTTCCTATGGGACAGCATTTGAAAAATATCATTATTTGGTGACTTTTGACTCATTTTCCTGCAACACATCACAAATGCCAAAGGTGAGAGAGGTAGGCTGCTCACACCTGATATTCCCTATAGTGTTTCCACCATTGCTGACACGAATAGTTTACAGATATGGGTCAGATCTTCAGAGAATGTACAATCCGCCTTCACTAATTCACACAAATAACCGACATTTGAGATAGAAATAGAGCTGAAAAATGCAGTTTAACAAAGCAAAAACGATACTATAAATCAATGCGACACCAAATATACTCAGATATACCCGGTATGTATAATTCATCATTTCTCAGCCTAATTTAGCCAAATTTCCTCAATGTGTAGAGCTGCCAATTGTACATTTTTATCTTTGAAATATTTCCTCGTGTGTAGATGTATTTGTGCACGATTTTCTATGTATCTAAAATATTATCAATGATTAACTTCAGAGGTAGACAACACATTTTACCCCCGTGACATAATTATGATCTTTTTCCATTAAGTTTGTACCATATGACCTCAAATATAGATATGAGTAGAACATTTTTGGCAAAAATCAGTGGAAAATTTCTTTTTTTAATTATAGTAAAACGCGAATAAATAACCCATGTTCCCATCAACTCCCATAGTAAAGCACTTTTATTTACAAGAGACTGTAAGTTTGTGAGATAATTCTATTTTTCGATTTCTTTTTTTTTATGTAGCAAGGGATAATCCTTGAAAGTTTTAGGAAAATATCAGTGGCCACTCGTGTTTTCAGTGAAAACCCGCATCTACCTTTAAAGCCACTTATAAATGTAAACTTTTTCTATGTAATCGAACTTTCTAGATTTAATATACAGTATAAACCTGAGGAATCTAACACATTTTTGCATGTTATTTTAAAAGATAGAAATAAAAGTTTGGTTTCTCTATTACCTACCACTGTCATAATGTTCTCATGACTTCTTCTTGTTTCTTTCTGTCCTACTCTTTTTGTGGCATGTTTTATTAGGGAGATTTAGCCACCACAACGCACCAACACATCACTAACGCATCCAGCGATGTGGTGCTACATAATTATCGATGTAGGGACCTCTAGGCTAAGTTAGGCCTCTCGAGAAATCCCCATCACTCGACAAAAATCTTTTCTCCTAGCTAAGGAAAAGATACATATCCCCATACTGAAGCTAAGGAGAGGAATTAATAAAATGTTTACTGCTAATTGCCCACCAAGAAATATTGCTTTTTTCAAACATAAACTTTTATATACCAGACATAAAACACTTCTTAGATATGCTTAATGTTTACCTTCATTGGAATCGTTTATTTTTTGTGATTTGTGACTCATTTTGCTATATATCCTATATTTCTGTATTCACTTATATGGAGTACTGTGTATAGGATGTGTTTCCGTATGTCTTACCATCAGTAGATCGGAACAAAGCGAAGGAAATAATGCTTCTATTGAACCCTTTTCTGTATTATCCGAGCTACTTGATGTATCATATGAGTCAGGTTTTCAGAAAATGTACAATTGGCAGCTGTACCCATTTAGTAAATTTGGCTAAATTAGGCTGCAATTTGGCCAATACTAGGTGAATTTGAGTATATTTGGCATTGCATTGACTCTAGCAATCTGTTTGGTTAGGTCGAACTGTATTTTGAACTTTATTTTCATCTGAAATTTGGGTTATTTAAGAAGATTGGCGAATTTGAATTGTACATTTTCTGAAAATCTGACCCATATATAGATCTAGGGCTTGATGGGACAAATGTGTTATATCAGATTTTGCTTGAATTAGGATCAGCTGAAAATAATATCACACCATGTTATGCTGTTTTACAATAAAAATAACTCGATTTCTAAATCTAACTTGTGAATGAAACACAGCTACGGCCACAAACCCCAAATGTCGCAAAAAATGGATTTTGAGATGTCATCATATATTTGGAAAGATGGGAACAAGCGGATTCCAATGATTGTAAACATGAAGGATATCTGAGAAGTGTTTTTATATTTTATGTTTAGCACATTTAATATTTGAAGTTTGTGCAATATGTTTGGGTGGACAATTACCAGTAAAGTAGCTAAATATACTCTATAGGTAGACCTGTGAAACGCAAGGATATATATCTAATAGACTATCTTGAAATTAGGTACATGTCTTAATATGACTTGAAGCGCTAAGCCCCTCAAAAATGAAAAAAAAATAAACAAAGAAATCTTGTAAATAAATCACTTTGGAAAATATCATTTTTGCGACCTGTGACTCATTTTCCTAAAACACATTACAAATAGTGGCTTGTGTCAAGATTAGGGCCCCTTTACCTATCTACTACCACCATAGGGCTGTCACCATAGCCTCTGCAATAAAAGATAACCTTGGCTACTAAGGACATCAGCCATCTCTCCCCAGCAATTATGCGTAGTATACTACCATCTAAAGCGGTAAAAGAAGTGGGTGAATGATAGTGGAGTCAAACAAAGCTATGTATGGAAATGCGTGTATGTATGGATATGCCATGATTTCACTGTTTTCAGCTAATAAACCATGACTTCTATATAATGTGTCCCAAGTCTCAAAATTGATAAGGGTTTTATACACAAGGTCTCTTTGGAAGAATGTTCTCATCTTTGGGATACCCACTGCGTATGACCACATACATGTACCAAATCTCAAGACAATGTTATAAATATATCCATTTATTTCACCCTCGATATGCTCAGTCCATAGAAATAACATAGGCTGTGTATATTGTTTAGCTGGTCAGTAACTGAAGCGACATTGCACGCGGGCAATACGGCCGACCTAGTTTGTTTTTTTACGCTGTGTGCATGCATGCTTTCTGATCTTCGCCAGTTCCGGTCCTTCTTCGGAGCCATGTTTTCGAAGCGAATCAAGCTAAGAACTAATTATTTAACATTTTATTTCTCAAAATTGCTGTAGATCATGTTAATTTAACATTAGTTTAGTGTGCGGGTGAAAAAAACACAGAACAACCCTTGGATTCTCGGCGTCGTGAATATTCACCCATGACGGTAGCGGGGCTACCGCCCCTTGACCGTCATCAGTGAATATTCACTCCTGCCTCGAATCCCGGGAAGTTCTGTATAGTATTTCTAAGGTCATCTTGTAGAGTATATTAAGCTGCTTTACTAATAAATGGCCACCAAGAAATATTCCACAATTATTGTCTAATATAAAAATATCATAAAAATATAGAAATGCTTATCAAATGTCTTATTGTTTACTATCATTAGAATCGGCTTGATCTCATCTTTTCGAATATGATGATATCTCAAAATCAATTTTCTTCGACTTGTGGCTCATGCATTCTCAGAACTGTAACAGATCGCATATGCATTAAGCCAATGCATAATTGAATAATTCTCTGTAATGTAGTTCAATAGGCGCAAGATTAAAGTGTTATATATATATATATTATGACACGGAAATACTTCTATACATGGGTCAGATCTTCAGAAAATATATAATTGGCAGCTCTACACATTTAGGAAATTCTCCTACATTAGCCTGAAAAATAAAGAATACCGGGTATATCTGAGTGTATTTGGTATCGCATTGATTTAAAATATCAGTTCTGTTATGTTAAACTGCATTTTGAAGCTCATTTTTGCCTTAAATGTGGGTTATTTCAGAGGTTTTGTGAAGACGAATTGTACATTTTATGAAGATCTGACCCATATATATTGACATGGTGTGAAGATTGTCTGTAATTAATGAAATGCTGTCAATAAAAAAATTAAACATATTCACTTTATTAAGGTGAAGAAGAAACAATTTAATAACTTAGCAGTGAGCCACTTCCGGTGACTGAGGGAAGTAGTATTATTCACTGGGGGAATACTGTGAAGCCAAGACCTGAACACCTCCGACTGTAACTGGAGAAAGGTCTTCTCATAGTTATCCCAACCGATGTAAATAAAAACATTTAAATACCAATTAATAGTAATTCATTAGGCAAAAACGCAAATTTAATTTGACAGAATTCCGGATTTTATGAATATAAGGTAACGATGAATTGATATATTTTGTGATTGAAAACTATTTTCAGAAGTAAGAAGAGATTTTGGACGCTTCAACATGACTGTGTGACAGGGAAAACATCGTATTTGACAATTATTAACGATCATTTTATGACTATAATTCGTGAGAGAATGATTTGATGAATGATGAGAGAATATTAGATGAATATAAATAACAGTTAAGTAGTTTCAAAGATCGCTAAAGGTAGTGCTATACCGCGCTGTGCTCATTCTTTAGATTCTATTTTTAACACCTGTTTACTCCACGATCTGCAGCTTCTATGCGCGGGAATGTAATCCTACTGCGTAATCGTGTGTGTAGGATCGCACGCAAGTCAACAGCATGTCGGTCAGATTTTCAGAAAATGTACAATTCACCTTCACTAATTCTCTCAAATAACCCACATTTAAGACAACAATGAGCTTCAAAATACAGTTTAACATAACAGAACTGATACTTTGAATCAATGCGATACCAAATATACTCAAGTAGACCTGGTATTCATCATTTTCCAGACTAATTTAGCAGAATTTCCTAAATGTGTAGAGCTGCCAATTGTACATTTTCTGAAAATCTGACCCATGTATCCAGTTCGTTGCCATGCAAACTCCCGCCTTCTCATTTTGCCATGCTTTTATTATACCTGATGGCATGATGGAGGTTTGTAATCGATCGAGACGTTGGGTCAAATCGCATGACACCCCAAAGAGGTGGAGTGTGACTTGACCCAACATCATGATAGGTCTATTATAGGTATTTATTATATACTAAATAAACAAGGAAACTTGATTCTAATAGTATTTTACCTTATTTTTCATCAATCTTGTGGATATTTGACTTTTCAAAGGGCACCCCTGAATAGCACCCCTGAAATCACATACTATGTAATAACATATAGTATCTCACTGACACCATAACCATTTGTTCTAGTACTTCCGGTTTTGTTTCACGGGAAGACTTGACCGTCGTTTCAACTGCTTCTTCAGCTGCTAAGTACAGCATTTATTAAATGAAACTATATTCTAAAAGGGGAAAGTTTAGTCTACTATAATTGTAAGTCCCATTGTTCTGTAATGATAAGTTTTCACAAGAAAATTAGATCAAAGACAGACCAAAGTTTAGAACAGGTCTCCCAGCCTGTCTCTTTCTAACCTCCAGGCTGACTATTAAAGTGTAAGGACGGTCATATTTCCGATCCATCACCTGTAGATTTGATTTGTAAATAATATGTTTTGACTATTCCTTTATCATCCTGGAGTAAAAATAGAACCCAAACTCGAAGGTATTATTAGCAATAGGATTGCATGGGTCCTCGTCAAATCTTCGTCAAATCTTCATCAAATCTTTTCACATAACAGCACTAGCCATATCAGGCTTGTGCTGCCATGGAATAGTTTTGACTCTGACCCATGCAATCCTATTACTAATGATACCTACTCGAGAGGTTCTATCATAGGAATGAATTATATAAAGTCACAGCGATACAGCTGCGCCGCGTTTCATAAGGAACGCAGCGCGCGTTATAAGACCTAACAACAGTCATTCCCAAATAAAGAATGACATATCTTAACATAGCGCGCGGTAAGGGCCAAAATTGACGGCAACTAACTTTGCGTTACAATAACAAATGCACGTTAAATATATCGCTATCCGACACATCGTTGCGCTACCATAACAAACGTGCACTGCGTTACTTATAAAACGCTCTACAGATGTAACATTTACCATAGGTTTTCCCTGCCAAGATCAATGGCCATGATATACGGTCACACTTTAGTATTGAGCGAGTGAGATTTTTATATATGAGATATTTTAGAGTGGGCAGAGAGAGGGGAAAATGTGGCTCAATAATTGATGGCATGATGGAATGTCTGGCAGGTTTGGTTTATCCTCACGCCATTTTACAGATGGACAGATGATGCTATGATTTGTTACCATTTGGCGGAAGACCATCCATATTTCATCATGTGGTTGCAGTTATTCTGTATGCATTTTACTCGATTTAAGTTGCTGTGGTGCTTGGATTTTGCTTCATGTTTAGCTAGAAAAGATGCTGAAACTGTATGCAAAAAGGAACATTGAAAATTAGCCCAGATAAATGTTGTTTTTGTCTCTCGTGTGATTCTATTTTTATTAGTAACTAGCAAAGTACCTGTCCCCCAGACGGTCACCCTCTCTCCCCACACTTCCGCCTCTCCCTTGTTTCCCTCCCCCTCTTCTCTGTCTCTGTTTTTCTCTCTCAACCGCATGTCCATTAGTA
>OW804095.1:37632762-37826764 GCA_942159475.1 Sthenelais limicola
TACTTCCATTCCCGCCCTCTCCCTCCCTGTTCCTCATGCTCCCCCTCCTCGCTTTCTCTCCTTCTCCTCTCTCCCTTCCCGTACATCCTCTCCCTCCCCTCTTCTTTCCCTCCCTCTCTTCTTTCCCTCCCCCTCTCCTATTCCCCCACCCTCTCCCTTTTCGTCACTCTCCCCCTCCTTCACCGTCTCCCTACCCTCTTTCTCTCCAATACCCCCACCCTCTCCCTTCCCCTCTTCTTCACTTTCCCACTCCTCTGCATGTAGTTAGGTCTCCTATATGCCTTCACAAAGCACATACGACGTCCTCCAGACAAGGTGGACACAACTCAGGTGGACAGATGAGTAAAACGGTTTGTAAAAGAACAAATTCTGAGACCATGTGAGACAAAGAAACCCCTCTTGTCAGTTACTCTTTTCTACCTCTTTTCTTAGAATTCGCTCTTCCCGTATATCATATGGATTCTGTGGAGGAAATCTAAAAAATAGGGAAGACAATATCAAGATAATTAACTTCCATCATTATTGTTCTGTGTGAGCCCGGCACATACATTAAAGCTGGATTCTCAGCTATTACGACAAAACAAATCTTACCATATTAACTCATATTATGACTTATATTATAAATAGGGCCATAGTCATCAGTATTCTGCTGCTGGTATATGGGTATACAAGAAGTTGAGGCCAAATTGACCGAGAGAAAAAAGCGATAATAAGTGATATCGTCGCAGGAAAAAACTTTGGCAGGTCCTACAAATACAAACAAGGACTTATTACTTAGATATTAACTTTCTGTCCCACAGAAGTTTAACGCTTGTTCCTTACATTATACGTCAGTGCGTTATGAAGCTATTGTCAAAACATGATTTATGAAACGGTTCAACCGGGAGATAGAGCTCACTTAAGTCTCCTTTGTCTTCCTACCATATCCTTTTATGAGGGAAAATCAAAGTAAAATAGACACGATCACACACCCTGAGAGGATAATATACCCTCCATCTCCTTTGTCTAATGGGGGTTCTATGGGGAATGGTGCATTGATGAGAAGGACAGATACTATATGAAGATTGTTTCTTGTTTGATATTGATATGGTGGCAGTAACATCCATCACTCAATTCTAAATTAGCTGCAGTTGTTTAAATATCATATAGACCTGAGGAATTAATACTATAATCCGAGAAAGCAATGTTCTCCCCTGGAATTCAGGATAGGAAAAAAGAATCATATATTGCTTCTGAAACTCTACAGTAAATTCTGCTAAATTAGGCTGACAAATGATAAGTACTATTCATTAATATAAGAGTTTTTAAGCTCATTCGTATATCAAAATGGTATGGGTTATTTTGAGAGGATCCGTGAATTCGAATTGTAGACGATGGCGAACCATTATATGGGTCAGATTTTCAGAAAAAGTACAATTGGCAGCTGTACAGATTTACTAAGTTCTGCTAAATCAGGCTGCAATTTGGTTAATACCAAATAAATTCGAGTATATTCGGCATTGCATTGATTCTAGCCATCTGTTTGGTTAGGTTGAACTGTATTTTGAACTTTATTTTCGTCTGAAATTTTGGCTATTTGAGAGGATTGGCGAAGTTGAATTGTACATTTGCTGAGAATCTGACCCATATAGAGTATAGCTATTTTGGAATAATCCCCATTTAGGACAGAGTCAAGTTATGAACTGACATGTGTGCTTAAGGTTACAAGACAGATGAACACCATTTCGTTGTAAGGGAAGACTTAACATGGATTTTCCAATATCGCACTACATTTCAGCAGAAATTGAAACGAAACGAAAATCAGCGTTCCTTGAATTTCATGAGAGATGTGAATGTGGGGCAATTGATTGGAAGAACAGTAATTTAAGCTTGTAAATTAAGATTTGTCCTTTAAGAATTGAAGCCAAAGGCAAATGTAATAAATTGATACAAATGATGCGTGTAATTGGACGCAAAAATCACCCTTCTCCCGTCTAGTAACAGGGCACAGAATTGGCACAAATGAACTAATGTCATTTATCAAAATTTCCATGTTTGATTACAGGGTTAACTCTCAAAATTATTTCTGATCAATTTGATTTTTTCCTCCAGCAAATTGAAAGACTTGGTAATTAACATCACAAATCATTCGTCCTTCGCTCCGTTGGTTCCTTATGTTTTGGTTTGTTTGAACTTGGTGAAGTTTAATTTTTACTCTAAGGCCTGCACTACCCATAAGTGATTAGTAATCAGTGATTTGCTCTAATGTATATAGCATTTATAGCACTGCTACGGTCATATGGCACTGATACGGTCTATGCATATACCACTGAGTGAGATATGCAGCCTTAATATCTGAACCCCTGCATATTCTATGAATATGGAAATGTTACTTCATGGATGGAAACTAGATAGTCATACTCGTGTCGAGTTTCCATGCAGTAACTATGAAAATTAGTTTGATGGAATCTGTAATATATATATCTTATATATATATATAAAGCAACAGTCTAGTATACGCCCAAACATGGATGTGCATGGGGCACAACATAAAATATAAAGGCCGCAACGCGAAAAAAAAAAGAAAAAAAAAGCCCGCCATGCGTATAGGATTGCCTACACTTTCTTTGAAGTTAAGACAATCACTTGGAACTTAATACTTCTGTGTCCTTCCACTCATAGGCCATAACAAATAGATATAGATACAAGTAGGACCTTGTCATGGTTCTGAGATTGTATTAGCACACGCAACCCTATACATGTGATGGGTTTTAGATATATTCTGAGGAATACAAACGCGATGTTCCAGGAAAATGAGTCACAAGTCGCAAAACTGATATTTTTCAAAATGATTTCTTCCCAAGATCTCTTTGGGGGAATGTTTTCATCTTTGGAGGGTTTAGTGCTTTCAGTCATATCAATTGTCGTACTAACTTAAAAATCAGTGTATTGAAGGTCATCCCACTGAAGGTCATCCCAAGGCATATAATTATTTGGTTACTTTACTAGTAATTGTCAATCCAGAAATATTGCAAACTTTTCATCTTTTGATTTTTGATCTATTCAAATATGATGATGTCTGAAAATCCATTTTTTGACTTGTGACTGATTTTCCTGGAACACATCACATATTATATTCCCCTTGTAATGAATATTTCATTCTTTAGTATAGCTTTGTACTGGCAACTGGTACTAATTGGGGATGCTGAAATATAATTTGTTTTAAAGCACTATGACAAAACTAAATTTACTGCAGAATCAGCTTGGAGTTCAGCATTGTTTCAGGCAGTAGGAATCGAAGTTGCTATAAACCAAATGTATTGTACATTGCATGTACCTTTGACTTTTTGATTTTGGAAATATTTTATTCAGGACAAATAGACATTTTTTTAACATCAAGTATAAATATTCTCAGAATAGCCTGATTTGGAAGTATACAAGTACAACGATAGAATTAATAAAGTGTTTACTTTCTATACGATTAGCGATTCATCAAATAAGATTTAAATGAATTATACAAGTTGACTAAGAATTATAACAGACCAGTATATTATACCTATACTCAGTATATTCAGTACATACAAAGTTTGTTGTTTTAAAACAGACACTTCACCCGCGCCGTGCTCTCACACCCACACCTTTATTAATCATATTGATATTATAGAAGATTTTCCATTCTTCTTAGACAATTGTCCAAAAAAGCACTTTATACATAGACTCATTTGAGTTTAAATGAAACTGACATTGTGCTGATATTTGGATTTCTCCTGTATCCAAACACTAGTTCATCTCTTAATTGTGTTTGTAATAGGGGATTTGCATAGCCGCCATTTTGAATTTCGATTCGCATCGAAATATGGTACAGGACTATGGTATTGACTAATGGTACAGTGTAAAATCTATAGAAAACATATTATGTTCAGCATGGACTATTTATCAATGCTCTAATGTCAATATCCATATGCTTCACATGTTTCTATCACTCAAGTTGCCATCTTTCCCATCATGCATTCAGTTTTCACAGATCATTTACAAAAGCTATGATACATGTATTGGTGAAAACATTTTTGCAATTTTCGATAAAAATGTTGCCAAAATCTTTATTTGTATGTCAGATTTCATCCGAACCTATACCAGCATGCACTGTAACAGACATGCACAGTGCCACATGCAAATCCTCTATTGAAGTGACTTTATGATATTCCTATAGCTAAATCTTGGTTTATTGAGAACATTCTTAGTGAATCTTTTCTCAGTCGGGACCGATGTAGGAAAATTACATGTGTTAAAATGTATTCCAACTCAATGAAAGACCCGTCGCCAAGAACATCAAAAAGTGAAAAGCTATATTCCAAGCACCGATGTCACCAACGTTAATTACTCCAATATTAACGTCAAATGCATTTAGGAAGCAAGTACATGCTCGCAAAGAAACAAAGAACTTGAGCGATTAAAATTTCAAATGGAAATATACGCTCACATAGACAAGAACAAGAATTATAATTTTCTCACCAGTTCACACAATGCTGGCTTAAGATTTAGTTGACAGGAGGAGAGGGAGATGGGTCAGATTTTCAGAAAATGTATAATTGGCAGCTCTACACATTTAGGAAATACCCCAAAATAAGGCTGAAAAATGAAGAATACCGGGTATATCTGAGTATATTTGGTATCGCATTGATTTAAAGTATCAGTTCTGTTATGTTAAACTGCATTTTGAAGCTCATTCTTGTCTTAAATGTGGGTTATTTGAGAAAATTGGTGAAGGCGAATTGTACAATTTCTGAAAATCTGAGCCAGATATGTATGAAAGATTAAGTGGCAGGGTGCAGTGGATTGTCAGCCATTGCGCTGCATGGTGCATTGCGAGGCGGTGGAGGAGACTCCCTGGTGAATGCGACCTGAGAAATTATTTAATAAACTGTCAGCAAGATATCCAGGCTCTGAGCAAAGGGAGGGAGGATGCTGCATGGTTATCAATAAATCTGCCAGTCTATTTTCAATACAAAAATTGTCCCTTTACTAGGCTACTAAGGCTGGGTGAAGGTTATTAAAATCATCGGTGTATCTCAGTTTACAGTGTATCTCAGTGAATTAGATTGCTGATAAAGATATCCAATGGAAAGATATTTGGGTCGGATTTTCAGAAAATTTAAAATTCAACTTTGCCAATCTTCTCAAAACCCACATTTTAGACGAAAGTAAAGTTCAAAATACAGTTCAACTTAGCCACACAGATTTCTAGAATCAATGCAATGCCGAATATTCTCAATTTACCTAGTATTGACCAAATTGCAGCCTAATTTAACTTAAACTCCTCCATGGTTCACTGGCCTATTGTTGATTAAAACCTGCATTTAAGAAAAAGTAAAAGTATCAGGTGGCGGTTGGGAGACCTGGATATTGTCCTGGTTACCCATTTGTCTAATATCCTTATGTATAACCCTAGACAAATAGAGTATTTTACAATTCAATTTCAATCCAGAGGGAGGTGGTTGCACCTCCATTCACACTTCCTGATTGATTTGGGTGTGTACCTGGGTCAGAATTTCAGAAAATGTACAATTCAACTTCGCCAATCGTCTCCAATAACCCAAATTTAAGATAAAAAAACCCTTCAAAATACAGTTCAACCTAAACAAACAGATTGCTAGAGTCAATGCAATGCCGAATATACTCGAATTTACCTAGTATTGGCCAAATTTCAACCTAATTTAGCACAATTTACTAAATGTGTACAGCTGCCAATTGTACATTTTCTGAAAATCAGACCCACATCATAGGAATTGCTGATAATAAGTCCAGATTGCAAGGGAACAATTAAGATGCCTTATTCCTACTCAGGCAAACTCAGCAGATGCTTTAAGACTTTCAGCTGATGGGAGCCACTTATTTTTTTTAAAAAAACACAAAAGAAAAACCATGGTGAAGCCACCATATTGCTATTGGTGGTTTTTTTAATAGCCTCTTCAAATTTGCCCAATGCCATTTTCGTCTTTTTTATGGTAATCTTCCATTTGTCGCTTTATTGAGATTGATTAATTTCAGCGGTGTTTTTTTTACCCCGCTGACTGAAAATCATTAGCTGCGATGTTTTTATTTTTTCATCTGATATAATTTAGACTGAAGGCTGTCAACCTAGTTCGGCTAAGTCGGGTGAGGAATAGGGGACTTGCATAGCCACCATTTTGAATCTTGAATCACATGGAATTATGGGACTAATGATACAGTGTAAAATCTATAGAAAACATGTATACCATGATCATCATGGAATATCTATCAATGCTCTAATTTCAATATCCATGTGTTATACATGTTTCCATAACACAAGACTTAATATTTCCCATCATGCATTTGGTTTTCATAAATGATTTATACAAGCTATGATATTGATGAAAACAGTTTTTTAGCAATTTTCGTTAAAATTTTGCCAATTATTTGTATGTTACTTTTCAACAAAATCCATCCCATGATGCACTGCAACAGACATGCGCAGTGGCAAATGCAAGTCCCCTATTCCGGACACGGAGGCGAGGCATCTTGTAAATCATTGTCTTTTTTATGATTACTTGGAGATAAATTACTACTGATGGTAGCGGGCTGTGACAAGTGACTCTCCCCAAGATGTAATTTATAGAAAGCATTCATGATAAGCAACGTCAGTTTCGTTTTTGTCTCAAAACTCGAGAAAAGAAACCGCCATGCCGCAGGATTTACATCGGAAAGACACTCAAACCAATTAATAACTATAAGGGTCAGATTTTCGGAAAATGTACAATTGGCAGCTGTACACATTTAGTAAATTTTGCTAAATTAGGCTGCAATTTGGTCAATACTAGGTAAATTCAAGTATATCTGGCATTGCATTGAATATAGCAATCTGTTTGGTTAGGTTGAACTGTATTTTGAACTTTATTTTCGTCTGAAATTTGGATTATTTGAGAGGATTGGTGAAGGCGAATTGTACATTTTCTGGCAATTTCACCCATAACAAGGTAGTTCTGAAATGGAAAGAAGAACATCTCCCTTTCATAAGAAAAATACTGTGGTGATTAAAACCAAGAAAGTCTTTGAAATTTTTTAAAGAGAGAAATACTTTTGGTAAAATCTCACTGGAAAGGTATTCGTGGGCATCTGGAAAGGATTGAAGAGGTCCTTAAGGGATTGCAGTAGACGCTCCTGACAGTCTGGTGAAATAAGAAACAATAGAATCTATTCATTACGGACTACATAAGTCCTATTAGTCTGCTTCAAGTTACTAGTATAGACAGGGCTTTAAGGAACCCTCGAGCCAGAAACAACTTAAATAAATTACTTCTGAGCATATCTACATTAACGCTAGATTCTCTGATAGACTTTTTGTTGCATACTTTTTTTTATCACTCTGAATGTCTTTTGAAAATTTTGTAGGCTTGTCCTCAGTTGTATGCTTGGAAGTGATGGATTCTATTATTTTTTTACTTCACGAAAATGCACAATTCGCTTTTGCCAACCTTCTCAAATAACTCTAATTTAAGATAGAAATAAGACTCAAAATAAAGTTTAACAAAACTATACCGACTTCTTGAATTCATACAATACTAAATATGCTCAGATAGAGATACACTCCATTTTTTCAGCCTAATTTGGCAGGATTTGGGAAATATGTAGAACTGGCGATTGTACATTTTATTGAAGTCTTGACCATATGGGTAGCTTAGGTAAGATCTTTTCTTGTAATACTAACTGAGAATGCAGCTTTGAGCTTATGGGTCAGATTTTCAGAAAATGTACATTTGGCAGCACTACATATTAAGTATTTTCTGCTAAATTCGGCTAAAAAATGATAAATCTTGGGTATATCTGAGTATATTTGGTATCGCATTCAGTTAAAGTATCAGTTCTGTTATGTTAAACTGCAGTTTAAAGCTCATTTCTGTCTTAAATGTGGGTTATTTCAGAGGATTGGTGAAGGCGAATTGTACATTTTCTGAAAATCTGACCCTTAACTCAAAAGTTCCCTATGAAAGCAACGCAATCCGTCGATGAAAGAATACACCCACAGCTTGCAGCCAATCTGAGCAACAATATTCCCACGTTTTACTTCTAATTATTCGCTCCCAGCTTTGCGTTATGTAACGAAGCCGCATTTTACAAGAAATGAAGCACAAAATATGCAGACAGCCACATATTAGTGATTAAAAAGCATAATTTGAAACTCAAATCTCGATTGCTTCGTGGATTTTTATTAGCGATGTTGGCATTCTATTCACAGTCCTACTTAGGCATTAGTGTTGGGTTGCCATGCAGGTAACACTGGAGACAATAGGGAGATTTAGCAACCACAACGCACCAACGCAACGCTAACGCATCCACTAACTATTAGTACATTGTTACCGTTGTGGGGATGTCTCGAGAGGTGCTAGGCCAAGGGCATCTGCATTGCAGGTACCTCGAGATATCCCAACAACAATAATAATGTATTAATAGCTAGTGGCAAAGTTGAATTGTACATTTTCTGAAAATATGACCCGCTATAGAGAAAATGTGGTGTTCAGCACGGAATATTTAACAATGATCTCATCTAAATAATAGATATTATATTTAAAAATCCTTTACCCAGTTATGGGAATTTTTTTTTAAATAATAGATATTGTTTAAAAGATTTGCAATTTTTTATTACAAATATCGCTAAATATTTGTATGTCAGATTTGAACAGAACTGCATCCCAGCATGCATTGTAATAGACATGCGCAGTGAGACATCCAACTCCCCTATTGGAACTGGACTGTATGTATTCTGGTAAGGCTTTGCAATGCTATTTTTAGATGTGCGATAATTAATTAATATTGGTTTAATATTAAATAATATTGAGTTTTATTAACAGGCATTCCACTGACCCAGTAGTTGCTTTGTTATTAAGCTGATTTAAACATGAGAACAACCCTTTACTTTAATTTAATTTGCATTTTTCTAATTAGATATAATCTTTAATACCCCTATCCCCGATGCTGATATTGCCATAATACAGAGGATTGAGAGAGCACACTATTGTTATTTTGCTGACAATGCATCTAATAATCCGATTTAATATTCGCTATAATATCATTAAAGACTGATCAATTGTTGCAGCTACTCGTATTATCAAGGATCATGTTATCAACTCCAACAGAACATTATCTAACACATCCCTGGGATTAACTTAGATCTCTCGAATCTTTTAGTATTGCCTTTATTAAGAACCTAATTTGGGCCTCTTCCGAGCTTTAGAATCAGTAATTACAATGCATCAAATCAGTTATTTGTATAAAGCGTGGAAATGAATGCACTATCTCACCTTCCTCCTTAAGAATCCATTCTTTAGAACCAGAGCAGATTGAGCTTTCCAATGATTAATGCCCCAACCTCAGCCTTTACTAAATTAACGAACCTTATTTTGGGAAAGCATGTAATCCTTTTAATTTATTGTATAGAAATGCTGAGGAATCCATTACATCCAATCCCTGCCTTCCTTCCGTCTTCATCGGTCAACGAGTACAATTTGTCTTTGTGCACTATGCACACATCAAACTCACTACTTTCATCTAAGAAATGATAAACACAGATTTGGCGATTCCTTGAGGCTATGGAATTTATAGTGCAATCTCTCCTCCTCCCAAACACCTAGGTCTATTAATAATAGGGGAGATCCATAGCTGCCATTTTGAATCTTGATTCACATGGAATTGTGGGACTAATGGTACAGTCTAAAATCTATAGAAAACATGGTATGTTCAGCATGGACTATTTATCAATGCTCTAATGTGAATATCCATGTCCTATACATATTTCCATAATGCAAGCGTCCATCTTTCCCATCATGCATTTGGTTTTCATACATGATTTAAACAAGCTCTGCTATTAATGAAAACATTCTAGCAATTTTCGATGAAATATTGATAAATATTTGTATGTCAGATTTCAACAGAATCTATCCCAGCAGTCACTGTAGCAGACATGCGCAGTGGCACGTGCAACTCCCCTATTTAATACTTTTCCAATAGACAAGATGAAGAACAACATGGGCAAGGGAATGGATCACAGTGTGCTGAAGTATTAAGGGTGGTCTCCACTGGCTGCAGTAAGCTCTGCAGTAAGCTCTCCGGTAAGCCTTGCGATGGTTTGTGCTGTGAAGTCACTCTTTAAAATTGCTAATTACTCCACTTTTCATTTAGTATGAAACATATTAAACGGTAAATAGGAAGTCAAAGAACAGAAGTCACTACCTTAAAATCCTAAAGGGTGTTCTCCACTGGCTGCGGTAAGCTCTGCGGTAAGCATGGCGATGGTTTGTGCTGGTTCTGCAGGTGGAAAGGAATGACGAGGTCCTGCCTACATGGATCACTGTCCATGTAGGCAGGACCTCGCCACTTCTCACCATCACAGCACCATCGCAAGGCTTACTGCAGAGCTTACCGCAGCCAGTAATAATCCTTTCCTATGATGACTTCACTTATTATCGCTCACATGCGACCATTTTCTCTCGGTCGATTACTCTTCCAATTATTCAGAGCTATACACACATGTATAGCTCTGAATTATTGTATAAACATAACCGTCGCAGAATATTGATAAATCCAGTCCTATATAAGTCATAATATGAGGGAATTCGGTAAGATTTCTGATCTATTTCAGGAAAATGAGTCACAAGTCGCAAAAAATGAATGTTTCAAAAGATGTGATCACGCAGATTCTAATGATAGTAACTGTAGGATATCTATAGTATTTCTATATTTTCAGGTTGATATTTTTATTTCTGAAAAAAAGTTTGCAATATTTATTTGTGGACCTTTTTTCAGTGAAGTAGCTAAATGTACTCTATGAGATGACCTTAGAATACATGGATATGTTTTATACACTGTCATGAAATCTGGTAGCTGAATTCATGTGACTAGCAGCTCCTAGAACGCCAAAGATGAAAACGTTCCTGGCAAGACTTCCTGTGAATAAATCAATTTGGAAAATATTAGTTTTGCGACTTGTGACTCATTTTTCGGAAACACATCACATTTGTTTGGTTGTAATGACTGAGAATGTCGCTTTAAGCTCTGTGTGGGTATAATCGGTGGTGGGGGTGGGGGTAGCAGTGGGATGAGGGTCAGATTTTGAAGAAAATGTACAATTGGGAGCTCTACACATTTAGCACATTCTACTAAATTAGACTGAAAAATGGGCAATACTCGGTATAACTGAATATATTTGATATTACCTTGATTCAAACAATCTGTTGGGATATGTTGAACCAAATTTTGAACATTATTCTTGTCTCAAATGTGAGTTATTTCTGACGATTGGAGAAGGTGAATTGTGCACTTTCCGGCGATTTCACCCATGAAGGAGAAACAGAAGAAATGTGTGTGTGTGTGAGGGGGGAGGAGACAACTTCTTCAGGGTGTGAGGAGCTAATCTGACGGCTCCTGGCGCTGGTTGGATCACTTCCATTACTTGTACCAGTCTTGTTTACATCAAAAGCAAAACCTCCTGCCAGCCTCAGGACAGCCGGATCATCTGAAATTGATTCAATAATACTCGCCAATAGAGGATTTGCAGTGCAGTTTGAAGAAGAGTTAGACAGATAATTAGGGATCTCCTGTATGAATCTATCTAGTAACGGATTTGGACAGCCGTCATTTTGAAGTTGATTCTCATGGGATTATAGGAGTAATGTTACAGTCTAAAATATATAGAAATCATCTAATGTTCAACAACTAATTCTATCAATGCTCTGTTGTCATTATCCATGTCTTAAACATTTTTCCACAGGGACACAAGTCCCTATCTTTCCCATAATGCATTTGCTTTTCATAGGTGATTTATACAAACTCTGATGTTGTTGAAAACATTCTAGCAATTTTCAATATGATATTGTCAAATATTTATATGTCAGATTTTAAAAGAATCGATCCCAGGATGCATCGTAACAGACATATACAGATGCAGATGGAGCTCGCCCATGGGATATAAAGTGTATGCGAGTCCAAAGAACCCAAATTTGAGACGAGAATAAACTTCAAAGTACAGTTCAACCTAACCAACCAGATTGCTAGCGTCAATGCAATGCCAAATATACTCAAATTTACCCAGTATTGACTAAATGGCAGCCTAATTTAGCATAATTTATTAAATCTATACAGCTGCCAATTGTACATTTTCTGACGATCTAACCCTTATACAGTGCGCTGTCACTTTAGTATACGGGTATTGGTGTCACCTTATATACATGGATCAGATTTTCATATCATAGAGCAGAATCAATGTCAAATAAAAAAATTCATGAGCGGTGGCAAACGCAAATCCCCTATACAGATCCCCTTAGTAGGTAAAGGCAACTGCTCTATTGAAATCAATAGGATGAACCCACCTCCACTGAGTACGATATAAATAGGGCATTATACGAGTAATGTCCTGTATTCATTTTAAAACTCCAAAGAAAGAAGATGAAGTGGAAAACTCGAGACGAATTGATTTCCTAATATGTCCTATTCCACGATTGATCACCAACGTTAATCCTATCTCTTCTACTGGTTTTTGTCTAAATCCTTGGTTCTTAGTTGTAGGATATGGATTTGTTTCCATAGAGAGTATCTTTGTCATGTTTGTTGAAAGATGTCTTCAGTCATCTCCCATAGTTTGGATTTAATATCAGAACCTGTTCATCAATTAGGAAAATATCTTTTAAAAGTCACTTCAGTTAAGCCCTGCCCACACTCAGCCGATTTGGCCCCCGATTGCCCCCCGAGTTGGGTCTCCCGTTGAATCCTAGGATTTCATTTCAAATCCTGGTTTATGTTGTTGACATAACATCAACCAGGATTGGAAATGAAACCCTAGGATTCATCAGGAGACCCCAATAGTGGGAGGGGGGGGGGGAGGGGGGGGGGCAATCGAGGGGCAAATCGGCTGTGTGTGTGCAGGGTCTTATTCTCTTAAATAACTGGTTCTAATGATTAGGAAAGAAATGGTATGATAATGAATAGTACAAATTAATATTAGTAATACAATTATTAAAGAATATATGAATAATTAACATATATATATATACTAATGAGGATAACGGAATTAAGCACAATTAAAGCTCCACTCTCAGTTAACGTCAGTCAAAAATGAAAGATTTTTTTACTTTTAATTCCGTTCTCTTTAAACTCTTCTAATGTTCATTTGACCAGAAATGTGATGTGTTTTAAGAAAATGAGTCACAAGTCGCAAAAATTGGATTTTGAGATATTATTATATTTGAAAAGATGAGATCAAGCCGATTTCAATGACAGTAAACAGTTGGACATCACACAACTATTTCTATTTTTTAAGTGTGATATTTTTATTTTGGAAAAAAAACCTCTTCAATATTTCTGCGTGGACATTTACTAGTAAAGTAACTAAATATACTCGATAAGATGACCTTCTAAATGCATGAATATATCTAATACACTGTCCTGATATTTGATACAAGCATTCATGCTACAATAAGCGTTAAGGGGTACCCACACTGGATCGGTTTGCTAAATCGTATGATTTCAAAGTCTACAATTGATCGTGGCACCAATCCTGTCCCAAATCAGGTAAAGAAACAGAATCTGGCGACCTTTTTCGACCCACACAGGCCCAAATCTGGCCCGATTAAGGGGAAAAGTGAAATCGTGGTAAAGTCAACCCACACTGGGTTGCCTCACCATGATTTAACTTACTCTTTAAAAGAAAATCAGTCCACAAAGCAATTTCAGAGAATCTATTCATCTGTTTTGGCTGAATCCACCACCAATTAAAACAGAATTTATTTTTGCAGGAATGTGTATAGACTAATATATATATATAATATAATATCTCACGTTTTCTTAAATACCAACCAAAATATCAATCCTACAGGTTTGTGCATACTAAATCAATTGTAGACAACAAATTACCTTTCATTTAATGTATAACACATTATTGTACTCCCAATACCTTACAAGTTACAGAATTTTGAGTTTTCGGTAAAAAAAAGTATAGTGTCGGAAATTATTTTTCCCAAATAAAAAAAGCATATTTCAAATAAATCGGGGGTCTATGAATTTTATATGTAATAGCCCGATGGAGGTTTCAAATCGATCGAGACGTAGGGTCAAATCGTACGACACCCCGAAGGGGTGGAGTACGATTTGACCCGACGTCGAGATCGATTTGAAACCGAACAGAGGGCTATTACATATTTATTTCATACATATTCATTGATTTATTTCTTATGGTTACCTTCTTAGCAGTGTTTTTCTTGACAAATTATCGGAAAACTTTCGAAACGTGCAAGACAGCGCTACGCTTCTGCCGCTAAGAAGCGCGACGTCATGAACCAATGATGTTACGTTATTTGGGTCACGTGCTTCCATGACAACCCGAATCACATACGTATGCGATACGAGAATTCTAATCACACCCCCGAATCAGGCGCCCTAAATCATGTACGTATGTAATAATACATTAAATGGAATGTCGTAGGACCCCTCCCGATCAGTCGTAGACCATTATAGGAAAAGCTACGACTGATCGGGACACAGCCCACACTGGCAACACAGATCGTAGAACTGAAGTCCAAATAGAACTGAAGTCCAAATTGTATGACTAAATACATAAACATATTCCAAAGTTATTTCTATTTTGGGTAACTGGGTCACCTTTGATTAATAAGGTCAGCCTAAAACAATTGGCTCTAATCTCCAGCACCCCGCGGCCCGCGATGCTTCCAAACCAGGGGGCGATAAGCGCTCCCCCTCCATCTCGGTCTCGGTCCTAAGTCATAACAACCTGTGACCACCTTATATGGTGTTCCTCGCCGCTCAAATCTTTAGACAATTTAATTCCCTCGCCACCTTTCCCCCCCCCCCCCTCCTCCTCCTCCTCCTCCTCTTCCTCCTCCTCCTCCTCCTCCCCCCATAACCATTCCACCCATGTCATATTCGCTCTATGTTTACCATGCCACCACAGCTTGTCATGAATAGTACATACAAATGGGGGAGGGCCAAGCCATTTCTACACACTCAATTCAGCAAAGGTATGTTCATCTTCACAGTCGCAGTTAATAGTTCAAATAAATTATTCTAACCCTCACACCTATGATGCTTCACTTGGGAAAGGGAAAGGGTTCAGGGGTCACTAGGGCAGTCCTGTTTAGGGTTCACAGGGTTCACAGGTAACTAGGGCAGGCCGGTTTCAGGTTATCCATGTTTAGGGCTAACAGGTAGCTAGGGCACTTAGGGTTCACAGGTAACTAGGGCACTCATGTTTAGGTTCACCTGTACTAGGTCAGTACAACACCTGCATTAGGTCAGGGTAGGGGGTTTTATCTATTGGGTCAAGTGCCCTTGACCCTTATCTCTGTTCCAAAGGTCAGGGACTCCTCAACTGGTTCTTATCCAGCCTAATCTAAGGTGTCGCCAAAATGTGCGCATGAATCGCCCTTAGACGACTACTGTTGGAATTAAATCGTAGACATAATCTTAAGGCCAAATCGGCCGTAGAAACACGCCAAACATGGAAACATTCCCACATGGAGATCTTGTAAATAAAAGACTTAGAAAAATAACTATTTTGCGACATGTGACTCATTTTCCTGAAACACATCACAAACATGGAGGATTTTGTCTGGTTGTTTTTGCATCAGGGTTTCATAAACATTTACATCAAGATTTCAGGGACCCTGCGATCACCTCACCGGCAGTCATTTTTGCTCAGCCGTTTCTACAAATCCTTGTATAAACATATGACAGCAGCAGAATATTGATAATTTCAGTCCTATAAGTCATTAATATGAGTAACTCTTGTTTAAACATATAACAGCAGCAGAATATTAATACATCAAGTCCTATATGTCATTGATATGAGTAACTATGGTAAAATTGTGTTTATATAGTTAGGCCAACATCTGAGAATACAGCTTTAAATAAAATATGAGATCAAAGCTGTTCATCGTCAACATAAATGTTCAAAGAGGAATCTAAACACATATTGGATCAGATATTCAGAAAATGTACAATTCAACTTCGCCAATCTTCTCAAATAACCCAGATTTCAGACGAAAATGAATTTCAGAATATAGTTCAACCTAACCAACCAGACTGCTAGAATCAATGCAATGCCAAATATACTCGAATTTACCTAGTATTGGCCAAATTTCAGCCTAATTTAGCAGAATTTATTAAATGTGTACAGCAGCCAATTGTACATTTTCTGTAAATCTGACCCTATTACAGCAGGGTAAATACAATATTGCCCCTGTTACTCGTCCTGTCATTCCAATCCTCCAAGTTTGAGGGAAATGGCATGCATCCCGAATCGTTATTACATTCGCCTAAGTAACCTCTTTCGCACAGACACTTTGAATTGTGCACGTTTTGACAGGTTAAGAAGTGTTTATCGAACGTGAGCTTTCCAGTTGTGCACTCTGTATGGGTAAGGTTCTCTGCATGTGTACAACTGACCAGATTAGAGAATCTGAAGGATTAGATGTAGTTTCAGAACTTAATTTAATCTAAATGTCATGTGTTTCAGAAAAATGAGTCATGAGTCGCAAAAAATAGATTTTGAGATACCATTATATTTGAAAAGATGAGATCAAGCCGATTCCAATGATAGTAAACAGTCTAATAATCTAATAAGTATTTCTAGATTTTAAGTTTGATATTTTCGTTTTGGAAAAAAAAAGTTTCCAATATTTCTGGGGGTCAAAAAACAGTAAAGTAACTAAATGTAGTCCATATGAGGGCCTTTAAAACGAAAGGATATATTACGTAGATTGTCCTGAGATTTTATACATTATTGATATGGCTATAAGTGATAAACCCTCCAAAAAATCAGAACATTCCAATAATGTGATCTTGTGAAAAAAACAGTTCGGAAAATATCAATCTTGCGACTTATGACTCATTTTCGTGGAACACATCATAAATAAAGTGTCAATAGACTAGATTTGATAATAGGTGAAGTCTCTGAGACAGTCTTCGCTGACAGATCCATAAGACTGGAAATCACAGAGACTATTATTACGTTCACTAAACTTTTACTAGTACTCCATTCAACCAAAATGTAGGGTTGAGATATTGAAAAGAAAACATATTGTTCAGCATGGAATATTCATCAATGCTTCAATGTCAATAGACATATATTACACATGTTCCCCCTCTTTTCCATCATGCATTTGGTTTTCAGAGATCATTCATACAAGCAATGACATTGTTGAAAACATTCATGCAGTTTTTGATAAATATTTTGATATGTTGCTATATATTTGTATGTCGCATTTCTACAGAATTCATCCGAGGATGCTCTGTAACAGACATGCGCAGTGGCACATGCAAATCCCTTATTGAAGTCCAAAACTGATCCACAGATTGACTAAATATGTTTATCCTTTTCCTTGAAGGATTGTTGTAGCTGTAGCCACTAACATACAACTAACACTATTGTCTTACCTGACCCATCAATAACTTAACACACTCTCACTGTTAAACGAACATAGTTCCTCCTGGAAAATGCTCTTTTGAGGATGATGTATAGACCTGCATTGTGCTTTAGGCGTTAAAACACTCATACATTCTTTCACTAATGAGGGTTATGCATGTGACCTTATGCATATTCAAGCCTTTATTTGCTAGCTGATTGGTTAGTTTTTTAACATCCTGGAGGTGGTAATGGAGGAGGTGAATGATGGAATGGGTTCTGGGGATAATGAATTATGTCAGGACAACAAAAATAAATCAATACAATGGGCCCTTTCCCTGATGAGTTACGTCTGTCCCTCAATACCATCTTCTCAGTCCCTGACGGCTTAATTTCATCCTTTGTGCTAAAGGACTTGAGAGATTGAGTCGGGGTAATAAATGGCCTTGCTGATGCAACTATGTCTTCACAAACATATAGTCTCCCAGAGATATATTCCATTGGCGACCGCAAGACATATTTTCTCCAAGCTTTGAGGGTACCATGGCTGTATATTTGCTGATATTGATATTGTATTGAAATACAAAATATTATTGAGATGATGTGCCTATAAATAGATATTGATGTAATGTGTCATTTAGTTATAATTATTACTATAAATGATTATTATTTCATTCGACCCAGATTCAACGCAAGTATCTATATATAGAGGGACGAGAGGATGCTAACTATAGTAGACAGATATATCAAATATTACATCAAATCAAATGCATAATAACTTTGATCGACAAAATTACAAATAACATATTTCTCTGTACTTAGCCCAATTGTTGCAAGATTTCTTGATGATTTTCTTCCATTTTCTTTTTTTTAATTTTCTTCCTTTTCCTTCTTCTTTTCATGCTTTCCGTTTACACTGCATTTTAATAGACACTTATACAACCAGCTAGTAGGATTGAAAGGATCTAAACCAAGCTAGATATGTGAAGTTCAAATATTTGGTTTACGATTTATCCTGATAAGGTCAACTGAATCTTAAGTTTAGGCTTTCAATGAATGTTGTTATTTTTTGTGGGTGGCATTCATATTTGAAAAGAAGAGGCAGCTCTCAATTTTATTTTTGAAAAAGAAGTTTGCAATATTTCTGCTTGGACAATTACTAGTTAAGTAACCAAATATACGCCTTAGTGAAGTAACTAAATGTACTCTATAGGATGAGCTTAGAAAGGCACAGATATACTTAATGAACTGTCTTGAAATTTGGTTCTTGTATTTATACAACCACAAATACTAGATACTCCAAGGATGGCAATATTCCAACAAAGAGATCTTGTAAATAATACGCTCTGAGGATACAGCTAATAGATCAACCATACAGTACAGAAGTACTGGTCACATATGATACATGGCTAACACGGTGTACATACTGGATAACTGGTTATGTGGTTATTGAATCTCATGTTGAATTGAATTGAATTGAAAAATACTTTATTCGTCTGAATTTATACAAGTATGAGGTAACCCTAGCTCCTGGATAAAATCCAGGTTTTCCAACCGTTACCTTTATAGAAAAAGATTACTATACTAGGAGAGTGACTGTCTAATAAGTGGGTAAGATTTCAGAAAATGTACAACTAGCAGCTGTATACATTTACTAAATTCTGCTAATTTAGGCTGCAATTTGGTCAATACTTGGTAAATTCGAGTATATTCGGCATTGCATTGACTCTAGCAATCTGTTTGGTTAGGTTGAACTGTCTTTTGAACTTTATTTTTGTCTGAAATTTGGGTTATTTGAGAAGATTGGCGAAGTTGAATTGTACATTTTCTGAAAATCTGACCCAAGTACATGATCTTAACACGACATTAAACAAGTTATAAAGTAATAAAACAAGTTATTACGTTCTAAAAACTAATAGAAAAGATAATACAAAAAACTCACTTATATAATCTTTCATGGCACATAGCACCGTCAGTTAATTTAAACACTCGTAATATTTGAGTTTCTAGTTTCAATACATGTATTTGGCACATGGAGGCGACTTAGCATTAATTAGGTTTCCCTTGTTGCACCTATTATATACGACTTCAATACACAGTTCTAATAAAACGGACTGATAAGAATAACTGGTTCAACTATTCATGGTTTAACCTATACTGGGACTTATAACACACATATGGGTCAGATTTTCAGGAAATGTACAATTGGCAGCTCTACACATTTACTAAATTCTGTTAAATTAGGATGAAAAATGATGAATACCGGGTATATCTGAGTATATTTGGTATCGCATTGATTTAAAGTATCAGTTCTGTTATGTCAAACTGTATTTTGAAGCAAATTTTTGTCTTAAATGTGGGTTATCTGAGAGGATTGTTAAAGGCGAATTGTACATTTTCTGAAAATCTGACCCATATGCTATAAAGGGTGTGCTGCACTAATGGGTTTTACCTTCATGTCTAGATCGGTATTTCATACCTTTAAAAGAAAAACTGAAAGAAAAACCAATAACAATCGGCTAGTAGGATACAGTTAACTATCCCTTTAGTCATAGGAATATTTCAAGGAAACGACCAGTAAAGTAAAATCGGATTGGTGAAACACCCCCTTTAAAGGGTATTCCCGAGTATAGGCAATAGACAGACTAATATGTGGAATCCTACATCTTGTATTCATCTCCCTATGTCCATACTCCCATGACGATATCTCTCTCAATCTTCATTTAGTCTACTCCCACCAGACATATACTATTCGGAGCAGAGTGTTTGTGCACTTTTTCCCCTTTAAAATATATTTGCTCTATCCCTCCCCTTTCTTGTAGAGCCATCATATATTCCTTCCGTCCTGCTCTCTCTCTAAGATGTGTTTCTTTATCCATAGGGCCCATATTCCAATAACCCTTTCAGCAAAATGTGCAAAGACCTGAAATATCATATATGTGTTTTTAGGCGTGTTTTAGAAATGGGAATATTAGTGGAGGCAGACTAATGGGTGCATTTGGGTCAATTTTCTTAGAATGTACAATTGTGATTTTGCATGATTAGGAGGATGGGAAAAAAAATAATAAGTATAAACTCATGTTTCTCCTGACTGTTATCAAAGATGTCCCCACTACCTAAAAACATCAATTATACTCACAAACTTTAAATATGTCAGTTTTAATTGTGGTTGAAACAAGGTAATCTTTTCTGAGGGTATGCCCGGTATCAAAGGAAGTAGCAGCTCCTTAAGTCCTCAATAACTCAGGAAATATCACAAATTTCCAAATAAAAACTACTTCCTCATGAGGATTTAATGTTCATTTACTAGCATACCAATTCATCAATATGTATCATAACAGGTTCCTTTGTGAGACATGAAAGCAAATGGATGACATTTCCCCCAAACAGGATTGTTTTGATCAGTAACAGGTATAACGTCCACATTATATAATTCAATAGTGAAACTATGCTTTTAGTAATGCTAAGTCTGTTCATGGGTCAGATCTTCAGCAAATGTACAATGTGCAGAACAACACATTCAGTAAATTCTGCTAAATCAGAGAAAAAATTGTCAGCAATAGGAATATCTGAGTATATTTCGTATCGCCTTGATTCATACAGTCTGTTAGGTTATGTTGAACTGTTTTTTTAAGGTGATTTTTGTTTTAAATTTGGGTTATTTGAGAGGATATCAGTGAAGGTCAATTGTACATTTTCTAGCAATTTCGCCCTCAAGATGAATATGATGTAGCTTAGGAGGAGGGATGATCGGGCGGTTGATATATAGATTGAACCTGATTAGAATGTGGTACAAGGGACCCTATTGCATTGTCCAAAGTGTTTGATTTTTCATGGTCCACGAGCTGATAGGCAATCGGGTTACAAAAAAAAACAACCAAACATCGAGGACAGTGCAATATTGTCCCGAGTTCCACATTCAAATTTAGGTTCTATATATTACTCCCACGTTGCTATGCTTACCTTATATGGCTATGTTTACTGGGGACAGGAAGTCATACCGCACACGTTGAACTGGTGCAAATTACCACACACACTACTCTTATCCATACAAATAACATGTGATACATACCTCAATATGTGGAGTAAACATCAAGATTGTGGCTAATATGGCTCACCCATCCTACGATGATCAAGTATATCAACATTGCAGTCTAGGCTCAAACCGCAAAGTGCAATTATAATTCCATTAAATATCATCATAATCTCATTAGAACCTAGTCCTAGGCCAGGAAACCGCTTAGCAAAGTAGGCATCGAATAACTGACATACCATTCTTATCTGATCTGAGGGTTTGGGCCTAGAATAATTATTCATTATTAATTTACAGAAACACAGTATTTTCATTATCTGAATCACATGTGCACCTCTCATTTTCCGGTTACAGGCTCCGTTAAATACCACATATCAAAATACATTATAGTTATTATAAAAACGATATTGTATGTAATGATTATAACTGATATTCAATTACAACACACATTTCAGCATTTTATATCAAGCATGGTATATAAGGGTGAAATCGCCAGAAAATGCACAATTTCTCTTCAGCAATTCTCTCAAATAACACAGATTGAAGACAATAATGATGTTCAAAATTCAGTTTAACACAACCAAACAGATTGTCTGAATCTAATTTAGCAGATTCTACTGAAATTATTTTCCGAAAATCAGACCCATGATATACATTCAGCAAAAGTCAATTTCAAATTCGTGTTATGATCTTGATTTGACAATCGTTAAATCATAAATTCTTTGATATTTGACTTTAAAGCTGACTTTTCAACTATTATGACTAACAAGATCTTACAATATTTACTAATAATTATAATTTATAGTGTTGAACTCTGCTACTGTTATACGGTCTCTATGTATTTCTCCTTTATCTTATATCCAAGATACAAATTATAACCCAAGTTATGGGTCAGATTTTCAGAAAAAGTACACTTGACATTCACCAATCTTCTCAAATAACTCAAATTTCAGACGAAAATAAAGTTTAAAACACAGTTCAACCTAACCAAACAGATTGCTAGAATCAATGCAATGCCAAATATAATCGAATTTACCTAGTATATTGGCCAAATTGCAGCCTAATTTAGCAGAATTTACTAAATGAGTACAGCTGCGAATTGTACATTTTCTGAAAATCTGACCCATATAACAAATGGAAGGGAATTTCAAAAATATTTTTCTTTTACTGACGCAGCCTTAAGAAGCCATCTATCTAGCACTGCCTGGGGTTAGTATATAAACCGGAATATATAGCGAGCTGCAGGATACAGGTTAAAGGAGGAGGGCTATTGTTAGATCCACTCATTTAGACGAGTAAGTCGAGCACTAGATAAACAATGCCCCCACATATATAGGGCAGTTCACTATATGGGTGATATCGCCAGAAAATGTACAATTTGTCTCCGCCAATCTTCTCAAATTACCCTTATTTAAGACAAGAATGAGGTTAGAAATTCAGTTCAACATAACCAAATAGATTGTTTAAATCAAGGCAATACAAAAGATACTCAGATATATGTAGTATTTAACAGTTTTCAGTCTAATTTAGCAGGATCTCCTAAATGTGTAGAGCAGCCAATTGTACATTTTCCAACGATCTGACCCATATATGCTGGGATCCACTTCTCACCATGTGCTAATGATAAGATTATGGTATATGATAAAGTATAGGCTTATCAGGGCTAGTCTGGCACCAGCTTATATACTGAGCAATTCCTATATGAGTTTTTGTAAAAATCCTCATGGAATTCATAAGGCTTTTAATATTTTCCAGTATTTTCCAAAAGTTCTCCTAATGTTTTTTCCTATATATATGGCAGGAGGAAATTCATAAAGGCATGAAGGATACTTCAAATAATTTCTTGAGGTTCATAGCAAGTCCGTCTGGACTATTTATATACCAGTCTGGCGGCTTATCCCGCTTCCTGACAGCATTCTAAGGATAATCATGAGCCTTTCCACGGCACTAAAACCTACTTTTTACAAATCCATCCAGGGCGCCATCCTGGATATGATAGACAGTTTATTACACCAGTACTGGTGACTCCCCTCCCTGCCCATATAATAAATCCAGCCCACCGACTTATAGTATTGACTTAGATCCACAGGACATAACTTAGATACTATAGATTTAAAGCCTAAAATATAGTATAATATTATATGGGTCAGATTTTCAGAAAAATCAAATCAGATAAAAATGGTATGTCAGTGATTGGACGCCTGCTGCGCTTACGGCTTTCCTGGCTCTGAAGTAGGCGTCTTAATGGGATTATGTGGTTTGGAGCGAGAGGCTGTCCCTCAGTTTGGAGGGACTCTCTCAACTCTGAGCCTAGGCTGGATTATTTCTTATTTATTTATCTATTTATTGTTTAGCAGATTCATATATATATGTGAATGATACAAACCTATAGAGTAAATCTTTCTGGCATAGACTCATGTCTGAAACAGTCGTGTTCAATATTCTTTAATGTTAGTCTCCGTGAGCCATGTAACTCTTTTTAACATTTAACTTGGCTCTATAATGAAAACAATTTGCAAATGGACGGCCCAAGCTATTTCGAGAGGTTAATGGGAAACCTGGAGAAAAAATAACATCGAATTGTTAATTTCTTAAATTGTTTTATATTGCCGGATTCAACTATTTAACACTGTGAGCTATTGGTGTTTTATATTTATTCAGTAAGGATCACCGTAATATCGTTAATATAACGTCATACCATCTGGGTAATAGGGTTCTCTATTTGTGAATGTATTAATACTCATGATTAGAATAATTATCACATTTGTAGGCTCTGTGTTGGTCACAAATCTGGATGAGATGTGATTGGGTTGGAGATGGAGAGAGCGATAATAAGGGTATTCCATCATTATTTTTGCCACAGTTCTAAATGTGACAAGAGTTCTAATCAATAATTGCTATCTCTTGATTTCAGATCACAACTGGGGTTTTAAAGGTTGTTATTGTGGTTCGGAAATGATGCCTTGACGGATCGTGTTGAAACCAGTGAATGGAGTTGAATTATTAAGGTTTTGCTGAGAAGATCGTCAATAGGGGAGTTGCATGTGTCACTGCGCATGTCTACTGCAGTGCATGCTGGGATGGATTCTGATAAAATCTGACATACAAATAGTTGGCAATATTTTATCGAAAATTGCAAGAATGTTTTCACCAATATCTTAGCTTGTATAAAAGATCTATGTTAACCAAATGCATGATGGGAAATATGGAGACTTGTGTCATGGAAGCATGTATAACACATGGATATTGATATCAGGGCATTGGTAAATAGTCCATGCTGAACATAGCATGTTTTCTCTAGGTTTTATACTGTACCATCAGTTCCATAATTCCATGCGAATCTAGATTCAAAATGGCGGGTATGCAACTCCCCAATTGTGTAATCTTAACAGTCAATCTGGATGTCGACGACTTTATGTGTGTATGGGAAGCCGTTTCAATATTTATTCCCGATTTGAGGATGATTTTAATTTTTTTCCCAGATATCTCCATGTCATTTACAGATATCTTTACATATTTTAAGCTATTTTCAATTGTTGAATATACGTGTAATTGTTTTGAAGAGATCTTAAAATATTTGATGGAGAATAAATGTCCAAAATTAATGACTTTCCATATGCATATGGGTTACTTGACGTGCTAGAACATTGCCTGGTTTTCAAAATATAAATGTTGAATTTTATGGAGCCCTTTCGCAAAATCAACTTCACAAAATCATCCAAAGTTGGATAGGGAAAGAACAGAATAAAAATGTGCAAATCTTAATGGAGATTGTACATTCATATTCTCTTTTATTTTTCCAAAAAAGAACTGGTGTGAACAAGTGAGTCTGTTAAATGGTGCTGGAATGAAATTATGTCAAAAACGTTATAAGGGTCAGATTTTCAGAAAATGTACAATTCAACTTCGCCAATCTTCTCAAATAACCAGTTTCAGACGAAAATAAAGTTCAAAATACAGTTCAGCCTAACCAAACAGATTGCTAGAATCAATGCAATGCCGAATGTACTTGAATTTACTTATAATATAATTTACTAAATGTGTACAGATGCCAATGCCAATTTTTTGAAAATCTGACCCATAAGCCAATGTAGAGTAATACGATCTCAAAAGGAACTGAATATATTACCCGAGGTGCGCCTTAAGCAAAGTGTGTAATATGAGAAAACGAAGAAAATGCCAAAAAATACAAAATATGAAGAATGCTTTAGAAGTGTACAAGACCCGGTTGCAGGATTTGTTGAATAAAACCTTTAACAAAAAAAAAAGTGCAAATCTTTTGTTTCAGATCGATGTTAACTGAGAACGTAGCTTTAATTCAACGCAAAACTAATGCAATACTAATGAAATGCAATCGAAGGGAGGTATTTCTATCCCCGCCGTCCAATTTTATTGATGCAAATTTGTTATTTTACATTTTTATAATTTATTTCAACCATTTTCTTGCTGTTCTAATAGGAACCTTCGAGGAAATGAATTGCGATTTCTTTTTCTTTAAAACAGTGGAAACTGTCCATTTTGATTAAAATATCTATTTTCAGTTGACCATTTTCACATGCTCACGTTATTGCCTCATGGTTATGATCATGTCTTTGTTTTCATTCCCTCCATATCAACTTCTTCTATGTATTATAGGCCAAAAGAGAATAGGTGTGTTTCCGAACCCCACCCCCACCCCCACCCCCACCCCCATCTACCTAGAAATATCTTCCCCTAACTAAACATTTGTTTTACCATATCTGATTTTTTACTATACCTCACGTTTTTTTAGTTTTTTTTTTTACAAAAAAACTTAACAAAAGCAGGAAAACAGGTTTTCCTAACCCGGAACTGTAATAAAGCACATGTCCCTTGTAAAAAAAATAAAGAAAAAAGAAGTTACTATTGCCCCCTACCTAGTGTTCAGCAAGATAAATCGGAAACACACCTATATTTTTGTTTGGCCTAATGCACGAGAAATTTTCATTACTGTTCAAGGTTGAAATAACTTGTACAGTGACATTTGAACGCAAGTGCTTTTCTGTTTAGAATTGCTCTCCTCAATTTTAGTTATAGATTTTCAGACCGAACGATTGAGGCAAAATGCAGCATCATAAATGCAGCGTCATTTTCATCTAAGGGCTTCAACTTACTTTAAGGTCAATAACCTTCATGTACGGATAATGTTAAGGTTGAACATTCATGGGTCAGATTTTCAGAAAATGTACAATTGGCAGCTGTACATATTAAGTAAATTCTACTAAATTAGGCTGCAATTTGGTCAATACTAGGTAAACTCAAGTATATTTGGCATTGCATGGACACTAGCAATCTGGTTGGTTAGGTTGAACTGTATTTTGAAGTTTATTTTCGGCTGAAATTTGGGTTATTTGAGAAGATTGGCGAAGTTGAATTGTATATTTTTCTGAAAATCTGACCCTTAAAGTCAATGACCTTTATGTACGGATAATGTTAGGGTTGAACATTCATTGAAATCAATCCAGGCACCTTTTTTGCTATTCATCATTGGATTAATGATGCCCATTTCCGAGAGGAATCAGGCTGGGATTGTTGATAATGCCAGAGGCGACGCCAACGGTGTTATCAACCCTCTTTAACCTATAATCAACTCCTCTGGATCCGGACAAATCCTTCATGGAGGAAATCTGTCATTCCCAGGGCACTGTACATAGCCCTATAATGACTGACTTCGGTCACAAAGTATAACGCAATCCTCGTCAAAAAATATACCAGATTATATTAAATGTCTAATGTTGAAATATCTTTCATCTCTGTCAAGCATAATGTATGGCAGTATACTACCACATAATGGTATGGGACCATAACAACATGTCACCAAAAGTAGGACAAAATCTAGAGTAGAAAGTGTCCCTGTGACATTAAAACTTGAAATTTACTGAGTCTATTGATAAGTTTAAATACCACATTGTATGACTTAAAAATAATTAAAATAAAGTCTTAACATTTAATAATTATAGAACTTTTCAATTCAAATTGGGTAGGTACAATAGGATAAGTCCAAATGCAGGTCTGGCAACCGTTGTACAAATTATAGTTCATATGATAATTTTGAATTGTATGGATATCGTGGTTGAGAAGGTTATGCACTTGTCAATTGCAACCCCCCCCCCCCCACCCACCCCCGGGTAGGTAGGGGAATGTCCTTGGCCTTTTGGGAAATTTGATGAAATCCCCGACCCCCTAGGGCAAGAAATTTCTGTAAATCCCCGACCCCGCTGGGGCACATTGTTTCAGAAGACATTTTCTTTTAAACAAACTGTTATTGCAAAAATATAAGGGCCATTCTAAGAAAAGTTTTGCAAATGGTGTTTTGGTTGACATAGCTCTGTAGAGCTGGAGAAAATATATTTTTCAGTTTTCATTAATCAGATGTGAAATCTAAACATCATGACATACAGTTTTGTACATCTCGAAGGGTTGGCTCAATGTTTTCAATACTTGTATAATTTTATTGAATCATGTGTACTAGCCTGTTGATAGACCATTGTAATTATAAATGCCACATGTTGGAGGGGCGCAGTGGGCTTCCTTTCAGAAGAGGGCCTAGATACACTCTATTGATTAAAAAGAAAAAAAAGAATTCCACAAAAATTCATTTTGTTTAGTGGGGGTGGGGGTGGGACAGGGCAGAGGGTGGGAAGCAGTAGGCTTCTTATCATCAAAAGATAGCCTAGATAGACTCCATTGATGAAAAAACAAATTTCTGAATTTTTTTTAGGGGGGGGGGGGGCAGGCATATATCTACAGGAGACTTGTGACATATACTCCCCTCCAATGCCCCCCCTAACCCCCTCAACCCCCCCCCCCCCACATGAGCCCTCCCCACCCCTAACCCTGGAGACCCCATACCCTAACCCCTACCCTAACCCTACCTCCAATACTAAAGGATCTGGATGTAAGTATAGTTCAGACATGACAGTCAGAGAAAGTGGGGTACCCCATGTGTAGAAGAGTCCTCCATCATGTTCAGCATGTTGGGTTGAGGCCTGACACTGTTGAAACACTATATAGGGGGTGCTAATTCCCTGTCAGGTTCAAAGGTGACACTCTTTGTGTGTATAATGGAGGAGGTTTGTTACTTTAGATCTTACCCTAGAGAAGCCCATGCACACTGAAAACCACCAAAACTCTTTTAGGAAACAAGGTATAGCGTGGGCACTGGCGGACATTCCCCCACCCATCCAGTTGATATTGCTGTCAACTAAGGTATAGAGTGGGCACTGGCAGACATTCCTTACCCATCCAGTTGATATTGCTGTTTCAACTAAGGTATAGAGTGGGCACTGGCAGACATTCCCCTACCCATCCAGTTGATATTGCTGTTTCAACTAAGGTATAGAGTGGGCACTAGCGGACATTCCCCCACCCCTTTAGTTCATATTGCTGTAAACTAAGGGAAATCTCTACCTGTGTGGGGGAATGTTTTCTCAGACATTCCCCTACCATTTCCCTACCTACCCGGGGGTGGGGGGGGTGGGGGTTGCAATTGACAAGTGCATTAATTGTTTCAAATACTTGGGCACGATAGTCAGTGAGGACCTGATTAGTAAAAATCCCTTTGACAAACAGATGAGGACGGCTTAGCTTATTCAAGATTGGACAAATATGAGGGAGGTGCAACTACATGACGGAAGATATGGGTTAAATTTTCAGAAATTGTACAATTGGCAGCTGTACACATTTAGGAAATTCTCCAAAATAAGGCTGAAAAATGAAGAATATCGGGTATATCTGAGTATATTTGGTATCGCATTGATTTAAAGTTCCGTTATGATAAACTGCATTTCGAAGCCCATTCTTGTCTTAAATGTGGGCTATTTGAGAGGATTGGTGAAGGCAAATTGTACATTTTCTGAATATCTGACCTGTATATGTTTGCAGTTAATGAAATGTTCTACCCATCTTGGAATTCAGTAATTTATTGATGGCTAATCCCGGTAAGTGCATGGTCAAAAAAGTTCAGAGAACCTGGAATGGGACCCTCAGAGTTATCTTCGAGAGTTTTGTTCCATCTTCGGACCTGAGACAACTATCTGGGATTCTAAATCTTCATGATTGTTCTGGTTAGCATGTTTTAAACTGGTTTTTGATAGATTAGATCATTATGACAAAATTGATATTGCTGGAAGGGAGCTCAGAAACCAGAGTAGAAATATCCTTGTTAAGTAACAGAGCAAAGAAAGAGAAGTAGAAAAGTAGGGTTTTCTATAAAAGCAGGTTTTTATGGAACACCCTCCTCGAAAATATTTGCATAGAATATGACATAGATTTACTCATGGGTCAGATTTTCTGAAAATGTACAATTCACCTTCACCAATCCTCTCAAATGACCCCCATTTAAGACAAAAATGACCTTCAAAATGTAGTTGAACATAACAGAACAGATACTTTAAATCAATGCGATACCAAATATATTCAGATATAACGAGTGTTCATCATTTTTTTAGCCTAATTTAGGAGAATTTCCTAAATGTGTAGAGCTGGCAATTGTACATTTTCTGAATATCTGACCCATTCATCAAGGCATTTTAAGGCTTTACCTTCCATGCAAGTGTTTTCACATAAAAAGCATCCAATGAATGGCTTAAATTTGAGATGTGTAGAGCTACCAATTATACATTTTCTGAAAACCTGACCCGTATATCAAAGGTTAAAGATTGGGCTCTGTCATGTGAATTAGTACGTATTTCATGAAAACGTTTGTTTATATGGATGTTATTATTATACATGGATTGATACGCCGAAAATGGCTACTGTGATTCTTATAACATCGATTGGTATACGATACATTTATATTTTTATTTTTATTGATTGTAAACAACTTTGTTTTAGCTATATGATAAATACCAGTCTATAAGGCTTTCAAATGTTGATTAAAGTTAATTTATAGTTTGAGGATCTTGCGGTGTATAGTCATTGTAATCATTTTGGCTGAATTCTAAATTTGGTCGCTTCACTTTGAACCCTAACTGGAAGGAGTCAGGCTATCTATTATGACTTAAAAGATGAACAATATCCCTGTTAATTGATCATAGTTAAATACAAATAGAATGAAACTAAATCTATGGAACAATTATGCAGCAATGTAGACATATGCACAAACCCGAAAAACAGTCACCTCCACCAGGAATCAAACCACAGGCCTCTCACAGACAAAGGCATGATCTCAACTCCCTATTCCCAATTCCTATTCCTATTCTAAATTTGGTCGCTTCACTTTGACCCCTATTAATCTAGGGTAATAGTTTTCATGTAAGGTTGTTCTCCGTTCATATTATAACAATTTTTTTTTTTTAAATGCAACGTGTGAAAACATCCATGCTGGATATCGCGTATTTTTCCTTTTGATGTAACTTAATTATCTTTTGCCTTAAATGAATAATAAAATAAAAATAATAGTCAATAGTCCACATAGACTATTGACTATACAAATGATATCCATTCATATAATATGTACCTTACTCTATTGTACATTAATCCGCATGTAATTTAAATCATATTTGTGAATATATTGAAATATTAAAAAGAGACATATGCAGATAACCTATAAAAACGCTTATTGTCAGCGGCGGTTATTTCTGCAGACATTTTCCTGTTTTGTGTATGAAAATAAAAACGTTTAAAAGTAAAATGCACTCTCAGCTATGCATGCACAAATCTGCGCAATTTTTCCTTTTTCCACATACACCACGTATATGATCAACCCAAACATGTCCCTGAATATCTAAGAATTCCAAACCCATTAAACGCATGTAAATAACAAAAGAAGTGGTGCAATATTCAATTGGTGCGCACCGAATGGACGTGCATTGGATCGTCTCTCAACCAGAGATTTCACAGGGATTTCTCCCTTGTTAGCATACGTCATATATTGGAAATGAGGGCGCACTATATGCTATATGCTAATATCTATGTGTTTCGGGTGTTTATCTCAAGGATAGTCATTTCATTTCAGGATCTTCCACAGCTGATAGTGCAGCTCACTATTCCTAATATTAGCACGACCGCGCACACTACACATATCATATTATATATATATAATATATAAGAATTTCCTGCATCTGGATCTTCTGTCTATAGCGCATAAAAGCATCCCACTGAGACAGATATGTGAGAGCAGAATATCTGCATCTGGGGTCCTAGTGGGGTGACTTAGAAGTTGAACGATGGCTACATCATCATGTTCCTGATATCTCCTTCTTCTTCTGCTGCATTTTTCCACCAAAGCAGCTTCATCAAGGGTCGAGGATAGCTTTATAATCTTTCATGGCCCTCTTGATAGATCAAATTCTTTCATCTAGCAATTTAGTACACATGCATCAAGCTAGTATTTGCCCGATCGTCCTAGAGAGGGTCGTCAGCCGTCTGATCTGGGATTTGTTTACTACGGTCAGTATAAGGATCAGATCTATAGAAAATGTACCATTGGCAGCTGTACACATTTAGTAAATTCTGCTAAAGTAGGCTGCAATTTGGCCAATACTAGGTAAATTCGAGTATATTCTGCATTGCATTGATTCTAGCAATCTGTTTGGTTAGGTTGAACTGTATTTTGAACTTTATTTTTGCCTGAAATTTGGGTTATTTGAGAAGATTCGGGAAGTTGAATTGTACATTTTCTGAAAATCTGACCCAAATAATGACTAGAATTGAGCGACCGAATTATAATGTCACCTGCAATAAAGGATTTTTTTAAATTGAATTGAATTGAACATATTCACAAAACATTTCAAAATATCACTAGGGACACTCCAGCAAAGGGGTCACACAGGGGCTACAATATAATACTTCAAGTATGAATCAATTACAAGGGTCAGATTTTCAGAAAATGTACAATTGACAGCTCTACTTATTTAGGAAATTCTGCTAAATTAGGCTGAAACATGATGAATACCAGGTATATCTGAGTATATAATATTATTTGGTATCGCATTGATTTAAAGTATAAGTTACATACTGAAGCTCATTCTTGTATTAAATGTGGGTTATTTGAGAGGATTGGTGAAGGCGAATTGTACATTTTCTGAACATCTGACCCACAAATACCAGGCACACTGAAGCTCACCTATCATTTGTGTCTAAGCCAGAGATCCACAAGGAATGCTTTCTCTTCTGATAGAGGATGATTACAAAATTGCAATTAAATGGCTCAACTTGACACCTGTTGTACCAATGGCACAAAGCTCCAAGACGTATGGCATGCCACACAATGACAAATCGTAGATCCACCTACAACAACTAAATGTAAATGAGACACAAGTCACAAAATTGTTATTTTTCAAAGTGTTTAACTCCACGTTGGTGTATGTATCACATGCTATTTGTATGGGTGGGAGTAGTGTGGTAATTCTTACAGGGGAGGTATGACATTTCTATTCCCTGTTCCTCCCCCCCCCCCACACACACCCACCATATACACAGAGCCATATAAGGTAAACCGGGGGGAAGAGTTTAGTGGTTGGAAGGGTCAGGTAGTGACAAACGCTTCTGGGTCAGATTTTCAGAAAATGTACAATTGTCAGCTCTACTCATTTAGTAAATTCTGCTAAATTAGGCTAGAATTTGGTCAATACTAGGTAAATTCGAGTATATTTAGCATTGCATTGACGCTAGCAATCTGTTTGGCTAGGTTAAACTGTATTTTGAACTTTATTTTTGTCTGGAATTTGGCTTATTTGAGAAGATTGGTGAAGTTGAATTGTACATTTTCTGAAAACCTGAACCTTCTATTGGTTGCTGCAGTCACATCAACTGAATCACGGCTTTCTCCTGGGTTTTGGGAGGTTTGGGGGGTTTGGGAGGTTTGGGGGGTTAGTGGGGTTTGGGAGGTTTTGTTTGTAACACTCTCGCCTATCGGCTGGTGGGCCATGAAAAAACAAACATCTCGGACAGTACAATAGTGCCCCTTATACCACATCCTCCTTAGGTTCCTATTTACTCACAAGTTATCCTAGTGGGAATGCTTTTTTTTTTGGGGGGGGGGGGGGGGTGCATACCACTTCTTATGGCGTGAATACATACAGAATTTCAGGACAGTATTATATAAAAAAAATCCATGCATTTCGAAGATCATTTAAAGAGTATATTTAGCTCCTTATTTAAATATCCACCCAGATTTATTTGTTCAAAAGTAGAAATATCAAACTGAAAATATAGAAATACATAGGCCCAATAGATGTCCCGCTGTGTACTATCATTTTTCAAATATGATGAGATCTCAAAATCCATATTTTGCGACTTATGACTCATTTTCATGTAACACATGGCATATGTCACAATTCAGACATCAAACACATTTTTTCCCTAGAGGTTTACCTAGTAGTATAATGGTTGGGACACTCCCCTCTGATGCTGAAGGATTGTTTTTCTTGAATACATCACTGCATGATGCCATATGTGATGTGTTCCAGTAAAATAAGTCACAAGTCGCAAAATTGATATTTTTCAAAGTGTTTTTTTCACATGATCTTTTTATTGGAATGTTCCGATTTTGAGTGAGAGGGTTTAGTACTTACAGTCATATGAATAACAAATTTCGGGACATTATATCAAATATATCCTTGCGTTTTGAAGGCCTTGTATGGAGTATATTTAGTTACTTTACTGGTAATTACCCATCCAGAAACATTGCAAAATTTGTTTTCAAAAATAAAAATATCAAACTTAAAATATAGAAGTACTTATTAGGTGTCCTGATGTTTACTATCATTAGAATCAGGTTGATCTCCTCGTTTGAAATATGGTGATATCCCAAAATCCATATTTTGCGACTTATGACTCATTTTCCTAAAGTGGATCACATATTAGCAGTCATCATGCACTTATCGGCAAGCTTGCATGTCACGTCCTATAAGAGATTAAGGGATTAAAATATTTTCTTTGTCCTCCTTTGGCTTTCTCAGGGTTTGTTTTCATGATGTTAGAAATTATGAATTACATACTTTTGAATGAGAATTTACAATAAAACATCGTAATCATACAGAATTTGCTTGTAGGCGACATTGAATATCATTAAAATAAATCAGATGCTTTATGATCTATTGCTAATGTCGCATGGATTGATCCATTTACTATATTATTTCACCTTAGAATGTGTTCAATATGCGCATGGCCCATTGAGTTAACACTGAGAGCACATCACAGTCCTGGGGCCGGGACAAGGGCCTGATCGGGCCTCAGGCTGATATGGAATGACCATTGTTCTCTAACGATAATAGTAGTAACACACAAATGAGTTGCAGAATTAAATACAAATAATTGAATATGTTTAGTAGAGTGATTGACTGCAAAAGAGTAAGCAAAATAAAGTACATGACAATACAGAATTAAATAATTAATGGTAACATTACACGGAAAAAATCGTGTTTGAATACAAGGGTCAGATTTTCAGAAAATGTACAATTGGCAGCTCTACACATTTAGTAAATCCTGTTAGATCAGGCTGTAAAATGATAAATACCGGGTATATCTGAGTATATTTGGTATTGCATTGATTTAAAGTAACAGTTCTGTTATGTTAAACTGCATTTTGAAGCTCCCTTTTGTCTTAAATGTGGGTTATTTGAGAGGACTGGTGAAAACGAATTGTACATTTTCTGAACATCTGTCCCACAAGTGGATCTCCAGCTTAAGAATCAGCTATTTCTTCCTACCATATGCCTTGAGGGCCCCATACTGTGGGTAGGGGATTATAAATAGGGTGTCTAGTTCTGGAGTCTTTAGGGAGTTTAATACAGCAATCAATTGTACCATCCCAGCTTCTGCACTGCGACCCCATGCACCTCCAGGGCAATGATCCTACACTGGGCGCCAGATTTCCTAGTATGGAAGCTGCTAATCTCCTGGGGTCTATCGTTAACATATTCATGGTAATTATGCCACCTATATGTGATATGACTATGTATCATCTATTGAGTCAGAAAGGGAAGGATGTGGGTCTGATTTTCAGAAAATGTACAATTCAACCTCACCAATCCTCTCAAATAACCCACATTTCAGACGAAAATAAAGTTCAAAATACAGTTCAACCTAACCAAACAGATTGCTAGAATCAATGCAATGCCGAATATACTCAAATAAACCTAGCGTTGACTATATTGCAGCTTAATCTAGCAGAATTTACTAAATGTGTAGAGCTGCCAATTGTACATTTTCTGAAAACCTGACCCATGTCTAGACCGCAGAGTGGTATAGGGAAGCCATAGCTTGGTTATTTGAATTATTGCTATATTAGAGCTTTTCTCTCAGCTAACATTGCTCAAAAGCATTTATCGAAACTCAAGGTTTTCAGCCTTTTGTTCTATTCTTCTTCTATGCATTTGAAAGTGACTTGACAATAATTTCAGAATATCCTCTCTGGTTGTTTTTGCTGTAAGGTTTTATAACACTTCATATATTACAGTAATCTGTCAAAATCCTTTACTTTGGTCCTTTCACTTATTGTTGTTTACCAGTTCTCGTTTTCTCTTGCCAGATTCAAATTTTTCAATTTTTTTTTTGTAATCGTTGAGAATCGTTGAGAATCTTTTATTGTATAGCATAGTCTTAGTCTTAGGCCAAAACAAAAATAAGTGTGTTTCCTATTTCCTTTTCCTAATAAAAACAGAAAAACAGGTTTTCCTGTCCTGGGAGGCTTGTCTCCTAGTCTGTCTCACATTCATTTTGGTCAGATTTTCAGAAAATGTACAATTCAACTTTGCCAATCTTCTCAAATAACCCAAATTTAAGACGAAAATAAAGTTCAAAATACAGTTCAACCTCATCAAACAGATTGCTAGAATCAATGCAATTTTAAATATACTCAGATATACCTAGTATTGACCAAATTGCAGCCTAATTTAGCAGAAATGAGTAAATGTGTAGAGCTGTCAATTGTACATTTTCTGATAATCTAACCCATTTATGGACTACATTCCACAACTTGACCTTCAGTGAAGCCCCATGGGTGTACCAGACCGTGTTTCGTGCCCGCACAGTGTTTTGTTTGCTAAGAAAGTTACAGTCCCCACAGAAGGAGCAAAACAAGGGAAGACATGCTCCATTATCGCCCACTGTGGGGCTGTTCTTTCATGAATTTGCGGCCAAGATAAACACTTCTTGTCTGTATCTTGTCCCATTTAGTAAATTTGACTAAATTAGGCTGCAATTTGGCCAATACTAGGTGAAGTTGAGTATATTTGGCATTGCATTGACTCTAGCAATCTGTTTGGTTAGGTTTAACTGTATTTTGAACTTTATTTTCGTCTGAAATTTGGGTTACTTAAGAAGATTGGCGAAGTTGAATTGTACATTTTCTGAAAATCTGACCCATAGGAGTTTATTAATTTTCACATAGGCCAAACAAATAAATCAAAAAGGTATTTTTTCGATTTAGACCAGCTGATAACAGGAGGCTTTGATCGTACTTCCTAAGCCGGGCCCACACATTCAAGAACTCAGAGCCGAATTGGCCTTAAGAAACCTCCAATTCATATGACAAATCGTGGGTTCTTCACAATTTGTAGGCAAAGTTCTGGACTTTTCGTGAGTTCTTGAATGTGTGGGCCTGGCTTAAGGAATCTACTTGTCAGCAAACAATGTATACTACTTAACAACAAAATTAACAAAACCAGAAAATTATACTTTCTGATGTTTATGGCCTTTGTTTTCTCTGCCTAATATTAATCTGGATACATTCTACTAGTATCACAAGTCATATATGGGTCAGATTTTCAGAAAATATACAATTGGCAGCTGTACACATTTAGTAAATTCTGCTAAATTAGGCTGCAATTTGGTCAATACTACGTAAATTGGAGTAAATTCAGCATTGCATTGATTCTAGCAATCTGTTTTGCTAGGTTGAACTTTTATTTTGAACTATATTTTTGTCTGAAATGTGAGTTATTTAAGAGGATTGGCGAAGTTGAATTGTATATTTTGTGAAAATCTGACCCATGTAGTCGTACTTTACTGGGAAGTAACCAGTCCCCCCAGAAAACGATTCACCCAATTCACCCAGTTTCGAATCAATTGTGATAAGAAGAAAAAGAGATATATTCTTGCTAGAACTTACCCAAATGCTGCTGCTACTACTACTACAACTTACCGTATCAAAGTGTATAGTGATGTAAAGCCTGCCTGATCCAGAAGCCTTGTAGGAGCGAATTGCTCACGCTAGCTTTACAAATATAGAGTAACTCAAGTTGAATGTAAGTTCCTCACGGATGGGAAGCTTTCGTGTCTGCAGAGATTGATGGATGGGACACAAGACAGCTACTAAACTTTGCTTCTTTCTAAGCCGCCACTAGAGTCCTTATAGTAATCTCTATTACAGGCCTGGCTTTTAGGACATTTGTTTTCCGATTATTTCCAATACTACTTGCAGTACAAGCTTGTGCTTTTTCTCTAAATTACAATTTTTTCCCATTATTTTCTGTGGGTGTAATTGATACAGTATGAGTGCTACTTGTGTTGCCTTTCTAATCGCAGATATGTATCACTCAGGGAAGAGAATATGCAAAATCTTCTATTGTTATTCTAGTTTTATTGTACCAAATCTCACTTTATTGTTAAATAGTTAAAGCATAGCAAAGTGTAACCAGTTCGCGTTTAAACCATCATTCTGAGCTACCATAATGCTTCATACAAATTTCCCTTCTACTAATCCAATCATATGGGTCCATTCTGGGATTTTATCTCGAATATATCACCATATTGCATGAAATGAAATGATTTTCAACTTTTATAATTCTAAAGGAAGGATTCAGACTAGACAGAAATTTGTTTTGCTAGGAATCTAAATTACTCTAAATATTGTACATGTATTGATGACTAAGTGTATTAATGTCACTAATCAGAACTAAATGACACTGTTATACCGCCTTACTTAGATCTAGGGTCGTTTATCACACGCCTGAAAGTATGTATAATTCAAGGTATTATAGCAACTAAACTAGAGCAATTGATCATATAGCCCAGTATCATGAGTCCAATTAAAGCTAAATTGTCTACACGTTCGAATTATTGTTTTGTAAATCGGCAAATGAGAATTATCACTTATGGGTGAGATTTTCAGAACATGTACAATTCAACTTCGCCAATCCTCTCAAATATTCCACATTTAAGGCAAAAATGAGCTTCAAAATGTAGTTTAACATAACGGAACAGATACTTGAAATCAAAGCAATACCAAATATATATACTCAGATATACCCGGTATTCTTCATTTTTCAGCCTAGGTTAGCAGAATTTCCTAAATGTGTAAAGCTGCCAATTGTACATTTTCTGAAAATCGGACCCTTATATGAAACTTTGACCAATACAATTTCCACAAAAAAGAATAAAAAATGTCCATACCTGATTCTTGTCAGGCTGAAATATAAGGCAAAATGTTCACAGAAAATCTTATACCTGGTAAATTTATATCTCACTTTAATACTTTCGCTTTCGATTTCGGATAATTATGTCTTCACTCAACAACAATCCATTTTTCTCCTCAAGATATAAACAGTGAATGAAATAGGAAAAGAAATTGAAATAATTCATGGGGTGTTTTCAGAGAGCAAGGTCAGGACCTTGGGTGTTCAGTATTAAATGAAGGCCCAGTCTTGGTCCTGGATCAATGGCGGCCAAGGCAGGCAAATAGCCTCGTGAGCGATGATGTACAAAAGGGAAATCAGGAAAGAATCAATAAATGCCTGATGTGATTAAAACTTGGAAAAGAGTAATCTGGGCCCCGGTCCTGTGGTTGGGAGATGTAAATGACTAGAGCTTTTCTAGGCCAGTGGTGTAGCCATGGTTCATCCCACATGGGTCAGATTTTCAGAAAATGTACAATTGGCAGCTGTACACCGTAAGGAAACTCTGCTAAATTAGGCTCCAATTTGATTAATACTAGGTAAATTCGAGTATGTTTTGCATTGCATTGATTCTAGCAGTCTCTTTGGCTAGGTTGAACTGTATTTTGAACTTTGTTTTCGTCTGAAATTTGGGTTATTTGAGAGGATTGGCGAAGGTGAATTTACATTTTCTGAAAATCTGACCCACATAACTCTTGTGCATTTAATAGTTGTACTATTGCCATGTCCAATCCATTAATGGGATGTGTTTCAGAAAAATTAGTCACAAGTCGCAGAAAAATGAATTTCGATGATCCCCATGAGTTAAGGGTCAGATTTCCAGAAAATGTACAATTCAACTTCCCCAGTCTTCTCAAATAACCAAAATTTCAGACGAAAATACAGTTCAAAATACATTTCAACCTAACCAAACAAATTGCTAGAATCAATGCAATGCTAAATATACTCGAATGTACCTAGTATTGACCAGATTACAGCCTAATTTAGCAGAATTTACTAAATGTGTACAGCTGCCAATTGTACAATTTCTGAAAGTCTGACCCTTATACACACAATGCCTTTGATTCCCTTGAGGAGGAGGATAAAAACACAGACAACTGTCTGATGTTGATACTCTGGTTTATTGGTTCCAATGAGAATAACCTGACTAGAGTGTACATGAGAGTTGTCAGGTGTGTAGATGAGAAATATATAGAAGCATACTGTGAAGTAGATGAAAATGTAGAAGGCTGAAAAGCAGCTCCACCTTGTGGTCGTATACAATGTAATCAACACCTCGGAGAGCTGCGCCTATTCTGCTCCCCAATAACATATTTAAAACAAAACAAGTAATGCATGGCCATTTCAACAGTAGTATATGAAAAGTTGCTTATGGGTCAGATTTTCAAAAAATGTACAATTCGCCTTCGCCAATCGTCTCAAATAAGCCACATTTAAGACCAAAATTAGCTTCAAAATGCAGTTTAACATAACAGAACTGATACTTTAAATCAATGCGATACCAAATATACTCAGATATACCCGGTATTCTTCATTTTTCAGCCTAATTTAGGAGAATTTCCTAAATGTGTAGAGCTGCTAATTGTACATTTTCTGAAAATCCGACCCTTATAGACACCTTACTAGACATTTCCATTCCTACCCATTTCACCATAATGTATTGTGGTCTTCACAATTTAAATACAAAATAAACATTTCTACTCAGTATTTCTTTTTGCCATTATACAGAGATGCTTTGACAGAGAGCAAAGATTGACGACTAACTAGTATCAATGTGTACTAGACTAGACAATTATTTGCAAATATCATTTATATTACTGCAGTAAGAATCACCTAAAGCTTCTGTAGAAGCTGAGGAATATGTTTTCTTTCAACGTATCCTCTCCGACACAACCTTTAAAGCCTTAAAGTCTACATTTCAAACACAAGTTTGATCTTAAAGATCTTCAAGCATTCCTTTATACAACCCTTGAGATATATCTCTCCACATCAGATATTCCTCTAAGGGTTCCTTTTCTCAACCATCCAAAATTGCTATGCCTCTCTTATATCAGAAGCACTAAACGACCGATGCCTGTGAAAATATATGGGTCAGATCTTCAGAAAATGCACGATTTACAGTTCTGCAGATCTCTCAAATTCTGTAAATTAGAGTGAAAAATGATAAATACTAGGTATATCTAAGTGTATTCTGTATTGTATTCATTCAATAGATCTGTCTGGTTATGTTGAAGTGTATTTTGAACCTGATTTTCGTCTTAGATTTGGGGTTATTTGAGAGGATTGATGAAGGTGAATTGTACATTTTCTGAAAATCTGACCCATATACCCTTAGATCTAAAGCTGCTTTAATTTCAATCTCTGTACAGAACATAGTCATCGGGATGTCTTCTAATGTCAGTTGTGGAGAGTTGCAAGATGCTGGCATCAAGTAAATACTCTTAAGGTATGGGTCATTTTTTCAGAAAATGTACAATTAGCAGCTGTACACATTTAGTAAATTATGCTAAAATAGGCTGCAATTTGGTTAATACTAGTTAAATTCGAGTATATTTGGCATTGCATTGATTGTAGCAATTTGTCTGGTTAGGTTCAACTGTATTTTGAACTTTATTTTCCTGTGACATTTGGGTTATTTGAGAAGATTGGCGAAGTTGAATCGTACATTTTCTGAAAATCTGACCCGTATAAGAAGTGACAGCAATGATGGCTCAGAGTAGGTGATATAGATCTCTGCATGATGGCGATTACTAGGAGGGCATTTTAAGCAAGCAATGACAAGATAATATTTGGGACATGTTCAGGGAATCTGTCTTGTGTTTTTCAATGTGTGTTATAAATCATTCAATTCAATTCAATTCAAGAATTCTTTTATTGCAACAGATGTTTTTTTACAGTGAGGTTATCCAACATTTTAAATAGACAATAGTCTAGGTAGGTCTTCCGCTGGGTGCCTAATTCTTGTTTGAACTTTACTTTTGTTACATGGTTTCTAATGTTTACTAAGACTAGTGTCTAGTTACATGATAAGTGTGATGGGAAATGAGATGGCTTTGGTGAATGGTGAACGGAATGGATGACGAGTATATGACATGGGGAAGGGTTAACAATAGGTATACGCATAACAGTGAGTATTTTACATTTGTCTGGTAATTTTCAGAGATTTTCACATGGTTCCACCTTAATATTCTGTACATTTAGAGAGAAGTCATTGCGTCAAGTCAAATAAAGAACAAGCAGATCGAGTGCAGCACAGTTCGTGGGAGCCTATACTACTTCAGCCCCTAAGAATTTATTGATAAATTCGGAACAAAAAAGAATAAAAAAAAATTGAAGCCTAGATTTTCTCCACCGAGCCGTCTCTATCTTCTGCCCGCCCTCACTGCCCGGTCGTCGACGAGAGCCTATATATGGGTCAGATTTTCAGAAAATGTACAATTGGCAGCTCTACACATTTAGTAAATTCTGCTAAATTAGACTGCAATTTGGTCGATACTAGATAAATTTCAGTATATTCGGCATCGCATTGATTCAAGCAATCTGTTTGGTTAGGTTGAACTGTATTTTGATCTTTATTTTCGTCTGAAATGTGGGTTATTTGAGAAGATTGGCGAAGTTGAATTGTACATTTTCTGAAAATCTGACCCATATATACCATCTGTGACGTCATAATAGATCGTGGATATTCACTCCTGAGCTGTGATGTCTTCAATTTATATCCACATTAGATAAATAATATTCCACATAATTGTAAATAATAAGTATTATTGTATATTTTTATTGTAAATTACTAAAAAGAGAAATCAAAATTCTTAATATGTTTGTATGCTTAACTCTATTTGTCTCACCTCACCTTTCCACTGGTATACAAACACCTTTATCTCTTATGCCATTGCTCTCATGCAATCACTATTGACTTAAATCATTCCTTAAATCTTAATATCCAGTGTTGCATGGCCCTAGCTTGGCTTTGCATCTTCCTCCTGGTAATAAACCACCTCAATACGGAGCATACGAATTATCTATTTAGATCAGATTTTCAGAAAATGTACAATTGGCAGCTCTACACATATGGGAAATTCTGCTGGGTTAGGCTAAAGAATGAAGAATACTGGGTACATCTGAGTATATTTGGTATGGCATTGATTTATAGTATCAGTTCCGTTATGTTAAATGGCATTTTGAAGCTCATTTTTGTATTAAATGTGGGTTATATATTTGAGAGGATTAGTAAAGGTGAATTGTACATTTTCTGAAAATCTGACCCATTTAGCTCATGATAGCAACCAGTCTGAGGGTGGGTGGGGCTCTGACCACAGCTGTAGGTATACATGTGCCTCCCCACACCCGCTGACACACAGTGCAGCCGTATGCATCATGCACTCAACCTGCACCTACACACAGTGCATCCAATGACCTGTTGACATTTGTTCTAATAATTGTTTTCCATTATTATCTAAGGAAAATAAATTAATATGCAGATAGGGCATGGTGTTGTCTCATATATCCTCAAGTTTGGTGCTAATATTAGATGTTTTTCTGCCATTAAAACAACTTTTATTAAGGGTCCCTCTCTGCGTCCATTGGAAACTGCACCCACATAATGTAAACACAGGTGGCTTGGCCCCAGTTCCGGTCAAGTTTACCCATGACCCTCTGCTTTGGCCCCTTCCCGCTAGTTACCAAATTTGAATTCGGATAACTCCTATTCGGGTCAGATTTTCATAAAATGTACAAATCGCCTTCACCAATCCTCTCAAATAACTCCATTTAAGACAAAAATGTGCTTCAAAATGCAGTTTGAATTAACAGAAATGATACTCTAAATCAATGTGATACAAAATATACTCAGATATACCTGATATTCATCATTTTTCAGCCAAATTTAGCAGAATTTCCTAAATGTGTAGAGCTGTCAATTGTACATTTTCTGAATATCTGACCCTATCATCAAGGCATTTTAAGGCTTTACCTTCCATGCAAGTGTTTTCACATTAAAAGCATCCAATGAATGGCTTAAATTTGAGACCGATTTCAGGATACAAGCTGCTTTCTCCTCCTATCCGCCCATGGGCGATAATGCGTTTTAACAAAGAGCAATCGGCAGCCAGATCTGAGGAATGGAAAAACAAGCCTGATTTCTTGGGTTTTGTGAAAGGGCGAGTTGGGGAAGAAAACTTTGAAATCAGTTTGAAACCTGATTATTAAGAGTAAATAATATATTGCATATGACCCCTAGAGACATGTGTTACATGCTTTTAAGAGGTTGTGTTATGGAAACATGTATAACAAATATTCTACCTATCATGGGTGACCGAATGGGATGTGTTATCAGAAAATGAGTCACAAGTTGCAAAATAGAAATATTCTACAGGGATTAATTCACCAATTCGCTTGGTAGGATTGTTCTCATTTTTGGGGTATCTAGCGCGCAAAGTTGTATGAATTACATCTCCCCAATTTCAAGTTAGTCTATGAAACTGACACTTGCCGCTCAGTTCCTGATTTTTGTGTAATTTGCAAAGTTACAACCATGTTCTAGATCAGTATATTGGTCAGATTTTCAAAAAGTGTACAATTGGCAGATCTACACATTTAGGACATTCTGATAAATTAGGCTAAAAAATGATGAACACCAGCAAAAAATAGGTTTTATTATAGGAACTACATGTATTATATACCAAATGGAAGCTAACAGTTTGTGTTATTAGCTGTAGAAAGATTTTAGTTTATGTGCTGGAGGAAATATGGTATCCCTGAGGGTAAATTTGCTACCTAACCGAAAGTGTATGTTTTAGTTGGTTTGTTTGTTTGTTTCTTTATTGACAGCATTTCATTACTTTACAAATGATCATTCTCAGCATGTCTAACATATTACAGAAAAATTAGTGGAATACATTCAATCTGATTATTAATTAATTTTATACTAAATACAACATTTTAACATTTAAGTATATTGATCATAGGGTTCGACACTTTATCGCTGATTTTTTTGAACTTGATAAAAAATCAGATAATAGGAGTAGAAGGATGACTTTGGTATTAATAGAAAAGTAACTCCATGCTCTACAAATGTCTGATTGACATTTAGTTTGTATCTCCAAGTGGTGTGGAGTTATGACCCCAAAACTGGGGTCTTAAAAAAATAACGTAAAAATGGCGGCCATCCTGGATTTCACGGATCAGTGGGATCTGCCTCTGATATACATAGTATTCACATGACGTCACCCCAGTCAGCGGCTATCCTCACTGGCAGCCATAATGTGTGGCAGCATAGATAGCGGGACACACTAGATCGACAGGATTTCCCGTTTCGAATGTTTGCTAATGGCAATTATACTCATTATTCCATCATGACACACTAAAAAATGACCATATACCTATCAGCATACTGTATATGACTGACATTATATACCCTAATGTGGTTATTGGTTGAGGCGTGTTAGGTATGAATGAGCTGAGGTGGGTCTGGTCACGTGCCACCTGACCCCCTCCCTCACCTGAGGCTTGGTCCGGGTGCCACTTCTGCTTGGGCACTCACCGACTCAACACACACTCTCTCAACCCCTTTTCACGTACAAAATTCTTTTGGCTTATCCTGGAAAATGGTTGTTTTCAAGAACTGTAGGGGATGCGAGCAGAAACATGGTTACCCTTGGGGGACCATGTGCAAGTTTCTGGAGGCGGCTAAGGCCAAATGTGTTGAGCTTAAAGTGGACATTTCGGAGTGGAAGTTTCACTTACCTCTACCACCGGACCCACTGGATTCTGACCAGGTGCTAGCCGGTGACGCTGACGAGAATGATTCGGATTCTGTTCCTTCAGCTTCGGGTGGCACTGATATTAAGCCCACGCAGGAGTTTCTTAAATTGCAAGGTAGTTTCAACAAGCAACAGACTTCTATTGACAATTTATCCACTCGTTTGGACTCCTTGCTAACCTTGTTGGACCCTGTGTTACGTAATACTGGCCACGCAGGTGGTAAGACCGGTCTCGCCACTGCTGTCACTGCCGCGACTACTTCGCCCACCACCACGCCCTCGGTTACTGGGGCCGTGGCTAGTTCTACCACTACTGGGACTTCGGTTGTTACTCCAGCTCCAGTTGTGTCTGCAAGCCATGGGCCTGTGTCTACCCCTCCTTCTACTAGTTATGTGCAAACTGTCGGCCTAGGTATTCCTATATCCACGACTGCGGGGGCTGGACTTGGTTTTGCTAACCCCATTGTGACTGGGTCGGCGGCTGATGTATTGGGTACACCACTGACCGGAGCCTTGGATCGTCTCACTTTCGCCATAGACCCGTCAGTTATTCGAAGGGAAAAAGGTATGTCACTACGGCCTGAGTTTTATGTCCAACACATTGACCACGGAGTACCTATTAAGAATCTGGATCACTCCAAGTTATCATACTATGAACTGGTTTACGGCATGTCAAAAGTCCTGAGCCATTTGATGTCGGCTGGAGGTGATTTCACTGCTTACATCCACCACTTGCAATTTGTTACTAGGCACGCTAGCCGTGGTGTGTTTTCTGATGAGGCTTACGTGAAATACGATCGTATGGTGGTCGATGCTGTCATAGATGGGGACATCCCTGGGTTTCTCCCGGGTTACACTGTGGCTGCGTCATTTGCATTCCAACGAGCTTATGACCGATCGGAGAAGACTGCTACTAAGGGTGCTCCCTCACAGGGCCAGCGGAAACAACGTGCTTCTGCCAAGTCTACTGGTAATTACCCCAAAGGTTTTCCTACTGACGTCTGTTGGGAATTCAATTATAAGACTTGTGATGGTAACTGTAATCGCGGTCATGTGTGCCGTGTTTGTCGAGGTAAACATAAGTCTCCGGATTGCCCCGACAAGAAGCAAGGGGGGAATCCCCAGTGACGTCAGGACTCCTCCTCAAGTCTCGTGGCGCGTGAGATTTGTGGCCAAGATGGCGGACATCAACAACAACATGGGCCTTCCTCTGCTTGCGAACTGGTCTGTAATGTGAATTTCTCGGTAGATAATAGTATTACACCTACTTGTGTGGTTGACATTGATCAGGACATTGCTTCTGGTGCCTGTGAAGACTGCCTTCGTGAAATTGAAGCTTATCGAACTGGTTATGTTGGTATTTTTCCTAGCTTACCGTGTGTTCACGCTACTGTTGTTGATGTTTTTGATTTTGTATGTGGGCCCGAAGTGCCTGTCGTATGTGACCCTGTTTCTATTTGTGTTGCTGACCCTGTTTTGCCTGTCGCTTGTGACTCTTTTGCTGATATTGATCATTGTATTGGGCCTAATGTGCCTGTCTCCTGTGACATTATTGAATCCTGCATTCATTCGTTGGGGCCTGAGGTGCCCGTCTCTTGTGACGTTGACAGTACCTTACCTTATTGTAGGCCTTATGTGCCAGTCGCTTGTGACTCCTATGCTACCTTACCTTGCCGTAGGCCTTATGTGCCTGTCTCTTGTGACGGTTTTTTGGATTCTTCTAGTGTGGATCCTGTGTCTACCTTTCCTACCTATGACATTACGGCTGAGTGTGCTGATTGTATGCCCGAATTCATCTCTCCCTATAAGCCTCTCTCTGTTATTGTGGGTTTGTCAAATGTTGATATTATAGGGGTACCTCATGTGATCTCAGGTGTGCGATCTCAGCTGTGTTTGGAGGCTTGGTTATATGAAGCTGCCTTTGAAGAGGATGTGGATCTCGCCTACTACATTGTGAATGGGGTGAGAGATGGATTCAAAATAGTGGATGATTCTGCTGTTGTACCGAGTTATATGTGCAACAACTATAAGTCGGCCCTGCTCCCAGAGAGTTATGCCTTTATCACAAATCTGTTCAATGATGAGTTGTCTGACGGGAAGTTTGTTTTTTCCAGTCGTCGGCCTCACTGTGTGCACGCCATTGGCGCGGTCCCTAAGGGCAATGGAGCTTTCAGACCTATAACTGACTGTCGTCGACCTCTCTTCACTTCCATCAACAATTTCATGGAGTCTACAGCTCTTCCCTTCAGGTACAATACTGTGGATCACGTCACTGCTCTCATGACACCCGGGTGTTACATGGCTAGTGTTGACATTTCGGCTGCGTACCGCAGCGTACCTGTGCACTACGACCAGTGGAAGTATCAAGGACTTAGATGGGCGTTCGGTGGGGAATACACCTACCTGCTGGACACTCATTTATGCTTTGGTCTTCGGTCGGCCCCATTCATCTTCACCCAGTTGAGCAATTTTGTTATGAGATGTTTGTGGCGACGTGGTCTCACACGGATTGTGAACTATTTGGACGATTTCTTCATACTTGGTGATACCTTTGAGTCGTGCCAATACCAACAGTTACTACTAATTAGGTTACTTAGGCGCTTGGGGTTTTACGTTTCATGGCACAAATGCTGTAGCCCTTCACGCGTTGGTACCTATCTGGGTATTGTGTTTGACTCCACGTCCATGTCTATGTCCTTACCCAAGGGGAAATTGTCTAGTGTCTTGCAAGAGCTGGCCTTTTTCCATGGCAAACATAGAGCCACTGTCAAGCAGATGCGCCGCCTTTCTGGGTTTCTTAATCATGCCAGTAAAGTAGTGATTGCAGGCCGCACCTTTTCTAGACGTGTGATGGATGTTCTTCGTGGCTTGTCTCCTTCTACCAAGAGGGTCAGGCTTGATGAGAACTTTATCCTTGACGTGGCTTGGTGGCTGGATTTTGCTACGCAGTTTAATGGGAAATCACTGGTGATTCCGCGTGGCCTTGGACATGACCTTTTGTTAGCTACTGATTCTTCCTTCAGTGGTTATGGTGTCCTCATGCAGTCGATGGACTGGCTTGCCGGATACTTCAATGTGAACCTTTTACCTGTTGGTGCCTCGAATCTCGCCGGCAACCATAATCATTGGATCAATGTTGATCTTGGCGATTTCCCTACATCTGACATCAACATTAACTTGCTAGAGCTCATACCCGTTTGGTTAGCGGTGCGCAGATGTTTGCCTCATTTGAACTCGACTAGGCTAGTGTGCCTTACTGACAATACGCAAGTGGTTGGAATGATCAACAAAGGAACTAGTATTAATAATAGTTGCATGAGGGTGCTTAGGTGCATATTTTGGTCCCTTGCTAGACATAACTGCTATATTGTTGCCGGGCATATCTCAGGAATCTCGAATACAGTTCCTGATTTACTGTCTCGTGTCTCCGCTGTGAACTCGTTCAGCCCCCTCACTATTTTTCCTTTGTGTTGCAGACCTTCTGCCGGACCTTGATAGAGAGGTTGCATCAGCTATAGCTTCTGGATATGCTTCATCCACCCTAAACACCCGGAACTCTCAGTGGAAATCCTTTATTTCGTTCTGCGGTGATATTGGTGCCAACCCCATTCCAGCTACTCCTGAAACCGTCTGTAGGTTTCTGGTCTTCAAGGCACGCTCGTGCAAGTATTCTACTGTTAACAATTACTTATCTGCGTTGTCCACTCTACACAAGTTTTATGGTCATAATGTTGACTTTCGGAACTTCCATATTATTAAAATGGTGTTGGCTGGCATCAAGCGCCAACTTGGCGATAGAGTTATGTACAAGTTGCCTATCTCGGTGGAGCATCTCAAGTCTGCGTTTCTTCAGTTGCCAGCAACAGACTATCACTACACTATGTGGTCGGTAGTTATATTATGCTACAGGAGTCTACTCAGGAAGTCCAATGTAGTCCCCTCGGATCTTGGGGATGTGCATGTCCTACGCAGGAAAGATGTTCTGTTTTGTGATAAAGGTGTGACTCTCATAGTCAGGTCGTCGAAGACTATACAGTATCGGGAGAGGTCCCTCAACATACCTCTTCGTTCCTGTTCCACCAAGAGTTTCTGTGTAGCCTCCTTACTAAAGCATCACTTCACCCTGTTTCCCATGCCTCCTGACTCATACCTATTCTACAAGCGTGTGGGCAATGTAGTCTCCCCTATCACTTACACAGATCTTCTGGCCTTTGTCAAGTGGTTGGCCAAATCTGTGGGTATGGACCCGTCGTCTGTGGGCGCTCACTCGCCACGTCGAGGTGGCGCCTCTCACCTTTACAAGATTGGGGTACCCCTTAATGACATCAGGATGTTGGGTGATTGGAGGTCTTGGGCTGTCCTCCTCTACCTGGCCACACCAACTGATAAGAAGTGGGAACTTGAAAGTTCAGTTTCTGCCTCATTTATCTGACTTATGTTATGTTTTTGTTTATGTTGGGATGTTGGCGGTCTCAAGACGGCTGTTAACCACCCTTTCTTGTTCAAGTTGTTACTTACTGAATAGACTACGAGATGAAAAGCAATGACTGACATTATATACCCTAATGTGGTTATTGGTTGAGGCGTGTTAGGTATGAATGAGCTGAGGTGGGTCTGGTCACGTGCCACCTGACCCCCTCCCTCACCTGAGGCTTGGTCCGGGTGCCACTTCTGCTTGGGCACTCACCGACTCAACACACACTCTCTCAACCCCTTTTCACGTACAAAATTCTTTTTGTTTTTGTTAATAAACTTAGGCGGTCTCAAGACGGCTGTTAACCACCCTTTCTTGTTCAAGTTGTTACTTACTGAATAGACTACGAGATGAAAAGCAATAACATTCTCTAACACTTTCGGAGGTGAAAACTGCATTTTTGAGGCTTGGAGCACTCATGTCCAGCTAAAGTTGACCCACATTATGGGAAGCCACGGCTAGCGCTGTGACGTCAGTTTATACTATGTATTAATTCATGCATAATTAACTACCTATATACCAAATTTCATGCTTTTATCATAAAATGAACAATTGAGACAAAACGTGTTGCTTACCAGCTGGACTACAGGGGATTTGAGAGGATTGGTGAAGTCGAATTGTACATTTCCTGAAAATTTGACCCATATATTATATATTCTATTTACAACAAGACACAGAGTTCCACTAAGGTTCTTTCAGGATATTTTCATCTTTTAAGTCTGGCAACCACAGGAATCAGACGCTTCTGTAATTGAAACTCTGATGCAAACGAAGCAAATGTTGTGAAAGTTTAAAAAGCCTGGTGATTATTTCTGTTCTGCCTCATGTAACTTAAGGTAATATAATATTTCATGTCTGACGTGACAGAAATGTTTTTAATGCTGGAAGCCTACGGACTGGGAATGTTCTACTTTTTAGATTTCTGAGTCAAGGCATAATATATTGTATTTTCTTAACCTTTTAGATGTGTCTTGAGGGAAAGTAGTGCCTTGAGGAAAATCTCAACTAACAAAACATTAATTCGTAGGCCTCCACATAATAAAAATGAAAAGATTGAAACCTTAAATTGATTATAAAGATAACACAATGCTTTGTAATAGAAATTTAATTTGTATTTTATATTGTGTTTCATATTACCTTTTGATATAGTTTGGCTATGAGATTACAGGCAGAGTTTAAATTGTACATTGTACATGTACAATTGGCAGCTCTACACATTTCGTTAATTCTGCTAAATTAGGCTGAAAAATGATGAATACTGGATATATCTGAGTCAATTTTACTTTTCCATGGTCGGATTTTTTCTAACTTTGGATATGTTGTTAAGCACACCATCAAGTACAAGAATCAACCATGAAACGTTTTGTAATTTTTGGGGGGTTAACTCCTATATTACCTCTACTAATTGTGATATAACCAGTTTTGTCGAACACAGCCATTACTGATTTTCAAACACTCCATCTAAGATATAGGTAGAACTAACCTTAGTGCATGTCTGTGGGATTGTTCTTCACCTTGTTTCCGGCAGAGGAATCCCTCGGTGCTACGCTGCACTCCGCACTTCGGGATTCCTCCTGCCTCCAACTCGGTGAAGAACAATCCCACAGACATGCACTAAGGTTAGTTCGAGATTTATTTGACCTCTTTCAAACGATTTTAAAGATATTAGATTGCTTTTAATTATGGTAACTTGATGCGAGAGAAACGGCAAGGGAGCGGCATCGTTCCAGGGGCGCTTGAGTTTATGACGGCCGTCATAACGGTAACGACGGCCTCCGCAGTTGCAATGGTTAGCATATGGCGTAGCGTCATGGAATGACGTGTTACCATGACAAAGCTGGCCTACTTTCCCACTAACCAATAAAAACGCATAAGGATAAACTGGGTCATCTGTTTCTTCCCTAGGGATGAATGAAACATATTTCTTCCCACTCACTTGCATATAGCGAGTCTATACAGAGTGTATGGACACTCCATTCCAGAGGTGAAATAATATACCAAAACATCACTTTAACACCTCTCACGTGTAGCATGTCGTGTGCCCACACGCACGCCCACACCCAATTGCCTGCACATGCAATGTAATTTGATGGTAGCCGCTAACAACTAGAGATATTATCAGAACAACCTCAAACCAGGAAATTCCCTTGATGCTTACCTTAAAGATCGATAGAGAGGATGGATGGGCCAACTTTCTCCCCAGCTAAACCCAAATCAATTATTAAGATTTGATCCTCTTTTGGAGCCAAGCAATGCCTCAGGGTTTTTCATAATGCACACGTTTAACACATGAAAGGAGAAGAGTCTTCCGCAGATACGGTCAGATTCCGGACCAGTCAGATCGATGGTTCTGCGCCTTGATGTTTTCAAGTCGTTGCTATAGAAGATCCTCTTAGAACATGGTACGAAACGTGACCATCATCTAGGGGTGTGACCAGGTAAGATGGAATGGGGTGAGAGCAAGTTGATGTGCAACTATAGATAGTTCCAGTTTGGGACTTGTTTACGTGTAAAGTCTAAAGATCTAAATCTCGTTCTATAGATCTGATTGTTACAGATGGATGGCATGATTTTCTTTTCTCTTTCTATGACATCTGTTATACTGCTTAGTGTCTCATGGTATAGCATTAATTATGAAGGTCAGGAGACACAAGGAAATATGTATATTATACAAAATTTATTCCACCATAATGACATAGAAAGGGACAGAAGCCTCTAAATAGTAGGTCTTCCTGCCAGCCCCTTAATATCAGGAGTACATAAGCAAATACAATAAAATAGTATACATTATAAATACACTGCAAAGGCACCGTTTAGCACAACGTATACAATCTAAACGTTGTTGAACATGTTAGCATGTTCAACAACGTTTACAACACATTTGTGTAGATGCTTTTTGCACTGATTACGATTTTACAATCAAGCCCCGCGCTCCCGTCCACTGCGCTAAACGTTCTGCTACATGCTTATAACTGTTGAAGACGTTCTTCAATACGTAGCATCTTCAACACTGTTCAGCCAAGGGTATGATTTCTTGATGAACATGTATTTCTTTCATCAAAAGTCAGGTCGTTTGCTTACTACAAAAATGATCTAAAAAGCAACCACTTTCAAATTTTACAAACTTAACAAATCCAAAGACAGATTACTAAACTATACCAATGTATGTCAGTTTAAAACTTGAATGAACTTAGAAGGAATGTCAAAGCGGGATCAGATAGGATTATTAGGCAGAAATGGTGTATAAAACGGGAGAATTTTGGCATGATTGAGGCAGTTATGTAATTGAAATGAAGAACGGGTAGTATACATATATAATATATAGCTGAATGAATTATCCCTGACTTATTTCCTTACGATGTTAGTATTATGAATATATACAGAAACTGAATGACAATGAAAAAACAATATGATCTGAAACACAATAACAAAAAGTCTCATAATGAGAACAACTATTAAAGTAGATGGTAGAAATAATATTAACATTGTGATGGGCTTCTTTAAGTTGTGATTGCTGCACTCAGAGCTTGTGTGTCAACATGACAAGTGGTATGACTATGATTATCAGTGAGCGAGGGTAGGCTACGATTTGGGGTGAGGATTCCGCCCTCCCCTTTACATTACACCTATCCCAACCCACCAGGGATGGGGATAAGTAAAAGGAAAGGAGCAATGCATGTTCCCGCCCCTCCCCCCAGCTCCATCAGCAACAATTACATAATCATAGAATACAAGTAATGGTTAATCATTAAAAGAATATTCCTCCGAAATTAGCACAATTCTTAAGGAGTATTGAACATGTCTCAGTAGAGTATACTAATGCTTTTATTTTAACTGTGTTTTGCAACATAAATAAATGTAATAAATATATTATTGGTGTTAACAGAATAACAAATATGCTAACTGGCCCTACATAAAGGAGACACAGAGGCCCATATATGTGATGTGTTTCAGGAAAACAATAATACAGGGGCATCAACATGTTTCATTAAAATCGCCACGTCTTCGTTCTCCCACATGCCTGCCTTTACTACGCCCTTCATTCCTTCCTAATCGTTACTACTTAATTATTATTCATCAACACTACAACTGACCTCATAACATCTGCGGTAATTTATGTTATGAACACACTATAACCATAGGTTTTGCCTTAGCTTCCAAAGGTGCGAACATTATACCACACCCCCATGACCATGGGTGAGCGACATGTGGCACTGGCAAGTGTTAAATGTGTGACATATATATAGCAGCTATATTATGATAGTGTATTCAGAGAAGCCCGCATTTTTCACACATACAAATTGCCATATAACCTACTTAAGATAAAATGATGGTACAAAAACTATAGCCTATAATGTGTTTAACCAAGTTTCATATCATTGTGATCATTTTGAACCAAATTCATATATAGAAAAACAATTGTACAAGGTTGCCGACTTTCCAAATTTCCTTGCATCTTTTTAATTCTCATAATAAAGGCCCAATATATTGTGTAGGTTGCTTATGTTTCCAATGATCATTAATTATTCAATTCACCAATCCTCTCAAATATATCCCCTATTGAAGATGTAGAAATAATTAGGAATTACCGAGAAAATATATTTCCTTCTTGATACAACAGTCAGGTGAATTATACATTTTCTGACGACTCCACTGATACGCATGATATGGGAAATGAAACTATATCACTTTCAAAATGTAATCTGCGAAATTTGTTTATTTCTTTTCTTTTTTTTTTGGGGGGGGGGGGGGGCGTAAATTACAAGTATACAATATAATCATTTAAAGATTACAATACATATTGATCAATTAGATTATAAATCAAATATAGATCGATGAAACACAATTATTGAAATTATTATTTGTTAATAAGTTTGGAGCGATCATGTCGAGATTATTCCAATTGTAGTAGAGAGGTTTGTAGGCCTATAAATTCACTTCTAGCGTTAATCATTTCACGCTTTTCTTTTGTTTAGATTGATTATATCTATGTTGGTTATAGTGAATATATACTGGGCATAAGTAACTAAGCCTTCTTTTATAGTAAGTCAAGACACATTTGGGAATCAATAACAGTAGCCTATAGCCCTACTTAATTAGTTAGAACAGGTGCGCCACCTAGCGTATAGGCCTATGAGTGCTAACCTATTGTTGTGAACAATGGAGCGGACATCTTTTTTGAACATCAGGGACTATCTACAGCAGCATCGAGTCGGATTTCTCACATAAGACCATGAGGTAAGAAGCATTTATTGCATCCACCATTTCCCATATTAGTATACAGCGATTGCAAGGTTCATTTGTAAGAACCACTATAGATTGTATTAAAGCTAGTTTCTTGGTTTAAATCCATGCAACATTACGCAATACAAATGGCGGCATGCATGACCGTTAAAGTAAACAATACAATGGCTTGGTATGAGGGCCGTAAGAAATGTGTGCGACGAGGGGAGTTGGACAAGGGACTTGACCTAGTAAGTGGTGTTGGCATCGCAGGCCTCTCCTCTCCTTATTAGCTTATAGGGTAGGAACAAGGGTGGGATGAGGAAGGAAGTTAGAACCGGAGTTAGAAATGTCTCTATATAACTCATTTGGGTTGTATTTCTGCCGTCATTCTAAATAACATACATTGCCCAAAACTCTGTTACACTACAGGGGTTTTCAAATACAACAAATCCATTTATGATATTTATTTTTATCTAATTATAAATCACAATCAAATTAATTCATGATCAATTCTAAGGGGGTTCCTTAACAAAGAACTCATATTTCACAATAATTATAGCTTGCATAAATCATGCGCCGTCTTGTTTTCCTCTCACATTTCTGGAAGTGAGCATTAATTGTCCAGAATATTGAATAACTTTCTTCTGAACCTTCACATCTATCATTAATAGTTTACATGCATGTATGATTAGAGTATTAAAACTTACATAAATCTTTAATTCTGATAGCAGAAATGGAATCTACGTGCAAATACTGGTTATGAAATTATATGACAATCATTAAAGAACTTATTGTGATAATAGGTTACAATGCACTGGGTATATTTTTGCAGTGAGTAACCAGTGGGCGACGCCCACCTTGCATGGTCAAGATCCCAGCTTGCGAAATGTTTTGACCAGCAGGAGCAAAGTTGCATATTTTGTATCACTTTAATCAGAAAACCCTCCCTAATATGAATCTGTACTTTTCCAATTGAACATAATCTTTTCCATGAGGGTAAAGTTGACTTGAAAAATTAAAATGTCCGTTTGACCATTTAAAAACGGAGTATCTCATACAAACTGGTACCGCATAAAAGAGGAGAAGGCTTTCTGATTGGTCTGAACATATTAGGATGCTCCGACCATATTTATTGCCATGCAAACGTGGACGAAGTGAACATCCTTTTCTAACAAAGAGCGCGAAATGTCGCGCAAAGTGTATGGGCACCCGCTCCCTCGCTTGGGGGTCAGCTTTCTCACGCCTGTGGTAATGCTAATTGTAGTGGTATCCAAATAGAGATGTATCTTGGCATGACATTAACATTATAGTCATAATTATAATATGATATATGAGAACTATAGTATTATCATAATCAATCATCCAATTAATCTACCATCCTAGAATATCAGATTTAAATGTGTATTGGTGTTGGCCGCCTTTACCTTTAGTTATTATTATATTTTCATATCATATTTGGATCTTTACGCATAGTAATGCACATTCATATGGGTTAATAAGTTTGCTATTATAATAATTATAATAATGTGTTCGCCGACTTGTCATTCCAGCTTTGAATAGGCCTATGTGCACGATAAAATGTCATGTGACAGAAATACTATAATAAAGTTCATTTGTTATTATTTCAGGCGCAAAGCAACAATATGATTTGGGATGTCAGAGGATGGTGTCATAATAAAGGAAAGTGTTTCAACATTCCACAACGCAATGGCCGTGCTGATGCCATGCCATGCTACTCTACAGCTACCATGGACTTGTTCCAGCAGTCATCTCCAGTGATCTATCCCTGGGTTTATGTATAGATATGTATTGGGTCAGTTTATGTATTAGGTCAATGTTGCCTTTAAAACCTTAATATTTCGTGTCAGGTGATTTTTTCATTGATGTACTATTATGTGTATTAGATTAAGGATAGCCCGTACTGGCCACAAGTTCTAACCCTTTGGTTGTGTATAAATAGTTGAAATAATGGTTTCAAATGGATATGTGATTTATGGTTGATTCATGGAATGAGTAACTGGATGTGTTCCATATTGTTATTTCGAAATGAAACAATTATTTATGCAATTTTTGTTGATAAGTTTTAATTTCCTCAAATAGTTATGTAACCAGGATCAATTCGCCAAAGAGTTGTTGATCCACTTGAATATTATACAAAATGAAATTATGCTATTATATATATTACTCATGCAAAGTATTTTGTCTTAGTTTGTGATATGAATAAAGGCTTTGCTGACTATGAGATCTGAACCTTTTGTCATGTGTAAATAAGGATATATGTGATTTTGAGTGGTGTATAGGGTATGCTCCATAATGTTTAATTTCGAAATGAAACAATAATTCATGTGGTTTCTTTTTAAAAGTTTCTTCCATTCACCTCCTCTCATACCCCACCCCATCTCACCCCTCCCCTCCTCCCCTCACCCCTCACCTTCTCTCATACCCCCATCCCATCTTACACCCTCACCTCCTCTCCTCACCCCTCTTATCTTCTAACCCCATCTCGCCCCTCCTCTTCTCCCCTCACCCCTTCTCATATCCTCACCCCATCTTGCCCCTCCCTTCCTACCCTCAGCCTATCATACCTTCACCCCATCTCACCTCTCCCCCCTCTCATACCCCCACCCCATCTCGCCCCTCCCCTCCTCCCCTTACCCCCTCTCATACCCCCACCCTATCTCGCCCCTCCTCTTTTCCCCTCACCCACTCTAATACCCCCACCTGAACTCCCCGCTCCCCGCTCCCTTCCTCCCCTCACCCCCTCTCATACCCACACCCCATCTCGCCCCTCCCTTCCTACCCTCACCCCTATCATACCCTCACCCAATCTCGCCTCTCCCCCCACTCATACCCCCACCCTATCTCGCCCCTCCTCTTCTCCCCTCACCCACTCTCATACCCCCACCCCATCTCTGCCCTCCCTTCCTCCCCTCACCCCCTCTCATACCCCTCACCCCATCTCGCCCCTCCCAAAGTCCCATCCTCCGCTCAGTCCTCTCATACCCTTCCACTTACCCCCTCTCCCCCCTCACCCTATCTCGCTCCTCCCATCCTCAACTCACCCTGTCTCACACCCCCACCCCATCTCACCCCTTCCCTTCCCTCCTCCACTCGACCCCTCTCATACCCTCACCCCATATCGCCCCTCCCCTCGACCCCTCTCATACCCTCACCCCATCTGATACCTCCCCTCCTCCAATCCCCTCACCCCACCTTGCTCCTCCTCCCCTCACCCCATCTTGCCTCTCCCCTCCTGCACTTACCACCTCTCATTCCCTCACCCCACCTTGCCCCTCCGTCTCCTCTCAAACCCTCACCCCATCTCGTCCCTCTCCTCAGTCACTGTTCTGCAATAGCATTATGGATTTGTGTTTAAATTCTGTGTATGTGGTGTCAATATCTAACTTTCAGGGTATAAAATGTAGAGATTGATATGTTATCGTTTGTATTTTTTATCTTTGTCAACTTATTGTAACTGTATAGGATAGAATTAGGCTTTTCTGAGAATATTTGTACTATATGTATAAAAATGTCTTCGACCTGAATAAGATATTTTCCTAATAAAAAATAGAATAGTCAGTTCATATAATTGCAATGAGATTGGTGTGTGTACTTCAACCTTAGATTGTTGAGAGAGTAAACCCTTTCAATAATGTTGTCATTTCTTAATGGTATTGAGAGGCTATATTTCTGATATTTCTGTGAAATGTATTGATAGTTTTTCTTAATGGACTGAAATATCTCAACAAGGAGTTAGTTTCTACCTGTCTGCATTTCTTGCTTTATGTAACATCTTTATGTAATAAAGAACTAGTTAAGAAATACTTAATTTGCATTTCTCCTCATTTGTTCGTAAATGAAGTGGCTCTGCTGGTGATATGTATTTAGTAGTGAAATATATCTGATTGTTCAATATTATTTTTACCCTCCATGATGTATCCCCTAAACAATTCTCTAGACCAAAATAATCCTATAAATCTTACCTATATCTTCAATTTCAACCCATTTTTTAGCAATTTTCAATCAATTTTTATTCTCCCTTATTTGATTTTGTTCCCGATTATCTAAACGTTTTCTGATACGCTATTGAAGACGGTTTTTAATGCCTAGACGGTAATATAGAAGCTAAACGTTTTTGAACATGGTAACGGAAAAAAACCGTCTTCTAAAAGGGGACAAAAAAAACGTCTTCAAAAACGTTTAGTACGAAGACGGTTTCACTTGCAGTGTACATTTTGTACAATAATGAGTGGAAGATATTTAACAAAGCGTGTACAATTTAAGTTTGTTTGATGTTTACATTGCTTTAGTGCAGACAATCTGTGTCCCACTTTCTCTACAAGTATCTTGGAATATGCTCTATTAATTTAAATTTACTGTAATAGCCATTGTCTTTGTCTCTTGTTGAAAGATAACTCAAGGTTATTGTACTAGGCCAATGAATGTCCTGTTACTTTTCCGACCATTTTTCCAAGATGTTAATTTTCGCGTTATGTGGACATGTGTATTTTCTATATTGATTGACCTGAAATGTAATCTTATTAAATATTTTTTTTTTTTTTTTTTTTTTAATTTTTATACGACAGTACATTCAATTCATGGCCTCGCGGTAAGGCGATTTTATGGACACCTGTCTTAATATATTAACCCTTCTATCATAATATAATTAATATGGTATTATACAGTGATATGCAATTTCTTTATGAATCAATAAAAAATATACAATTTCAATACAATATGATTAGTCAGTCATCGTCTGAGTCAATGGTTTTGTCGAGGGGGCGGGTGTATTTTTACCGATACGTGGGTATTTTAGTCAAAGTGCCCATGTTCGCGTTGTCTGAGCAATAACATGTGTTTTAAGTGACTTTTTAGCTCGTTTTCTTCTAAGTTTCTAATATTGCTGTGTAATTGTTCCAATTATTAAATATTGATGAAGCCTGAATGAAAATATAATACAAACAAACAAGGATGGCGCCCGTCACTTGCATATTGTGGATAGTAATGTTGAAATAGTTGTATTCCAAGGTCTATCCCCATTTCTCACCCTCCTTCCCCTCCTCCCTCTTCTCTCTGTGTCTCTCTCCCTTCTTCTCTATCTCTATTTCCTGGGTATGATCATAAACTGCCTCCCTATCAGCTCTCCCGCCCTTGATATAACCATATTAAATGTGTTGATAAGGGCGTAAAGCAACCAATCTCACTCACTCACCCTCCGCTCTCTCCCACAGCTACTTTCAATAGGGGAGCTGCATGTCTCACTGCGCATGTCTGACACAATACATGCCGGGATGCATGACTCAGTTCAAATCTGACAAACAAATATTTTGCAACATTTATTAAAAAACGCAAGAATCTTTTCATCAATATAACAGCTTGTATCATTGATCTATACAAAAACAAATGCATGATGGGAGAGATCGGGACTTGTGTCATGGGAACATGTATAACACATGGATATTGACATTAGAGCACTAATAAATAGTCCATACTGAACATGGTATGTTTTTTTTATAGATTGTATACTGTACCATTAGTCCCATAATTCCATGCGAATGAAGATACAAAATGGCGGCTATGCAAGTCCCCTATTCCTCCGTCCTTTCTACCTGCCTATCTGTCCCTCTCTCTCGCTCTCCCTCTTGCCTTCCGCCCTAGCTTCCCTCTCCCTTCTATCTCTTGATTCTTCCTGTCTCCTTCACTCCCACTCAATTTTGAGGCTAGATCCTTAAAGCTACAACCCTATAACGACAAAATGATCTTACCAAAGTGAGTGATATTATTATATATTAGGACTGAATTCATCCATATTCTGCTGCTGTTATCTGTTTCTAAAAGAATAATTCATATTATGACTTATAGGACTGAATTCATCAATATTCTACTGCTGTTGTATGTTTATACAAGAGTTACTCATATTATGACTTATAGGACTGAATTCATCAATATTCTGCTGCTGTTGTATGTTTATACAAGAGTTACTTATAATATTATGACTTATAGGACTGAATTCATCAATATTCTGCTGTTGTTATTAATACAAGAATAGTCAAAGTCAAATCGCTGGAGCGAAAACAGGTGCAGTTTAGTGATATGGTAAGTGAAGTCACTGCAGGAAAGGGTTTTGGCGGGTATCTGCGGAAAAACTTTCGAACATAATTTACCCAAATGACTGTTAGATGGGTTGGATAGGGACTGAAGACAACGTAGAAGATTTTTTGATTTTGACCGATGTGATCTGAGGGTGCACCTCTCATAGTATAGGATAAAGGGCCTGGTCCACTAAGCCGATTCTCATGCGATTCTCACAGAATTTAGTGGGAAAAAGTCCTCTGCGTGCAAAATTGCATGAGAATCGGCTTACTGGACGAGGCCCTTTAATACTGTATTTATGTGTTTTGTGTCTTGCCGCCATACACGTGGGTCAGATCGTCAGGAAATGTACAGTTGGCAGTTCTACACATTTAGAAAATCTTGCTAAATTATGCTGAACAATTATGAATACTGAGTATTCATTCTCATTCACATACCATATTTGCTCAAGTATACAGTAAATCAGGATTTCTGAAAATAGCATCATCGATATTATGTAATTCCTGAGTAAAAGGTTTAAACTCTAATCTATAATATCCTTCTATCTAAAACACGGGGGGGGCGAAATCATGTTCTAAACATGTTAGGGACAAACCTTTATCCAGGTAACCACACAAGCTTATAACCCCCTAACACCTACCCCAGGGTAAATACAAACATTATTTATTATAATCACGTCGCTATAGTGGAGATATTTTAGACCTATCTTATGCGAAACTCATATTATTTTACAATTTATTATTTTAACAATATTCTAAAGCATGGATCTATAGATGAATGTTGTCTGGGTGTTTGTAGATGGACGCACAGCTTAGCAGCGGTGAGAGGCAGGGGATTGGGGGGTTCATACTTATTGGAACAACTCACATCCTCCCTGGCACTCCTTCAGAGCTGCTCCTTGAGCAAATCCATACAAGAGAGAAGATGTTGGTGATGATGAGGAAGGGGATAGATGATGAAGACCTCCCCCAATAACTGACATCAACACGTGTAAGTCTTCCCCTCAGGGTGGACTGTAGCAATGGATTGACTCTATGACCCCCTACTGCCTCCTTCCTTAGCCTTATGAGGGTCAGATTTGTTAAAAATGTACAATTGGCAGCTCTACACATTAAGTAAATTCCGCTAAATTAGGCTGAAAAAATGGTCAATAATAGGTAGATTCGAGTATATTCGGCATTGCATTGATTCTAGCAATCTGTTTGGTTGTGTTGAACTGTATTTTGAACTTTATTTTAGTCTGAAATTTGGGTTATTTGTGAGAATTTGTGAAAGTGAATTGTACATTTTCTGAAAATCTGACCCACCTGACTCAGATCGAACCACTCCCCAACCTACCAGAACCACTACCACCTCTACACCTTAACCTAAGCCCAAGATCCAACTAATCTGGACTCTCAGGGATACTGCTGGGTGGTGGGATTCCCTCCAGTCCACGACTACACGCACCAAGGTAACTGGTAAAGCCCTGGAGGAGACGCTGTCCTCCAGGCGTTGATGCCCGGGGGACAGTAGGGGGTCCTTGTCCTTGAGCTGCTGGAGAAGGGTCACCAGACGGAGGGGGGAAGAGAAGAAAGAGGAGTGGTATAGGACTGGAAGTCTGCCACTGAGATCATAGAAGGCTAACTAAGCTTGCCAGACTGGGAGAGATAGACCGAGGAAGGGGTGGGGGCGTGGGGGAGGGCCTAACGGAGGGCGGGGGGGCGAGGGGGTGGAGAGGGGGATGGGGGGAGGGGCTAACGGAGGGGGCGGGGAGCGGTGATAGGGGTGGGGAGCTTCTGAGACAGATGTAAGGCAATGTTTAGAACACTAACCTCTTTTGTTTGTTTGTTTTTTCTTTCTTTCTATCATTCATAAGCTCATGTATCCAGTAGAATATGTTCAGCCTATAGAAACATAATTAAATAATCATACAATTACTTTATGAAAGCATACAATCACTAGTGAAATTAATTACGTAATTATTCCTAACTTCTAGTCAAATATGTACAGACATCTTAATCAGTTGTCGGCCCTAGCCATCTGACGCAACACATAATATTATGAAGGTATAATTTCATTAGATATTTTCATAAGTTGAATAAGTACGGTAATAATTCATAAGGGACATGGTCCGGAGTAAGACCATGAAGTGCCTTGCTGTCTCTTTTCCTCTGTCTCTTTCTTCCTTCTTCTAGATCTCTATTTCATTTCATTTCAAGAATCCTTTATTGCGTAGATGGTAATACATATAGGTCGTTCAATCAATCATGCTATTATTATCATTTCTTCCGATGAATGCCTCATTTTAGAATTCTGATTCGAGGTTTACACATAAAGCTACAAATTGTTAAAAAACGTTTGAACAGTTTTCGGAACTTAAATGCATAGTGCTGGTATGAACAGTGTAATTCAGCCGTTTCAAGGAATAGGAGATAATTGAGCATGATATATCACATAGTACATCCATAGGAATAATACCATTTATACAATACTGTGTAGTGTTAACGGCTTCGTGAGTGTTTATAGTACATTACTTTATACATTCATAGTTGTACCCCTAGGTATTCAATATCCTGGGTAAGATTATAAACTGCCTCCTTGTCAGCTCTCCCGTCCTTGATGATATGGGTCAGATTTTCAGAAAATGTACAATTCAACTTCGCCAATCTTCACAAATAACCCACATTTCAGACAAAAATAAACTTCAAAATACAGTTCAACCTAACCAACCAGATTGCAAGAATCAATGCAATGCCAAATGTACTTGAACTGACCTAGTATTGGCCAAATTGCAGCCTGATTTAGCATGATTTACTAAACGGTACAGCTGCCAATTGTACATTTTCTGAAAATCGGACCGATATGATTATATAACCTTCAATGTGTGATTCCATAGGATACAGATTTACCAGGTACAGCAATTTCTATTTGTTTAGATACTTTGCCATTCATGTTTGCGTAATAATCACAATATGTTTTATATGTATTATATGTTTTGTATATAATCTACATGATATCATGTAGATTATATACAATACATATAAAACATAGACTTGTTGTTGTTGGAACGTTTATTGCCTTTTAATGAGGGTCATATCGGAGGGTTTAACTTCTAGAAGAAAATTTTATTATTTGAAAATAGTAGAAGTTCAAGCCCGTCCGGATATACTAAGGATATGACATAAAAAAAGTTATCCTAAATATGATAGAATAATGATGAGTGCATTGCTCATTTTAATGCTCATTCTAACATTTCCAAAAATAGAATGAAGTCAATCATAATATAATTCTCGACGGGTTCAGATAATTAAATTTATGCAGGTCAATGATATCTTTCGTTATGTTTGACCTATAATATTGTAGTCACAAATATAATCTTTTGAGATATTTGTATACATTAAATACCAGTACCAACATTAGGGACGTTCAGCAAGTCTAACCTATACGTAAACATAAACGTAAACGTATCCGTATCTCTGATATACAAACATGTGTTACAAGGAAGAACGAGGTTCAACAAAACATGGCGGGACAAACGTAACATAACATATCCAGCAAAATGTAACATCTCACAATATAATTTGTATACAAAAAATGCGACGCAATTCACAAAAAATTGCGGATACGGTCACGTAATTGAGATACGTTTGGTTGCGGGACCTCCCTATAGTTAGCATGATAGCTAACGGTCAGCGCTAGCACCTTCTATCCCTCCGCACCCTCCACACGACGAAGCTTCTGAGATATATCCCTGTGCCAATGGGCCCCCTACTCAAGGAAAGCTCCCTGCTCCAATAATTCCTCTTAGTTCCAATCCACCCAGTAAAGCCACTTTCTCTCCCTTCTCTTTCCCCCCACTTCCCTCTCCCCTAACCAGCCTTACAAGTCGTATTGACCCCAGAAACAGAAAGCTCAGCACCCTCAGTACCTCCTTCCTCCCTCACCCATTCCCCGACTCCCTAATTAAATCCGCACTCCTTCCTTCTTGGCACAATAAAAATTGATTCCTTTCGAGTATATATGGAAATCGGTTTAGTGCTTCTCCGCGCCGTCTGCGGCACTGCAATCAACGACGCGTTGTTCCGGTTGCGCAGAAGACCAAGGTGTGAGAGATTGGGTGAGGTAGGTGGTAGAATAGCAGATTCATCGCCAGTTCAAAGGTGTCGCCTGAAAACATGATACAAGGCGACTGACATTCGCAGTAGTCAGACACAACACAGAAGAAGCGCTGCCTTTCCCGCTGGTGCTATTTAAGGCACATCCAATCTGTCATGATCGTATTTAGTGCATTTGTGAGCGCGTTTTGTCAATAAAAGCCCTCTTGAGGAAAAGCCTGGAATGCTAATAATGTTTCGCCTATATTGGTTTCAAATTCATATTGAAGTTTGTGACAGGTTCCATATGAAGGCGCGCGGATGAAATGGCGGGAAGCGTAATGGATCAATGTAAACGCAGACGATATTTGTAATGGAGTTTGTGGTGGGCATTTTGAACATCTGGGTCAGATTTTCAGAAAATGGACAATTCAACTTCGCCAATTTTCACAAATAACCCACATTTCAGACGAAAATAAACTTCAAAATACAGTTCAACCTAACCAACCCGATTGCTAGAGTCAATCCAATGCCAAATATACTCGAATTTGCCTACTATTGGCCAAATTGCAGCCTAATTTAGAATGATTTACTAAATGTGTACAGCTGCCAATTGTACATTTTCTGAAAATCTGACCTATCTGTACATTCCAGGATATTATCAAACGCCGCCTTTCTACTCAAGTGTTTTTAAACTTCATGGACTAGACTAGTATATTTATATTAAAAACGTCTAAACTATTATATAGCTATGGCTTCTGTATTAATAGCATCTTTTCTGCCTAAGTAACGTGATTTTTTTTTAGTTTATGTTTCCGCTTAAGTGTAAATGTGGTTGTACTGTGGTGTATTAAGGGTGGTCTCCACTGGCTGCGGTAAGCTTTGCGGTAAGCCTTGCGATGGTTTGTGCTGGTTCTGTAGGTGGAGAGGAATGACGAGGTCCTGCCTACATGGTTCACTGGCCATGTAGGGAGGTCCTCACCACTTCTCACCAACACAGCACCATCGCAAGGCTTACCGCAAAGCTTACCGCAGCCAGTGGAGACCACCCTTTACTGTTTAGATAGATACAGTTCCTTTTAAAAAGACAACGTCTAAAAACATCCATGAAGGATAGCTAGTACATCTTTTTCTATGTATCTAAATATTATATTGGCCTTCCAAATGAATACAAAGAATAGTTTATGCATTTTGTATATTTTGTTTGAAAAGGATTGAAAATTATTTCGGAAATGTATCTTTTATCACAAACCTCAATGCCAAATTAGACATGAATTCATCCTGCGATCATGTGTTATCTAATAATCTGTAAGGCATATTGGTTGCACTTCTGATTAGAATTGACCAATAAATCCTCCTCTAAACAATTGTTCCTTCTAAACGAATAGTTCTGTATTCTCTTTTTGCTTATCGTCAGAGACATGTGTTAAAATATTATATATTAAATTTGATTGCCTATATACATGTATATATATAGTGTTGAATACAGACCGGGCATATACCATATCGTATATATCGCAGTCTATAAAATAAATAGTGAATAACGGAGAGAAGATACACTACATTGATTCTGCTAATATTAGATACCATCTGAATACCAGAATAATTCAACTTAATTTAGGTCCAAGAATTGATAGTGCTTAACTCTTTGTTCAAGTTGAGAAGAGATGATATGTTTAATTGTTTTCACTATTGAAAATCAGTGAGGCATGAGAGACCACCAGGCTCCCCTCTTCCAAATTGTCGCATTGATTATAAGTATCAGTTCTGTAATGTTAAACAGCATTTTGAAGCCAATTTATGTCATAAATATGAGTTATTTGAGAGGATTGGTGAAAGTGAATTGTACATTTTCTGAAAATCTGACCCACATACAGTTTGTTGCTGACAGCAATGACTAGGAACACTTGCAATATTGTGGATCAAATTCTCCGTCTCAGTAGCCTGGGGACATGCCCAATTGTACGGCTACAGTTACTTTCAAATATTGACACGAAGATGATACTACTATCACCTACTTGTAATGGGTGTGACATGTACTAACATTACTGTCTCTAACACGGAGTTGTTTCAGCAAGAATAAGCTATATGGGTCAGATTTTCAGAAAATGTACAATTCGCCTTCAATAATTCTCTCAAATAGCCCACATTTAAGACAAAAATGAGCTTCAAAATGCAGTTTAACATAACAGAACTGATACTTTAAATCAATGCGATACCAAATGTACTCAGATATACCCAGTATTCATCATTTTCCAGGCTAATTTAGGAGAATTTTCTAAATGTGAAGAGCTGCCAATTGTACAATTTCTGAAGATCTGGCCCATATGTGAGCAGTGACAGTGTATATCAGTATGTTCCTGGATTTGGGTTATTGGACTTCAAGTGATACAGGGAACAACAGCAAAGTATATGTGTGATGTGTTACAAAATATGGGAAAATGATTCACAAGTCGCAAAAAAGATATTCTTCATAGTGATTTATCTATGCGATGTCTTAGATAGAATGTCCTCATTCTTGGAGGTTTAAGCGCTGTGAGTAGCATAAATACAAGTATCAAATTTCAAGACTGTGGATTAAACATATCTTTGTGTCTTGAAGGTCACTCTATGGAGTAGATGTAGTTACTTTACACTGTCCCGCCCGCCGTATCCGCCCGATACGAAAATGAATACGAATTTCTTGTACCCACTTTTGATACGATTTTTTTCGTCTCAGCCGTTTTTCGTACCCGCAACGGGTAAATAATTACCTGGGAAAGCTAAAGGATTAGCCTACGGCCGGCCGGCCGGCCAGTGCCAGACAAGCTGGCATGACCATTAGTGTATGACGGCCACTAGTGAGAAACAGAGAAAAAAAACTTACCAATGCTTGGGTTCGATCTAGCAACCTTGTGATTTACAGTCAAGTGCTTTAACCATTATACTATACTGAATCAGCTATCAACATGGCCTCAACTAATCAATCTGAATGCTAATACTGTGTCAGAACAGAAAGATAGAGAACAGAAAGAGAAAGAGGGGGAGAGGCAGACAGGAGGATTGCAATTGAAAGTAAGTAAGAAAGAGATGGGCGGGAAAGGAGAGGAAGAGCAGGGAATATTTTTTTTCAGGAATATATATTGAATATATCCAGGTATATGTGTGATGAGTTACAGGAAAATTTGTCACAATATAAAAAAAACCTCAAGAATATTGCTTTCAGCTTTAGATAGCTCATAACTCCCTCAAAATGCATCCGATCTGAATATAAAAATTATCCCATGAACCCCATGAATGTCAGGCTTCAAGAAGCCCATTGTGATGGGCTTCTTGAAGGTGTTAAAGCATTGCAATAACACCCACTCAAGCGTGGTGCGTCCAAGCATGACCAGACCAACAGACATTGAGGAGCCATGGCCAACATCCAAAAACGGAGCGCGAATACGGAGCATATCATATTTCGTCTCCGTGATTCAAATGACCGTTTTTCGTATCAGAAGTTCAGGCAATTTCGTCACCACTGTTCACCAGTAGCCTTCGCGGTGCTCTGTAGACAAAAATCGTCTCAATGAAGACGAAAAAACTTGCCGCTCCGTATCGCCCGGGTATGGTGCGCGGGAGAGTGTACTGGTAATTGCCCAACCAGAGAATATTGCAAACTTTATTTCAAACATAACTATATCAAACATAAAATATAGAAGTATTTTCAGACGTCCTTAATGTTTTCTATCATTGTAATCCGCTTTATCTCATTTATTCAAATGTGATGATATCTCAAAATCCATTTTTTGCGACTTGTGACTAATTTTCCTGTACCACATCACATGTTTGCTGCAAGAGTCATGGGTCAGATTTTCAGAAAATGTACAATTTAACTTCGACAATCTTCTCAAATAACCCACATTTCAAACGAAAATAAAATCCAAAATACAGTTTAACCTAACCAAACAGATTGCTAGAATCAATCCAATGCCAAATATACTCGAATTTACCTAATATTGACCAAATTGCAGCAAAATTACAAATTTATGTGAATATAATTATAGTTAATGTTTGGTTTGTTTCGTTTATTCTGGCCAGTTGTGTCTGTTTTTTAAGCCGCTGGATATCCTGGAAAGGCGTTAGCCAAAAGCAGGGAATGAGGTGAAAGATGTTTCCAATATTTTTCTGATCTCAAATTAATTGAAAGAATTAAATAAAATTTGAGATGAATCGAAATATTCTCTGATTTGGCATGTTGGGGATGGTCAAACCGTTATTGAACACTGCTACTATTGTAGGAATACAAATTAGCACTGGCTGTATAGGAAATTCCTTCCGTAAAAGTATCCTTACCAGCTCTTCAGCAAGGAAACAAAACTAAGCCTTAGGAGGGAAAGTCTTGAGGAAAAATGTCTTCTTTTTTTAAAGCAAATTTTGTTTGGACATAATTGGTCTTATTCAGCAGGTCCCCATTATTTAAGAAGTCTAAAATTCTAGGCCAACGTTTGAGTAGGGGGTTAGAGTGTTGTTTGTCATAGGGGAATAATGTCTGGGGGATACTGATTGTCGAGGAGACGGGGTGGGGGGTGCTATGGCCCAACGTTATTATTGTCCTAGGTGCATATTTCCCTTGGGGTTATTATCAAGGGGAATATTACTCTTTACTTAGAGACAGTAAGAGAATACAATGAAGTGAGAGCCAATATGTGATACACTGTCTTAGAATTTGGTACATGTATTCGTATGACTAAAAGTGACTCCAAAGATCAGAACATTCCAGCAGAGATCTCGTGAATAGAAACTATTAATTGTGCGACTTGTGACTCATTTTCCATTAACAAATCACATGGGTCAGATTTTCAGAAAATGTACAATTAGCAGCTGTACACATTTAGTAAATTCTGCTAATTTGGCTGCAATTTGGCCAATACTAGGTAAATTCGAGTATATTTGGCATTGCATTGATTCTAGCAATCTGTTTGGTTAGGTTGAACTGTATTTTGAAGTTTATTTTCGTCTTAAATGTGGGTTACGTGAGAGGTTTAGTGAAGGCCAATTGTACATTTTCTGAAAATCTGACCCATATATCTCACAACAACAGGGTTGACCTGAAAACCTATATGTGAGTATAGGTGACATTGGGAAAGAAATACAATCTGGTGTTTAATTAATTGATTCTCATCCGCCTTGTGATGTTGTGAAATTAAATGATCCTTTGGCTTATACCTCAGGGTTTTAATTGAATGTATGGTTAATCCCCTCAACACCGTTACAATGCCTTTCAAAAAAGTATTCTATTCTTCTTGATTAATTGTTATTCAGGCCTAAAGTTTGTCATGATATGATAGCAGTCTCATTTTTCACCTGCTTTAGAAGTACCTCCCTTCAAACTGTAATAAACACACAGTTAGAAATATACTTTCACTAGCGATCTATTCATAATCACCAAAAGCTGTGATCTCAGCGATTACAACAAAATATATCCTACAAAATTCACTAATATTATGACTGAATTTGTCAATATTGTGCTGCTATATGCTTATAAAAAAGAGTCAAATCAGTCGAAGGAAAACGGCCCTTGGTGAGCGATAATAAGTGAAGGCACCCCAGAAAATAATGTTTGTGTTTTGAAGGCCTTCGTATGGAGTATATTTAGTTACTTTACTGGTAATTACCCATCCAGAAACATTGCAAACTTCTTTTTTCAAACATAAAAATATCAAACTTAAAATATAGAAATACCTATTTAATGTGTCCTAGTTTTTTACTATCATTGGAATCACCTTGATCTTCGCTTTTCCAATATGATGATATCGCAAAATCCATATTTTGCTACTTATGACTCATTTTCCTAAAACGGATCACAAATGAAGTTTCGGGTTTGCCCAATGTGTTTAGAGGATATGCTCGCCCACACATTAAAATTATATGGTCATATCTGGGTCAGATTATCTGAAAATGTACAATTGGCAACTCTATACATTTAGGAAATTCGGCTAAATTCGGCTGAAAAAGTTAATGAAGAATACCGGGTATATCTGAGTACATTTGGTATCGCATTGATTCATAGTATCAGTTCTGTTATGTTCAACTGCATTTTGAAGCTCATTTTTGTCTTAAATGTGGGTTATTTGAGAGGATTGGTGAAGGCGAATTGTACATTTTCTGAAAATCTGACCCATATATGACTATTTACATCATGGATCACTATTAAATATTCCATGCTGAACATAGCTCGGCTTCTATAGGTTTTACACTGATATATACATCTCCCACAATTCCATGCAAATCGATCTTGAAGATGGAAGACATGCAAAGTGTTAAAATAAATATCAAATATCTAACGAATTTGAGAGTTGATCTAGAGTAATTCTTGACTTATACGATTTTACTATGGCCAGTCCCTTTAATTAAGATGTGATATTTCAGACAGACCGACGCCATTGCTATGTTTTACTTGATTATGATTGGATGTTCTCTATATTGCTATATGTAATGAATGATATATGGGTCAGTTTTTTAGAAAATGTACAATTGGCATCAGTACACATTTAGTAAATTCTGTTAAATTAGGCTGCAATTTGGCCAATACGCGGTAAATTCGAGTATATTTGGCATTGCATTGATTCTAGCAATCTGTTTGGCTAGGTTAAACTCTATTTTCAACTTTATTTTCGTCTGAAATCTGGGTTATTTCTGAAAATTGGGGAAGGCGGATTGTACATTTTCAGAAAATCTTACCCATGTATGTGACATGTTCTCTGAGAATTAAACAGAACGGGTTCAGTACTCAAACTACAACTACCAAGACTCCTTATTTCTTATACTACTTCAAGTATTGCTGAAACATAGCTTTACAAAATCCCCTATTCTATATTATTTGTAAGGTTTACAGAAAGTGTTACCAAAGTACTCATTTACAAATTGCATTTGCCTGAAGATAAGTAATAAACACAATTATTTTCCCAGAATATCCACCCAAACATAACATCTCCTCATGTTGATTATAAGGTCTCGAGAAACGGGTCAATCCCTGTTTCTGGCTGACTACCAGAGTGATAAACAGGATGTAATTAACACCGTGTCACACTGGAATTAAAAATGCGAATGTCAAAGTAAAGGTGTTCTGAGGAAATTACAATTAAAACTGCATTCTCAACTAAATCAACAAAATATATTTCTCAATTATTTCTTTGGTACTGAGTATTGTAGAAAGGATTATTTAACAACTGGATGGCTTTTCCTCGAAATTTACATAACTTTTGTATTTTTGTGTTCTACAATGTCAAGTTGACGTAAATATCATTAATAGTGCAGATTGTTTTTTGCGATGTCTTTCGCAATTGCCATGGTTCCCATTGTGTGGTATCTAATGCTCCAAGTCATATAAATACGTGTACCAAATATATCAAGACAGTGTATTATATGGGTCAGATTTTCAGAAAATGTACAATTCAACTTCGCCAATCTTCTCAAATAACCCAAATTTCAGCCGAGAATAAAGTTCAAAATACAGTTCAACCTAACCAAACAGATTGCTATATAGAGAGAATCAATGCAATACCAAATATACTCGAATTTACCTAGTATTGGCCAAATTGTAGCCTAACTAGCAGAATTTGCTAAATGTGTACACCTGCCAATTGTACATTTTCTGAAAATCTCACCGATATATGTGATGTGTTTTAGGAAAATAAGTCACAGGTCTCAAAAATTGGATTTCAGCTATTTGAAATGATGAGAGCAAGGGGATTCCAATAAATGTAAACATTAAGGGCATGTAATACATACGTCTATCGGTTCAGTTTGATATTTTGATTTTTGAATAAGAAGTTTGCCGTATTTCTGGGTAGACATTCACTAGTAAAGTAACAAAATATACTCTATAGGATGATCTAAGAAACGCATAGATATATTTAAAGATATATGCGGGTGTCAACGCCCACGCCACCTAGCGGCTCCTATTTTTCTTTGAAATATTTCATTATCCTCATAACTTGAGATGTATTTGTACACCATTTTCAATATCTATAGGGTTTATTTTATTACAACAGTTTTGAGTCATGTTTTTTAGGATTCATTTTCATTGATTATGCTGCTTGATAACTAAATTTGGGTGATGTGGTCAATTTCAAATGACCACAACTTTTTTTTAACCATGTCAACGTACTGTTTTTCTTTGGTAAATCTGTAGCATGATATACCAAATATATGTGTAGAAAGTCTAAATGAAAAGTCACCGATCATTATTTTTTTATATAATGAAATGTGAAAAAAAAACACATTTTTCCATAGACTTTAATGCTAAAGCACTGTTATTTTCAAGTGGCTGTAGAACAAAAAATAAGTCGATGAGATGTACTTTTTTTTTCATTTCTTGCTTTCTTATATAGTCAGGAATGATCCCTGAACGTTTCATAAAAAAGTCACCGACCAATTTTTTTTCCATTGAACACCCGCATATACCTTTAATGAACTGTCTTGAAATTTGGTACTTGTATTTTTACAACCACTAGAAATAGACACTGAAACCCAAATAAAATAAATTGTATCACTTGATGAAAATTATTATCATATCTATCTGCTTTGGTAAAAAATGCATGTCGAATAATTCTCAGGACATTGACCAAACACACTATAGAGAAAGCGACCCAGATTCTCTGGTATAATCCCGCACTTGTCATGCACAGCATGTGCTGCCTATTCCAGGCTGATGTTCATATTTCATACATCCACCATTTTACACGACCTCCGACGGCAAATGGGAGAAATTAACCCAGAATACTATCGTGAGAATAATCCGACACCTTCTCCATCACAAGGTCGTTGATCGTGACATTAATTCGCCCCACCTGCGAGACTACGCGTCGGATTCATGTCGAAATCATGTAAATAAGAATAAATATCAAATGTCTGACGTGCCAGGCGTTTCAGCTGTTGAGGCGGTTGCAACGTAACGCACGTTTCATGTACGTATAAACGGGTCAGATCTTAAAAAAATGTACAATCGGCAGATCGACTCATTTAGTAAATTCTGCTAAATTAGACTGAAGAATGGGCAATACTCGGTAGATCTGAATATTTTTTATATCGCCTTGATTCAAACAACCTGTTTGGCTATGTTGAACCAAATTTTGAGCATTATTTTTGTCTTAAATTTGAGTTGTTTGCGACGATTGGAGAAAGTGAATTGTACAATTTCTGTCGATTTCACCCGAAAGTAGCTTGGAATGTGATGTGGCATGACATTGTTATTGGGCAGATGGGATTTTTGCTATAACTTTTATATTCGCTTGTGGAATAGTTTGAATTCTTTTGGTTTGATTGCACCAACTAGTTGCACCAATTAGTTTTTGCATTATTTTTTGTGCATTTTCACTTATTATTTGCATAATACTAGGTACATCCGAGTATATTTTGATATTGGCCTGATCAAACGAATCGGTTAGCTCATGTTGAACTAAACATCATTCTTGTCCTAAATCTGGGCTATTTAAAATGATAGGTGACTACGAATTGTACATCTTCTGTTGACTTCACCCATATTAATAATATTCACATTACTTTATAAATAGAGATATCCCAGCGAGTTGTAAGCGGTAAGAAGGATTATAATTTCATGGAAACTGTCTAGACAAAGGTTGATTGCATGACTAATAGGAAGTCATCCCCATCGCTGGCAGGGCTGCTCTCATGCATATCACTTCAATCCACCCAGGAACCACATGAATCAATCAGATAACTTATGGACAATAATCGATGTCAAAATTATACACCGGCATCCGCAAACGAAATCGCTGACATCTGAATAATATTATGAATTGCAGTGTTGTCTGTTTGGTAGTCTGAGTGAAGGAGAATAGAATAGTGAACGAGCGATAGAGAAAAACAAATGGCAGGAGAGATGGGAGAAACATATCATATAAACACACACACAGAGGCACAAAGAGAGAGAAAGATGGAAAGAGAAAGAGAGAGAGACAGAGAGAGAGGGAAACAGAAAGAGAGAGACAGAGTGAGAGAGAGAGGGAGAGACATAGAGACAGAGAGAGAGGGAAACAGAAAGAGAGAGACAGAGTGAGAGAGAGGGAGATAGAGAGAGACAGAGAGAGAGGTAAACAGAAAGAGAGAGACAGAGTGAGAGAGAGGGAGAGACATAGAGACAGAGAGAGAGGGAAACAGAAAGAGAGAGAGGAGAGAGAGAGAGAGAGAAGGTGCACAAGAGAGGGAGGAGAACGAGAGGGGGAAAGAGAAAGAGAGAAAGAAGGAGAGAGAGTGAAGGTGAGAGAGGGAGGGGAACGAGAGGGGGAAATAGAAAGAGAGAGAGAAGGAGAGAGAGAGAAGGCGAGAGAGGGAGGAGAACGAGAGGGGGAAAGAGAAAGAGAGAGAGAGGCGGGAGAGAGGGAAAGACAAAGAGAGAGAGAAAGAGAGAGAGAGAGAGAGAGCGAAACAGAACGAGGAAGAGAGTGAGTGGAGTGAGAAGGAGAGAGGGGAAGGAGAAGGAGAAAGAGAAAGAGAAAGAGAGGGAAAGAGATAGAGGGAGAGGGAGAGCGAGACAGCCATGCGTGCAGACAGAGAGAGAGGGAGGATGGGCGAGAGAGAAAGAAACTTAGAAAGAGGGCAAGATGAGATGAGGAAGGGGAGCAGAGACGAAATCAACAAAGAAAGAAAGAGTGACAATAAGACCGGGGACATCACAGAGATGAAGATACACAGGTAGACAGAAACATAAAGACAGGCAACAACTGCGGTAGCCCTATACCGCACATCACCGAAAAATGTGTCGAACTCGCCAGGATTCGAACCTGGAATCTCCTGATCCGTAGTCAGGCGCCTTATCCGTTGGGCCACGAGTCCGCTTGTTCATAACAGTGCACAAACAAGTTCTAACCATACACACTAAGTAATGGAGTCATCGGGAAAAAAACAAAGATGAAGGTTAGTATGAATGCGACAACAACATATATACAGGGACGTTATATAAACGGGTATTAACGTTTACTTTATATCTGTAATGACTATAGACAAAATGTCTCCCGCGGGCCCGCCTAAAAATAGGCCTAATGTAAAAAGGAAAGCCTATTTATAGACTAGTCCTCGTCCGTAAGACTGTTGCTGTTTTTAGAGCCCTAGTGCTAGTCTAGTTCTCCCCATTCTTGGACTGTCTGATATTCCAGAGTTTTTTTTGTTTTGTTGTTCCTTTATTTATCCAGGTGTTATAGTGACCATAACATTACATTTCTTTCTTTTTTCTGACAAAACAGAATCAAGGACTTGTGCAAGTCTAGCCTAGTTATGCCATCAATCATGTATTCATGTCTACGACTCTCTCAATGTATTTAATGGGTCATGGCCCCAACATTTCGCTTCACCTGATCTGAGATCTTAATATTAAATAATCCAAATCTTTGATATTTTTCAAAGTGATTTATTCACAAGATCTCTTACTGGGAATGTCCTGATTTTTGTGGGGCTTAGCGCCTTAAGTCATATAAATTTATGTTCAAGACAGTGTATAAAATATATCCTTGCGTTTTGAAGGTCATTATATGAGTATATTAATTACTTTACTCGTAATTGCCCTCAAAGAAATATTTCAAACCTTTTGTCAAACATAACAATATCAAACTTAAAATATAGAAATATATATTATCAATGTCCTACTGTTTACTATCATTGGAATCGGCTTGATCTCATCTTTTCAAATATGATGATATCTCAAAATCCAATTTTCGCGACATGTGACTCATATTCCTAAAACACATCACAAATACGTTTATAAATACTGTGCATGTGTTATGGGTTGGTGGGTGTGTCTCTATCTGAGCCCGTGCTTTTAGAATACAGCGACAACAATCAGGAATTCTAGAAACGACACCACGCTATTTCAGCGCCTCTCTCTCGATATACGGGTTGCGATTATGAATAATGGACAACCCTCCTGCCTTTATAATAATATCGCATGCAGCGGGGATCGCAGTGCCTGCGATTTGTTACCCCACAAAGTAGCGCTGGCGATGCAGCCCGGGCATCCTTAACAGCAGTAAAGTATATCTAGGCCCAATGGCAGCGCGTACCCGCCACATTAGGTCCAATTAACTGAGTCAGATCTATTGTCTCAAGGGAATTAAAGTGGCAAAAACCTGGCTCTGTTCGGTAATTGTCAAACCTTTTTTTCCCCACTGGCTTTTACTTTATTTGAGGTAGGCTGGGATTACTCAGGAAGGCACACTTGGGTCAGATTTTCAAAAAATGTACAATTGGCAGCTGTACACATTTAGGAAATTCTGCTAAATTAGGCTGAATATTGAAGAATAGCGGGTATATCTGAGTATATTTGGTATTGCCTTCATTTAAAGTATCAGTTCTGTTATGTTAAACTGCATTTTGAAGCTCATTTCTGTCTTGAATGTGGGTTATTTGAGAGGATTGTTGAAGGCGAATTGTACATTTTCTGAGAATTTGACACACTTAATGTTTTTTTGTCTGTAAATCATTGGCAAAGTGAAGATAATGAAACGGTATGAGGGGATGTGTTCGTGTTCCTCATGAACCTTAAGTAGGTTTGAGGTTTTTAAATGTTATCTGAATGCCACCACTCCGATACACTCAAGCATGACATTCTTCTGTTATGCTACATTGTCTCCAATTACCAATATAATGTTGTCCTACGAGTAGCCTACTTATGTTCCTCTATAAAAAAACACCTTTTTAAAAAGATGATAAAGCTTTGATGCCGTAATTGACAGATAGTTGATCATATAGGCAAGGAATGGCGGTTACTGGAAGTCTCCGGATTAGAACGGTAACCGGAAGCGGAAAAGCGTGAGGTTTCAAAGCTATTGCAGCCTAATGAAAATGGTGAAATATTTGCCATGCTTATTTTCACAGCCGGGGTCTTATGATTTATGCTGGGCACCGACGCTAGATGGCAGTGCTCACGGTAGGTTATCATAACTCAAAACGAGGCTGAATATGTATGATTATGATAAAGGTTCCCCGCTGCGTGTCCGAGCTGCAGAATGAACGAAGCTCCGCATAGAAATATCAAAGGAAAAACAAATGCATGAAGAAAAAAGGGGAGTTAAGCGATAAGGGTATCTCAGCTGGGACCGTAGCCTAGCCCCATGACAACGACCACTCTCATTTAAAAGTCGAATCATCTAGTACAACATGGGCTGTGTGTCTCTCCGTCACTCTCTCTCTCTCTCTCTCTCTCTCTCTCCTGTTTTTCCTTCTTGTATATGGGTATGTATATATATATACAAAATGCCAAAAAAACTGGATGTTATCATATTATTTTGTGTTTTAGGGATGAGTGAAGTTTACTTCCATTCACCATTGATTTCAATGGGGGAAACTCATTGTGATACAAGTTTAGCTGAATAAATTTTTTCTTAGTTCAATGACCCCTTATTTTATTTTTAATCGAGAGGGTAGAATAACGTCAGCAATGTATATGCAGATTTTTTCCCATTTTTCCCATAGACTTCTAGTGAACAGTAGCAAATTTCAGTGGTCCCTGAAATAAAAACTAATCCAATGACATTTGGTTTTTTTTTGGCTTTTGGGGTTCCCCCAACCATGTTCTTTCTAAATCCAAAGTTTAACGAAAAATTCCATGATTCATTCATTTTTGTATTAAACACTGGTATTTACCTTTAAACCAATGGGGTCATGAAGTGGGAAGTTGCTAAAATGCGGCCTCGAATTGGGACACCGTTATTGCAAGAAACTATTGTTATTCGTGGCAGAGGGAGAATATTGAGGCGTCAGGAATATTGCAGGCTTTTATATGGGTCAGATTTTCAGAAAATGTACAATTCAACTTCGCTAATCTTCTCGAATAACCCACATTTCAGACGAAAATAAAGTTCAAAGTAGAGTTCAACCTAACCAGACAGATTGCTAGAATCAATGCAATGCCAAATATACTTATTGACCAAATTGCAGCCAAATTTAGCAGCATTTACTTAATGTGTACAGCTCTGCACTGCCGATCTCAGAATGGTGGACACGGTTGTCAACTAGAAATATTTTGCCAACATCCGCGTAGGGACGGGTGCTTTTTTTTAAATGGCCGGCATCCGCTAACAAACGGGTGCGATGCTTTTACGGGTGTAGGCTGCCTGTGCGACAGAAAAAACGGGTGTTGGCGCATTTCCCTATTACGTAACAGGTCAAAATCAGTCAGGCGCTACATGGCTTTCCCAAAGGACGCCACGCTCGAGAAGGCATCGATTAAAGTCTAATCAGTTAATAAGGAACACCAGAGCTCATAAGATTGTTGATTAAATGTGGTTTTTTTTTTATTTATTTCTGATTCATACAGTGACAGAATGTTAATAGTTTTTAGAATAAATAACAATGACTAACCTAACTTAAGATAAACACCTACCAAAACAGCATACCAACTGAAATTTTTGTTTACATATTATTTACTCTACCCGAAAGTCAAAATTTTCCCTGTTACTATCGTTTGTATTCCTATGGATTTCCCTTCCCAACTAACTAATTCCGGCGTATAGATGTCAGCAGCATACACCTTATGTGTCAAGGTGATGTCACTTTGAGTTCCTTGTTCCCGTACTTCCTTCCTTCTTTCGTTGCGTTTTGTCTGTTATAATTAATGGACAAGTTGAAGCATAATTGATATTGCAGATTCTTATGGTAAAAGTAAGCATACTTTGCAAACGACCTTCAAGTGAACATTTTCTACAGGCTTTATATATAAAGGCTACACCATTAAATATATATAGAAAAGAGATATTATCCACAATGTTTTTGACGAACTAAATACCTTCTTTCTGGGTGGTGGTCGTGGTAGCGACTCCCAGCTACAAAGCAACGCGTCCACAAATTCGTCGAATTCTTCATCTTTTGTTGTTTGCTTCTGAATTGGTTAAATTGATAAAGTTTTAGGCTGAGACTTGTGTTGATGGCAACGACACTTTACTTGGCTTACAATATTATAAATGCTCAATACCAAGGTGCTTCAGTCATTAGTTTGCACACATAATTAGGTTACCTGGGGTTCAACTGCAGCGCGCATTTCGGTTTCATGCTTGTCACCTTGACTATCCTAATGAAAGAAATAGCAACATGTACCCGCTATCTAAATAAATATCACATTTAAATTGAAAATATTAATGCCGAATAACTCAGTTGAACGTTAATATACGGTAGGCTAACTACTCACATAATAGACCTGGTACTCGTAGCTATATAGTGGATCAGGTTTAGTAGGCCTAGTGCGTTCCATCTTGAAGTGATATGGAACTGACAATGTTATTTCTTTTGTACTGGAGTTTTCCCCTGCAAGCCAAACCCCTGGGCCAATTACCGTTAGGTACAACCTTTCCACCAATTCGCAGGACCAATCACATAGGTGTTAATTACATCACTGTCCAATTAGCGCTACCCCCTGGGAACTGTGTGATAGGACATCCCACCTCCCTCCCTCCCTTGCTAACTTCAAGATCAATGAAATGAAATGAATAAAGCCTGCGCGAGAGGAACGTGTGACAGGACATCCCACCGCTACTTGAAAGAATGCGCTTTATCTGCGAAACCACCCCCAGGCTGATCTATCCATTTCATAGACACACTTATGTTATGGTACACAAAAATTGGCCAGTCAATGGAAACTTAACATCTATGTAATTCCATCATTAGCAAAATGTAGACTTAAAGGATATCACAATGGAAAAGGTAATCCTGTATGTGAATGCGTCTAAGATCTTCACAGCATATAGTATTTTAATTAAATGGCGAATAAGTTCTTTATACATTTCCTTCATATTTCTTCTTTTCTGTTCATATAATATGGCAGGGTCCAGTACACGTAGGCTATGTGTTTTATCTCGGGGTTTCATCTATAGCAGACACACAAAAGAAACTACAAGTAATGACAAACTTCCCGATAATTGTACCTGTATCTGTCAACTAATATTTCTTTCCTTTGGCCGGTATACACTGTCATTTCCCACCGTTCTAATATCACCCATTCGCCATACTCCTACGGCCAATATTTTGCCCCGTTGTTTAGCCTTGCTTATGACTGCCCTATAATTTATGGAGGTTATTATGACACATAATTATATTAGCTTAGGTAACATTAATTTTTCAAACATTATTTGGCATTGAGGGAGTAGCATACCAAATGTACCCATTTGACTGTCTGTTGTCAATTTTTGATAATCTGAATTTGAATTATAAGTTTTTCGGTGCAATGTCTGTTTGGAATGTAGGCTATTATGCTTGACCTTGTTCCCCATTCCTCGTGTCGGGCCACAACGACCTGATTCAACGCGCCACGCCAACACTCGAGGCCCAACTCGCCGATACACATTCCTTCTTCAGGCCGCTTGGATGTCTCATTTCTCCCAATCATGGATACATGCAATGATTGGACTTGTGAACTGGATACCTTTCTACCTAATGTGACAAGTCTCCTTATTTCTACAAATACGCCCTAGCAGTCAAATATCCCAGAGTGCGATGGATATTGAGTGCATTCCGCCAATGTAAGTAGCAACCGTCTCGCTCGCTCCTCCGCAACCATCACCTTCGTTCCCTGCTTTTCTTTACTATGCCTAGCGCCTACTTCATATACAAGTCGGCTAACTTATGATATAATTTTATTTGAAACATAAGCCAATTTACCTACACTAGGTCAGTAGATTTAATGTACAATATTTACGACATAACATTAACTATGCCCTGACCTACTTTGAATCCTCTAGCTACGTGTCAACCTAAAATGGCGTCCTTGTATCGCACGCCTGCGATCACCACCCAGACACTCGAGGCCCAACTCGCCGATACACATCCCTTCTTCAGGCCGCTTGGATGTCTCATTTCTCCCAATCATGGATACATGCAATGATTGGACTTGTGAACTGGATACCTTTCTACCTAATGTGACAAGTCTCCTTATTTCTACACATACGCCCTAGCAGTCAAATATCCCAGAGTGCGATGGATATTGAGTGCATTCCGCCAATGTAAGTAGCAACCGTCTCGCTCGCTCCTCCGCAACCATCACCTTCGTTCCCTGCTTTTCTTTACTATGCCTAGCGCCTACTTCATATACAAGTCGGCTAACTTATGATATAATTTTATTTGAAAAATAAGCCAATTTACCTACACTAAGTCAGTGGATTTTCTGTACAATATTTACCACATAACATTAACTATGCCCTGACCTACTTTGAATCGTCCAGCTACGTGTCGATCTAAAATGGCGTCCTTGTATCCCTACTATTTTATTACAGTACTAGTTGCTAATAGTGTATTGTGGTAATTCTCCCTCTTCCCCGTAAAATATACAAAACATGACATAAGTGTGTACACCTATCCCTTTGTGAAATGTGATTTCTTCCCGATCTTCAGGCCACTTTGAGGTCGCTTTACTCCTAATCATGGTTACAAGCAGTGATTGGACTTGTGAAGGGATGATGGGGGTGGTGGGGATAATGCCCTCCTCTCTTGCACTTTCTTGTGAATTTGTAAGATCAAAGTGGCCAGAATTAATTTGGATTACTATCAGGCTGATTGGTACTTTCCTTCTAGCCTGAAACACTAAATAAGGCCCGTAGACATTATGTTTCCAGACATCTCTCCAATTGACCCTGAGCATAGTTAGGCTGAGTTGGTTGTCAGGGTTACATAAGTGATTTCAATTCTGAAAAATAATTCAAATCTCAAGTATGGCTCTAAAATTATTAGTATACCAATTTATCAGTTACACATTCCAGATTAAAGAGTTGAATTTTATATTTCGATAAGTGACCAAGTTTCGACCTAGACTAGACTAAGAGCAGATAATTACAGGTGATGTCGCCGCGATAACTATATTTGTACCGTGAATACAAGTACTCGATAACCTCAATCTCATTTAATGAGATCCTGATGCCCGGAATATTCTAATTGTAACTTGAGGTTGTAACTTTCAACATGAATGCGATATTTATTGTACATCAAACAGGAACACTAGAATACGCCATAGAAATTTCAATTTTTACTATTTCACCACAGGATGTACAAACGTTAAAATGTCCAGTCTAACTATAGACTACGAAAGTCATGGCTCTGCTGTGGTGGTGGTATAATCACTGCGCGTCAGAACACCTTGACGGTTGTGCATCCGTGTGGGCCTGGTGGTGCTGCCTAACTCATGGCTGCCTCATAACTCTGTAAATAATAAAACTGCAATATTATAATGTTGGCCATTTGATCACAAGGAAGTCACAGTCCAATCATTTAGAAAGTTAAATTTCCAAAGATATTAAACAGCATTTTGTAATATATATCACCTTGTGATAGACAGGATAACACCGATAAGCTATAATCACAGATTGATATGTTTTTGGATAAATTAGCCACAAGCTTATCAGCAGATATTGTTATCACTAACTGATAAGCTCTAGATTAAAGTCTAGCGCAGTGGGTTGTCAGTTTCAATTTAAGAAACAAACATTATTTGGTCTGACTGACATATGAATCTTGTGTATAATCAATGAGATTATATTAACACGCGCGATACCCTGATAATAATTAATTTCTACTTACCTAAAACAATCTGGAACATAGGAACATAATCTTCAACATAGGAACATAGGAACTTGGACATGGGTGCCTCATACTACTAACACTGTAAATGATAAAATGGCAATATTATAATGTTGGCCGTTTGATCACAAGAAAGTCACACCAATACAGGGCAAATTAAAACTATTGTAGAATTCTTACACAAGGTTTCATGGAAAATAAATTTGCAACTGGTTCCATCAGCTGATCGATATTATATAAGTAGGTCAATCATTTACACTCAGGGATGCAATAAATATTCGGCACTGACTTCCCTGTGTAAGAAACTGGGAATCTCCGAACATTTCAAGGCCATTTAAAATATTCCAACAGGATTCAAGGTGATGATATTTCAGACCCTTCGACCTATATGTTTATTTCACAACCCTTGAATCTATTTGGCCAAATTCTAGGCTTCAATATTTTATTTAATGATCTGCTAACATGCATTCTACAATGAATAAAATTATCAATTATGTTTCAAACATTTTCGAAAGCTTTTCTAACAAACCTCTCCCTCTCCCGTCCCTCCCCCTTAATACCCTGCCCCTCCCCCTGTATGTCTACTGACACTTCAATGCGTTGGGAGTATTGTCCATTTTTTTTATCTTATGTTACAGCTGATTTTATAGATCTTTGGAATTATCAACGCTTTGTCATTTTTATATGATGTCTTACCCCCGAACAAACACCGCATGTAAACAAATCCGAAGTCACTAACGCTAAAGACGTTTCACGTTCAAGCCCTTACAACCTTAAGACACACTATGACAGGGCAGTTGTAACTGCAATAACCACATTGTCAAGATCTTGTAACTTTGCAATAATTTTGGAAAGTGACATGATTATTATGCCCCTCCCCCATTTAGGCGTGGTGCTTAATAATATGGGAAAATAATCAGGGGTTCATCATTAGAGCTTCCTACACCCTGTCAATGATATTTAAACCAAATAATCACCCCCCTATTCTTTGTAATTACAAGTTAATTAAAATCTACATATATGTAGTTACAAGCTTGTAAGGTTGTAACTTGCAAGCTTACAACTAGGCTATCGTAATATTATACACCACCTCCATTGAATAAAAATCCAGCGTTGGAAAAAAAAAACATGCTGGAAATGATCGGGGAAAGCAGGGGCCCATTTTAGGGGGTCTAGGGGGTGGGGGAGTACCCCCTGGTACCGCCACTGAGTGTGTATCTTTCCAGACCTGTTTGAAAAGCAGTATGCTGCACGTACATCGGCCAAAACCTGCACGTACATCTACACAAGTTGCATTCAAATGCAGCACGGACATCAGTGACTTTTCTTTAGACAGGCATAGTGACGAAATTACTTAGATTTGCAGTGTAAATGTATTTCTTGTATTTCAGTGTAAATGCTGCCATGCTGTCTGCGGAAACTTGTTATCTTGGCTGTGATTGGTTCAGGAAAAGTGGGTCACCAGACACATGCGCTGTATTATCCAATGAGATTGAGTCTTTCATAAAGTGTGAGATGCGTCACCCAGTTTTCCTGAGCGCGCACCGGGGACCGTTTCAAAGTAACCAATGTATATCATGGGAAATTCATGATTTGTAAATTTCGAAATTTTAAACCTGTTCCCAACCTTTTCTTTGTATGTCTACTTACACTTCAATGCGTTGGGAGTATTGTCCATTTTTTTTATCTTATGTTACAGCTGATTTTATAGATCTTTGGAATTATCAACGCTTTGTCATTTTTATATGATGTCTTACCCCCGAACAAACACCGCATGTAAACAAATCCGAAGTCACTAACGCTAAAGACGTTTCTGAATGATTTGCTGATGGGAATGGGAACATAATGATATTTTGCGACCTTAATGCATAATGGCACTTTGCAGTTTGAGACGAGTTTGAGTTTGAGTTTGAGACGAGAGGCTTTCCTTCGTTTGAAGGGACTCTCAACTTTGGGCCTAGACTGGGGAGAGAGGGTGACCGTCCGGAGGACGGCTACTTTGCTAGCAGAAAAATCTGCTCACCCCGGGCGAGCGGGCGAGCGTTAGTCTGAACCCCTGATAAGTTATGTTTCAAAGTTTTATATTGTTACTCACATAGATAAGCGAGGCCCAAAATCATCAGCGATATGGCAAGAAGTATCAGAAAGACATGACAAATTATGTCATTGAAATCGGCTGTAACTTTAAGTTTGATACTTTCTTTCTTGTATTTCAGTGTAAATGCTGCCATGCTCTCTGCGGAAATGATGTGACTTATTTTTTCGACTTCGTGTTGACTTCCGGTTTAGTGCTAAGGACAAGTGCACTCGGCGCCAGTGGTGTGGGTGTCACGGTACTGTATTTTAATTCGGTCCATCCTTCAGTCCATCCTTCAATCCATCCATCACTCCATCCATCCCTTCTCTCCCTCCTCCCCCCCCCCCCCCCCCCCACACACACACACCTCTCTCCTCTCTCTCCTCTCTCTCCCCTTCTCTGTCTATACTGTACTTATGTGTGCACGCTGTACTTGTGTGTGCACACTGTACTGTACTTACTGTACTTGTGTGTGCACACTGTACTTGTGTGTGCATACAGTGTGCACACTGTACTTGTGTGTGTGCACTGTACTGTACTTACTGTACTTGTGTGTGCACACTGTACTTGTGTGCACACTGTACTTGTACACTGTACTTACTGTACTTGTGTGTGCATAGTGCACACTCTGCACACTGTACTTGTGTGTGCACACTCTGCACACTGTACTGTACTTACTGTACTTGTGTGTGCACACTGTACTGGACTTACTGTACTTGTGCGTGCACACTTTGCACACTGTACTTGTGTGTGCACACTGTACTTACTGTACTTGTGTGTGCATATTGCACACTCTGCACACTGTACTTGTGTGTGCACACTCTGCACTGTACTTGTGTGTGCACACTCTGCACACTGTACTTGTGTGTGCACACTCTGCACTCTGCACACTGTACTGTACTTACTGTACTTGTGTGTGCACACTGTACTTGTACAGTGTGCACACTGTACTGGACTTACTGTACTTGTGCGTGCACACTTTGCACACTGTACTTGTGTGTGCACACTGTACTTACTGTACTTGTGTGTGCATAGTGCACACTCTGCACACTGTACTTGTGTGTGCACACTCTGCACTGTACTTGTGTGTGCACACTCTGCACTGTACTTGTGTGTGCACACTCTGCACACTGTACTTGTGTGTGCACACTCTGCACTGTACTTGTGTGTGCACAATCTGCACACTGTACTTTTGCACACACGATGTACTTTTGCACACACAATGTACTTTGGCACACACAATGTACTTGGCACACATAATGTACTTTGGCACACACAATGTACTTTGGCACACTGTCGAAATTTTCTGGAATAAGGTGAGATGCAGTGGAAGCTAGTGGAGGTGTGAAGGTTAGAGATAACTTACAGTTTTAAGTCCAATGCACTTCGTAAGAAGATGCATTTCCACTGGTTTCCATGCTTCAAGAAAATCCATTTGAGTGCCAGAAGCCCTTTTTCGTACATCCATTTGGCACACACACATAAAAATTCCAGTTGAGTGCTAGAAGCCCTTTTTCGTACATCCATTTGGCACACACACACACACACACACACAAATTTGAGAATTTTTCAGAATATCAAAATTAGGATCCATTCTCAGAGCAAATTCCTTTTGAGAATGATCCTGTAAAGCACAACTTGAATAATTCCAGTGAGATGAGGTGAAGACTCCATGAAAACCATTTTTGAAGACCAATTCCTATGATATTTTCAATTGTTGAAACCAATGGTAGAAGAGTCTTGAAAATCGTCCAGCAAATCTCTAGGTGTAGGGGTAGAAAAAGGTTAAAAGGTCCAATGATCACCAGATCAATGGAAAAACAGCTGTAGTTCTGTTCAGTACAAAATCCTCTGGTCTACTGGCTGACCAGTTAGATGCGGTTATCTTTTTATACGCAGTAGGGTCACGTGACCTGTCATTAAGATACATTAACATAATCAAGAAGGATTAAGATAGTTCATTAAGATTCCTTCAATTTTCCTTCAAATCTATGCTTAATAAAGCTTTAAAAATCGTTTTTAAAGGCATAGTTAGGCCTCTTTTCTTAAAAAAAGATATTTAGCATGATTTGGAACAAAAAATATTGTGTATTTCAAGAAAAAACGACGAAAATGTAGATCGGCGATGCGGAATTCTTTGAGGCATTCTTTAAGCATTCAGTGACCCGTCTGAACGCAGTCGTTTTCTCGATGGTTACACAAATTTGTGAACAAATAAATATGTCTGACCCATCTTTGCTTCAAAATAAACATTATTGTCGATTCAGATATTCTAAAATTGAAAATTTAGCGGATATTTTTGGTTCTAATTTCGCTATTCTATATTAAGGAATACGTCGAGATTCCAAGATGGCTGACCACTGTCAAATTCTGCAAATCATTGCAACGATTTGCGCATCGAATAATGACGAAAATAAAAGAGAACTTGCTTGTTTCACGATGGATATTTTGTCCACACGTTGAAATCTATCATATTAAATGTTTTTGGAAAATTTTTGGTCATTAATAAGAAAAATATCGGTGCCGACGATGACACCCATAGGGTTACTATTGAGTCATGTATTCGGCGATGTTCATTGAGCAGAAAATTATTGGTTCCAAACGGTGGAATTTATCTGGAATTTCGGCGAAAGATTTTTAGGTCTGTACAAGCAAAGGGGGTCATATATCTTTCAAAATGGCTTTCTCATGATGTACCAAGGTTGTATTTAAATGGATTACTGCACGAATTTAATTTTAGTTTAGTTTTTAAGAGATTTTGGCGATTTTAAGATTTCATTTTGATCGATAATTTTCTTTATGGAGATTTAACACTGGAACATTTTTTCACGGATTCCAGACACTATGTATGTGGGTCAGATTTTCAGAAAATGCACGACTGGCAGCTGTACACATTTAGTAAATTCTGCTAAATTTGGCTCCAATTATATATATATATATATATTAACTGGGCTCGCGCTAGCCATTCGCCACATCGCCAATGGCGAAAGGAAAATCAGTTTGGCGCAAGAAATATCAATTTTGATATTCTGATTTAGCCACAGTGGCGAAAACGAAATATCTCTAATAAAACGATATTTTCAATCATTTCTTTCCCTTCATCTAGTACTGTTTCACGACCAATACCATATGTGACTGTTCTGGGCTAAAAACATGATCGAATGGGTATACATAGAAAATCACTAATATATAATTTGTACTTGGTTGTATATATTTTCAATGATGGTGAATCCAGTAAACAGTTAATACCTTCGTTGATTCTGGGAATTCGGAGCTAAGATTTGGGATGTAGGCGGGGGTGATATGCATACTATGTATGTAATATAGAGACTGCAGGGCTCGACAAATCTCTACCACTTTCACTTGCCCATTGGGCAAGTAGCAGCCAAGATTTACTTGTCCAACATTATTTATTTTTTACCTTCATTTTTTACGTTACGTTTCAAACGTTATTGTAAAGTAAAACGATCGAAATTGTTAAGTTGGTTATGTCTGTTCATTATCAACTGATGACGTCATTAAAATATTGTATATTGATTCATAAGAGTTATAGTATCATTTATACTGATGGGTTCTTTGTGGCGAAAAGATATATCGCCCTGCAATGATTATATTATTCGTCTGTATTGAAGGTATAGTGATTTAAGTGTATGTAATAGGGGGTGTAGAGGGCCGGTGGGGGTGGGGGAGTTAAGCACCCGACCCTTCACAAAACAATGTGTAGGCCTATACAAATATTATAAATATCATTAATCAGATATATACCCACCCACACAGACAGTTACCTGCCCTTAATTTACCCCTCAATTAAAGAAATTCCAAGTGACTTCAATCACACAATAAATTAAATTACCGTATGAAATATCATCCTTTCTTTGTACCAAAACAAGATAAGAGCTTTGTCTTAATCTCTAATAGATTATCCAAGTGCCATAAATGTACAAATAGGACAGACAGGAATCCGCTGCCATCCTACTGCGGGAGATAAGTAGGATGGCAGCGGATGCATGAAAAAGATCCCAAAGGAGTGGCTCATGCTATATCTTCCCTTTCGTTACTCCCCCAGATCAAATGAGATTTTATCATTTTTAACCCTGATAGATATGCAATTAGTAGTTATGATCCAACCGATTCTTTATAATTGTAAGAGGGGCGTGGCATGTATTTATGCTTTGTCATTTATCAGCCCCCAACCCCAATCCCCTCTCTCTCCCCCTTTCTGTCTCTCACTATTCCTCTCTCTCTCATCTCCCCCCCCCCTCCTCTCTTTCTCTCCTCTCCTCTCCTCTCCCTCTCCTAGACGAAACTCCTTTAAATGAGTGCAGGGAATTATGTGGTATTGTAATTCCCCACAAATATCTTTGTCGATATATAAGATGATTTTTTGTATTATCTGAGTTCAGCTAATAAACATTGTCTCCTGTTGCACAGATAGTCCCCCATATTATTTAATATTTTGAAGATGGGTGGGTTGGGGAGAAGAATTATGCCCATAATGACATGATATTATGTATCAAACAATACCAAAATAATGTGATTTATATCATATGACTGATGCACCCAGGTAGGGGTGAGGTCAAATCCTTTGACGATTTATAAATACTGCTAATTAAGTAGCACAACTGTAAGGATGAAAATGTGAATACTACCCTCGAATAGTAATTTCCCCAGAAATACAATTTTATCATGTAGAATTAAGTCAATCAAACCTATAAACTGATATATATTGCACTATGCACGATATTATTAGATATTAATGTTATATTCAGGAGAGGCTGTGAACAATCAGACACTCTTAAGCATTTATTCCTAAATATGTGCTTAAAGGCCATTAATTCTTCCTATTTTCCTCCTATTTTACCTCAAGGATTCCTATTTTTTTCCTATTTTCTTGACTGAAATATTCCTATTTTCCTATTTTTTGGTTACCCTACTTCACTTGACACCCTGGAAGATATGTCCATCTGAACTTTTTCATTAAAAAGAAACATTCTTGTAAATCAGCCCACTGACAGCAATATTTTAGAAAGAAGGAGCAATAATGCATGAGTGAAATCACCTTAAACATCGACCTAGGCATGTAGGGAAGAAAATAAAATAAACAAAAACAGAGGACATGATCTCTACAGTGGCGGTACCAGGGGGGGGGGGGGGGGCTGGTGGGCCCCTAGACCCCTTAAAATGGTCCCTGGTCCAGCACCCATTGATTGCACTATTATAATGTTGGTAGAAAATTTGTGGAGATTTACGTGTACCAATACAGGGCAAATTAAAACGATTCTAAAATTCTTACTCAAGGTTTCATGGGAAATGGTGCCATCAGCTCATCAATATTATATAAGTAGGTCAATCATTAGATGTCAGTTGTCAGTTTCAATTAAATTATACTTACCTAAAACAAACTTGGAACAAACAACTTCAACTGGTGCTGCTCATCTGGCTGCTCATCTTACTAACACTGTAAATAATAAAACTGCAATATTATAATGTTGGCCATTTGACTGAATATGAATCGTGTGTATTATAGCTTAAATAAGGTGTTTAAACTTATCCCTTCATTTTCAACAGATTGGATGGCTGGGCTCGCGCCACATCGACGAAAAGAAATGGCGAAAAGAAAATCCATATGGGCAAGAAATTTCAATGTTGACTACAGCGAAAAAGGTATTTATGTTATTATTTTTTTTTATTTATGGGAAATAATCATATTCGTAAAATTAGACAAATTCATACAATTTCAACTAAATTTCATACTTTTTAGCTTTTGACCGGCTAAGTATAAGACTAGGGGGGTCTGGGGGCATCCCCCCTCCCCCCGATCGCTTTTTAAATATTGTATTTAAATAATTCCTTCTGTACACAAAATACACATAATCTAATCGACCATGATTAAAGGAAAATAAATGAGTAAATTATTTTCTCTATTTAGTTTATGTTATAATCGATCATAGGTGTAGGTAGAAACGAACCACCGCCGAAGGCGCTTGTGGGAGCAGGCAACTGTCAATAACATGATCGTATAGATCGGCGTGCTTAGTTACGTTATTGAAGCTATCACTGGGAGCAGTCACGAAAAAATCTGATCAAATAAAGGAAATAATCCAAAATCCTTTCATTTTTATCGAAGTCTACCCGTTACCAAAGCATTAGTTGAGTTTTTAATAGATGTAAAGCTGCGAAAAGGCAACAAATTGATTAAAAAACGTGAGCGATTTTCCTGCACATCACCTGTTTTGATTTTGCGAAGCTTAGCCTAGGCTTAGGGCCTAGGTCCACTCGGTAAACCGTCGATCGTTTTCCCGATTTTCTCCCGAAATAATAAAGCTAGGTACTTTAAATGAAAATTTCAACAGAGGAATCATATGTAAAAATGCGATTTTGCTAAGAATATCAAAGATTTAAAGCTGTTGAAAGCTGTGAACTGGTGCGTCGTCGGCAATCAGCTGATCAGTTACTCACGTAGATAAGCGAGCCCCAGAATGATCACCGAGATAGCCAGAAGTAAGAGAAAGACATGACAAATCATGTCATCGATGTCCGCTGTAACTTGCAATTTCAAAGTATGTTGTTTCAACTTCAGTGTAAATGCTGCCATTTTGTCTGTTAATTCCTTACTTCGAGTGCCGTGTTCGAACTTCCTACTGCGCGCCTCAAACTATGTAGCCCAAATCTAGTGCGCGCCTACAACCAACTGTACACATCGGTCAACATGCACGATTAGGCCGTAAGCAGGGGGTAATTGTATCAATTAAAACCGAATTTTCCTTGTTCCCACCTTCAAAAGTGTGGACAACTATGAGAAAACAGCAAACGAAACAAAATAATCAAAAGATCATTGTAATTGTTTGTTGGGAGCACGCTATATGGGGTGCCCTTAGGGCTCCAACGTGGTGGCGCAAATGGCGGTCGGCACTTCCCAACGCTTCCCCATAGGAATAGTATAGGAATATCGAAAATCTATTTAGATTGATTATTTCTTCGGATTCAAAATGGTCATTATTAGGTATATTCCGCCCCGTTTTGTTCTAATATATAGAGTTGTATGGGTAGCGTCATCGTCGACTTTTTACAAGATGGCTGTAATAAACTAGAATTGGTGCCAATCAGCTGATCACCGACGACGACGGAAATGGTCAAATATAAAAATATAAATTATGTTTCAAATATTACTCACGTAGGTAGGCCAGTCCAAAGATGAGGATGATAAGCGTTACAAGTGAAAAAAATAGATAGGAAACCCGTTCGCTTAGTTCCGCGTGAACTTTAACACTGTTTGTCTGCACTTTGAGGCTGAATCCGGCCATGTTGCTGACCTGATACTCTGCGTTTTCCCTAGTGCGCGCCTACAACCAACTGTACACATCGGTCAACATGCACGATTAGAACTTTCAAGAGATCAGCTAAATTAACCTCTTAAATCATTCCAAAATCGGTAATTATTTAGAGTTTTAAAAAAAAAAAGGTCTAGTGGTGGCCATTTTGTCAGAAAATGTCTAAATTTTAAGCTATAAACCATTTAAAGTTAAAACGTAGAAGGGTCACGTGACCTGCATTTAAGGCTCATTAACATAATATTTAAGTTTTAAGGTAGACGGTCAGATTTTCAGGAAATATTTCGAATTATTTGAGAACATTGATAGGGCGAATTGTACATTTTCTGAAAATCTGACCCTTCAATTTCTTCGATGAAACTGCCTTTTTTTGCTGGAAATCACACATTTACATTTACTATTTGCTTCTTTATCACAGGCAAGCTATATACAACAACACGGGGAAGAGAGAAGGTGGGCCTGGGGGACGGAATAAACAATGCTCTTGAGACATTTTGGTGGCCCTGAAAAGGGCCTTTGTGGCCCTGAGAAGGGCCTTTTGTTGGGGTGAGGGGGGCGGTCACTCCTCACTTGGATGAGGAGGGCTCACGAGCCTCCGTGTTCGCCCTGCATGCCTCCCTGGCAAAAAAGCAAATGAGATAATTTATTATAAAGAATAACAATTATAATGAACAAATGTAAAATAAACAATCTAACTTATAACAACTGACTTGTACATATCTACCTATACTAATTGACGCATTAAACTAATTATTCCATCATTTATCAACTTCATTTTCCTTAGTTAAATCACAGTAGCAGACACTTATTGGCCAATCAATTACAAACTTACTTTCATTCGCGCGGATAATTCGCGCTCTCCACGCCACTCTGGCCCTCTCTTCCCCGCGGACTCGGCGGAGGAGTTCCTCAGTCCTCCTGTCCACCTCCTCTTCCCAAGCACTATAAACGAATGATTGTAATTGAGAAATTTTTATCTGCAGAATTTGACAGTAGATCAGAAGTAACGAAACATGTATATCAGATGCAACTAAACATGTAGATCAAATATTCATTGTCATTTCATTCATTTATAGAAATTAATGAATGGGGGCCCTCGTCGGCGTACCCACCAAGGGGCGTCGGTCGGGTGTTGGGAGCTGGTGGAAAAGGGTGGTAGGACCATGGTCCTTAACACTACATATGGGTAAACGTGTGGTTTCTCAATATCCCCAGGCGGATGTTTTAGTCCGATGCTGGCGAGAACCTGTGTTTTCATGCTGTGTGCTGGGTGCGACAAGATCCAAATTATCAACCTGCCCCCGGGCAAGCCGCCGATCCACCATCTTGTCACCCGGCCCGATACATGGATAAGTTTACATAAAAAGACTTACACCATGTCTCTCCGTAGGTCTATCAAATCCCACTGCGCTCGGTTGATGGCTTTCGCTCTCACTAACCACCTGATCTTCTCCTCCATCTTCTTTACCCTCTTTTTCGCTTGCTCCCACTTCTTGTCGACTGCCTTGCTTGTCATCAAACCTTTCGTTATTGCCGGGACGGACGCCATCTTTCCTGCTTTTGGTTAAAACTTGCGAGGTGGCGCCCCTGCATATGCTCTTTCAGAACTTCCGGGAGAGGGGGAGAGAGAGAGAGAGGGGGAGAGAGGGGGAGAGAGGGAGGGAGAGAGAGAGGGGGAGAGGGAGAGAGAGAGAGAGGGGGAGAGAGAGGGAGAGAGAGAGAGAGGGGGGGCGTGGGGGGGGGGGGGGCGGGGCGGGGAGGAGTGGAGAAGAGAGGGAGAGGAGAGATGAGAATGACAGATTATGAGATATATCCCCCCCCCCCCCCCACACACACACACACACCCATACATTTGTCAATTTTCCTTCTCCGTACATCCCTGCAGATAAGCATTGCAGTTTTAATAACTTACATAAGAAGAACTTTATATCCTCACCCTTGAACTGGAAAGGGATCTTCAGTCTACCTTTTATCCATATACCCTTTGTAATCGATTACTGTTGGTCCGATTTTCATTACAGAACGAGTATATTCTTTCAATCGGAGGGGTTTGATTTTTATTCTCATCACCATGTAACCTTTGCCTAGCCTTTGTCTAAATGTCTGAAATCATACCTTTATCTCAGTCTACCACACTCAATAAGTCAATTCGAAACCTCCCCTTAGTGTTAAGCGTTCATTGATGCGTTTTTAGAATTATATGATAAGATATATTATAAGATATGTGTACACACACAAGCTGAGGAAGTATTCATTGTTTAAAAAAAATGTATTCACTGTTTTTGACGAGATTACATTGATATGTTTAAGAAGGGGCCCAAAAGAAATTGTGTTCTGCGTAAATAAGTTCAACTATATCGTTTGTGTCATTTCATGGTCATAAATTATCGGCTGACATGCCTTCATTTGGTCATTAAAAACTGGGGGAATTGGTCATTAAAAGTCATGAAAAATGATGTGCTCTGGGCCGCGGGAACCATGTATATAGTGTACCTAGACTTGAGTACTAATGTTAATTTTTCTCGTTCCAGCCCGAACCCGTGGGGGAATCCCTCCGCCCAATAAGATGGAGCCCGAGGAACCAGAAAACAAGAATAAACAGCCAACATGCCCGATCCAAAGGAAGAGAAGGAGGAGGAAGAGAAAGTGTATGGAGGATGTGAAGGCCCTGATGCTATGTATGTGAAACTTGTCTCCTCGGACGGACACTTTACATACAAGGTGCGATACACGAATAGCTCGACAGAGTTCCCTATCTCACCTGACATTGCCTTCTAGCTGCTTATGTCAGCCAACTATCTGGACTGTTAGACATTTTTTCCAAAGCCTAAATGTGAACCAATACACCAAGGCTATGCTTTTACCACCGTTGCGAGCCTTAATGTTCTTTTAAGGAAAATCATTCTGAACAACTAGCAACCAGTACCACACAGATTTGGCTGTTGACCTACGGCCTGGCTTCATGTTTTCATGCCAACATGGACGTAGGAGAAACCACCAGGAAAACGGGAAAGCCCTCAGTGCCTAAGAGAGTTAATCATGGACACTACGCATTATATACATATCATTCCATTGTGACATTTGTTTGTATGTATTATATTTGTTATGTTAATATCTTTAAGGGTTGAGGATGTTTCATTGGCTACTATGTGTACGGTGGCTGCGGTTTGAACTAACTGAAATATATACACTCTCCATATCTCCTTATATAAAATAAATAAAATACAAAAATTCTCACTTATGCCTTGCATTTCTTTATTTTACGAAAATCTTTATTTAAAGTGGACAGCAGATTTGCTTGTAGCATAGCCCTCTGTAGAACTTGCTGGCGTTGCTTGTACTGCTGTAGGAGATTGTCCATTGCTTGTTTCATTGAGAATGAATGTCCATCCCACCAACAACCGCCGTATATATGCTGAGTTGAACTCCACATCAATGCGACACCTCGTACAGGGGATGCTACACCTCGTACAGGCGTTGCTTTTAAGTTTCTGAGTTGTTGCTTTTAAGTTTCAGATAAAAGAAACACCTAGCACTGACGCGCAAAACTTATAAGGACTAACAAGCGAAACTTGAAAGCAACTGTTTAATATTTTAGAAGTTTAGGAAAGTTATATAAAATGTTATAGTAAAGGATGGGTGATGAGATGAAGATTACTGTCTATTAATATATACATGGCCTATTAAAGCGAGTGTCATCGATATAATGGATCCTGTGATAACAGGTAATATATAACCATACACGTAATGTACAATAAATAATCGATCATTGGGAGCATATACATTAGTAGTACAATAGTTGTACTTAATGCCAGACAAGGAGAGAATCTAGACAGTTTGACTACAAATTCGGTATATCGTCACCTGTTTAGTGACTATACCTTCCATATCAATTTGTATAATAAACAGATAGTCAACTAGCCAATAAATTTTGATATAGGTTTCCTCAATCGGAGTCAGTACGAGCAAAGTATTTTTCAATACTAAGCGCAATATTCTCAGGCAGTATATATACAATATGAAAAACAAATACTTATCCGAGGTCAGTTTACAAGCAAACAGCATACAATACATATAAATACATTAGAATATAAAAAATCGACTGCATTAGTTAGAATGAAGACTGCATATATTAATTAGAAGGGCCACATACATCAATTAACGTGGCGGCATAGATTCATTAATTAGAATATTCTATTGTTATAACAATATTCTATTTATTTTCGCAACCATTGATTTGTGTCGTCTCAAAAGACTTAAATAAGAAAGCACTATAGCTTGCTAGGATGGCATCTGACAGGTCACACTCAAGGAGTGAGTGACGCTAACACTCCAAGGAGTGAGTGACGCTAACACTCATGGCTTGCTCTGTTTTCGCACCTTGTCACTCAGAGCAATATAAAAGCCAGCCGTTCCCTTCCGTAGTCATCATTCATTTGGAAACACTTGAAAACTACAATACTGAACATGACTTCTGACCTGTGGACGAGGATAGCCCGCCTGTCCACGCGTGAATCGGCACTAGGCAGTGCAATAACCTGTGCCGAACTGCTAGACAGCCAACAAGAGGACTTGTTGACCCAGTACGAGCAGTCCTTGGCATCCAACCCACGAAGCAGTCCTTGGCATCCGACCCTCAGACTGACCGTGCTGTCCCACTTGCGCTGCATGATGGCCCACTTCAAGGAGCAACTTCACCGTGAGCTCCTGGAAGAGGTCACCAAGCTCAAAGAGGAATACAACCACGAGTACGCGTTTGGCTTCAATTCTGGGCTGATCAATCCCCTTGACTGGGTGATCCAACCTGGTGAAGAGGGCTACTTGGACGATGACTGTCTGGAGGAAGTCTTGGCGTAAACAAACAAACAACGGCCCTATTCAGGGCCCCAAACCAACGGCCCTATTCAGGGCCCATCCAAACTTCAAAAGAGTTGACAATATTCAAACAGAACCCCCACCCTTCCCCAAACCCCCATCCATTCCCGCAATAATACAGTTTACATACAATAAAATTCTAATAATCATGCAGAACAGCATAAGCATGCAGAAGGCTGTCCATCTCTGACGAATGTTTATATAAATAAGCATGCAGAAAGAGCTAAATGAACCAGCATGATATATGGTCAATTTTAGATGACCACAACTTTTGAAAATGCCTTTTAACGATTACTTTTTAAAAGAACTATAATATATGATCCATAGTATATGTGTAGGAAATTAGGGTTTTCTAATAGCATCCAATTCCACCCGCAAAATCCCCGCGAAAGTAGGCTACCATGAATCTTTAGGGAGCCCTGTAGATGATATAGAAACCAAAAGTAATAAAGAACGCAAACACTAGTACAAAACACAAAAGAAACGAATGCATACATTAGAATATTGGTATTTATTCTACTTTCTAGAAAGCTAATTTACACTACCATCTGAGATTACAAATAAAATCAACACTTAAACAGCAATAAATAAGAAACATCAATAAATATCAAGACTTCGATTACTGGCTCTCGTCAACTACCGAGCACTGGCTCTCGTATGGTAGACATATTGTCGTCTCATCGCTATCGGTGTCCGAGACACATACAGGTTCTTTGTGGTTGCCCTGGGGGAGGTAGAAATATGACTGTGGGGAGAAAAAAATATTTTCGGTGAGTACAAAAGAGTACTATGTTAACATAACTTTATGAACTACATTAGAAGTACATTTCTTCCGGCTTACCTTAGAAGTTACCGGCTGTTTGTTACGATAATTTTGAATATATGAGGCTAGGCTATATGACTTAAGGATATAGTGAAATATAGGTACGAAAAGGGATATAGTATATAGGTACGAAAAAAAGACTGAAGAGTTGTTAGTCAAGCAGTACAGCACGACTTTACATTTGAAGAGTTGTTAAGTCAAGCAGTACAGCACGACTTTGCAATATTAGTTAGGGTGCAAAGAGTATCGTTTCTGATATTACAAAGAGGTAATGAAATTTCATAGTAAAATAACCCAGAACAAGAAAAGTTAGACAAGATTATTTTAAGAAAAGTTGGACAAGATAATTTTATCAAATTTTATCACTCGTTCATTTCATTGGAGATAGTCAGACTCAGCCAGAGACCGAAAAAAGGGGTATTAATATGGTAATTACAAAATAATCCAGAATAAGAAAAGTTAGACAAGATAATTTTATCACTCGTTCATTTCATTGGAGATAGTCAGACTCAGCCTAATATCAATATCAGAGACTCGCACAAAATCAATATCAATATCTGGCACAAATTCAATGGAGACCTGGGCGTTGGTCTCTGGGTTAGGGTGCACACTGGGTCACATTAGGGTTAGGGTGCACACTGGACATTAAAATGGTATACGGTACTTACAACTTCTCCATCAGACAAGACAAATGACAGCCGTAAGGGTTGTGGGATATCGTATGCTGCCTCTCTTCTCCATTTCGTCAACTTGCCCTCAGACTGAAATGAAGCAGCGGCCCGAATAAATACATAAAAATTCAGTTCATATGAAAATCAGAATGTATTCAAATAACCCCTCCATATATCTGCCCCACTAGTATATCCCCCTCCGTATATCCCCCACTGCCCCACTAGTAAAGTTATTTCTATTACACACATAACCCTCCCTGCCTCCACCCACACACATATGAGCCTAGCATACTTACATTGTCCAAATTTGAACCTTCGCTGTCCCACCCAGCAAACAAGCTGACTCGCCTAGTTGGTGAACTGGGTCGCTTAGTTGGTGGACAGGCACTTTTCTGAAAACATTTAGATACAGGCTATATTGCATGATAACATTGTAAAATAGTGAGAGAAAGTTGTCTGATTTATTATGAAATTATTCGTCTGATTTATTATTAAATTAGTCGTCAGATTTACAGACTAGATATATAGACTGTCTCATCATAATAGCTATTCACATCTTAATAACTAGGACAGGATTTGGGTTATTATAGGTAGAGCAGGATTTCATTTATTAGCTATATATGTAGAAAAAAAAACCAGACAAGAATTTATCCTACTAGAATTGATCATACTAAGAGCTTTGATGCCAACTATTGATCAAGAGCGTTGATTCCAACTATTATTAATCAATGCTCTAGTCACTCATAATAAACGCTCTCGTCACTCTTAATCAACGCTCTTGGCACTCTTAGTTTCAAACATGATCCCACCCATATCAGATGTAGAATTGCACCCATATCAAATGTAGAGTTGATCTCTTAAAAAAACTTACCGATTCACCCATATCAAATGTGTCTGATGGCCGCAGACACATCTCTGGCTCCGGTGATTGGATGGGACTCAGTGGGGCCGTTGAATTATCATTTCCCTCAGGGTCAGGAAACACAAAAATCTCTCCCATTGTAGGCAGTGGGGTCGACGTCTGTTGTGGGTAGAAATACATAATATTGTTGTAATTTGGACTCATATTTGGGGTCGACGTCTGTTGTCATAAGGGGTGCACACGTCCCAATAAAAGTGGGGCAAATATTCCATTAAAAAGTGCATAAGGGGGGGGGGGGCAACGTAGGCCATAAAATAAATAAGGAAGGCTTAAAATAAAGGAAGGCTTAAAATAAAGAAGGAAGAACACACAAAAACTAAGCACTCACTTTGTTGGTGCTTGTCCAGGGACATAAAGAATCTGTGATCTGCCTGGCAGTTCTCTGTGGTCTGGGTGTCTGCATTCGCTGCATTGCCAGCAACTGTAAAACAGAAAATAAAGTAAATATTATTGGTAAAAATATTATAAAATTGTAAGACGGTAAATATTTTTTGGAATAATACAGGGAATAAATACATTGATTGCGATGGATATACATGTCTACTACCTATCATAGAAATTATGTGCCACGTCTACCTATTAATTCACAGAATGTTTATGCCACTCCCACCTATTATTATCAGAATTCATTATACTTACTGGCTCTATATCAGGCAAATCGAAACCAAAACGAGTGCCGAATATAGGTGACGGTGTTGACAGTGTGTAGTCTTCCCATTCACTCCCTGACGGGAAACTTGTCCAACTACTGTGTATGCTGTACTGTTCTTCCATGGTCATGCTGATCGTAATGGTTATGCTGAGTGTAATGGTTAATCACTCAGAATTGCCTATTTATGTATTAACAGACACCCCATCCCTGCTGTAATTGGTTTAAGCTGGAATAGCTTTCATTGGTTCCAAGGGTGGACATCATTAGCGAATAGGAAAAGAGTGTGTGCGACCTGCGAGGGGTGTTGTTTGGGGGAGGGAGGGAAGAAAAGGTGGGGTGGGGGTACGGGGGTGAGGGGTGAGTTTAGATGTATCATCATCATGTGACATATAATACAGTGGTGATGTAAAGGGGATTCTCTAATGGGAATTTGTTGAGGCTGAATAAATAAAACTGAATTCTGTCTAAGTTATGCCTATACTTCCCATTGAAATCATGTCTACATCGATGAAAAGGAACCACGTAATGAGTGTCCTCCTGTACCACATAGTCTCTCCACAGACCCACTAATGCCCCAAGATGGGGCCATGTTATAGACTAGCTCCTGTACAGATAAGCTTAATAAAAAGAATGCCTACATGGTCTCTGTAAATTGTCCAAGCTCTTCGAAAAGCACAACCGGAGCGGTAAAATTAACCAGGAAGTGTTGAACGTAAAAATGGCAAAACCCAGTCCCAACACGTTACAACGAACAGCTGTACCAAATTATATTAAAGTAAGCGTATATGATCATCCAAGGATACAATAGATAAAGTTTGAGTTATAGGATACAATAAAACACACTTTAGAAGCATACAGGGTAGGGACATTTTTGGTAAATTAACTTAGAATCGATCTAGTCCACTCGTGAACTTCATTGTTTTGAAAAGGCAAGATGGCGACCATTTCAACTAGGCCTAGCCTAACGGCTCTTGCTACATGTATTTCTCTACTAAACCAACAATATGCTGCGATCGACTACTGAAGTACCGCTGTTTCTACGGCTATGAAGTTCAAGAAGCTATTTCAGGCAAGTATGGCGTAATCGAATAATTATAGAGAGTTCTAAGCACTATTGTATATATACGCAGGCCGTCGTGCTCGGCCATGGATGATGGAGGGTGTGGACGGGCATAGTGTCAAGTCTGTTGGCCGGGCCAAGGAGGGGACAGCCCGGTATGATGATGCGCACAGTTAGCGGTCCTATTGCCAGTAATTTAGCCTATGTTTTCAACTCTCAGGGCTCGAGATCCATGTTCTATGCTATTCTGATTTGTTGAGCACTTCACATCGATTCTTGTCCACTGCTATGCACTCAATCTAAATAACTAAATACTAGGCGTCAAGATGTTAATAACTACCGATACACATTCAAAAGGTTACGTTTAGGGTTATAGCCAGGATTGGTATCAATCCGTATACTCTATTCCGCTTCACCGAATGGTTAAATTGCTATATTATTAGCAGCGTGGCGCCTACTATCTAGAAACTTCCCATCGATTTTTGTCCACTTTTAATAAACTGGCGTATTAAGGGTCTGTGTTCTCGTAATTAACGAGTATATTTTGCTGGGCCTGTGGACGAGAACCATTGGAAGGTTTTAATAACTGCATGACTTAAGTTGGTCATCAAAAAAAAGTCATCAGCTAAAGTCATTGATATTGTCAGGGCTGCGGGAAACATGAAAAACATGATGGTCAATCATGATGGGCACTTTCCAAATTGACCATGATCATTTTTTAATAACCATTCGTTAACAAGACACTACTCTACTTCTAAACTGTAGTGACTACTCTACTTTTAAACCGTAGTGTCAAATTTTGCACACAAAAACCTCAGGCTTTTGGGCCTTCCAAAAGTTGATATTGGATTATGGCAATTAAATGATATGATATAAATGTTCGTCACATTAGCTGATACTCATATTCTTATTCATTTATGAAAGGATGCAAGACCCTCTGAGATATAAACCTTGAAGGGGGGGGGGGGAGCAAGAAGGACGGGCTGATTATAAAGATAAGTATCATTATATAAAGATAAGTATCATTATTTCACATTTTTCGCTACACTTACACCGTCAAATAATCAAGGAAAAAGGAGCTAGCGTCTCCATTAAAATCATCAGAGCCATTAGTAGGAAATTGCTCTTTATTTATGGAATTCATGTAATTGTGTTGTCTCTAATAGTCATAGTCACCTCTAATAGTGGTTCTCTAATTTGATTCACAGTACATCTACATAATCATTGGCTGTATGTTAAATATGACTATTCCTCTTAATTGCAGTGATAAATGCATTGTTCCATCTCTATATATTTAGAGGGAGATTAAGGAACGAACAGCTGGAGGGTGATAACCCAAGGAACGTGCAACAACATCCCCCTCAAGGATTTACATACAACACTCACTTCATGGATTAACATATAAAGGACGGAGGTACACATAGAAGGTTGTCATTTTCGCATATTTATATAAGTTCAATGAAAGTAAATAATTAATTTTGAATGTATGAGGGCTTATGTACGTGCCTTTCATTTTCCATAAACATTCAAAACAAGCAAAATTCCCATACATCTTAGTCATTTAGATCAAATATTTAAACAAATGCTTGCAGAATTTGGTAACCTAATATTGAAAATTCCTATCGCTCTGAGGTTTTTAAGTCATAAACGTTACAGGGCACTTATATTCTCGGTATGGTAAATTGGCTTTCATTATGTATGTACTGTTGCTCTTTATTTATGCATATATTATAGGCTTACAGTTTCTCATTGTATTTCAAGAGTCAACGGCCAGACAAATGGACGAATCATTCCATAGTTCCACATCAATACTGGCAAACATTGAATTTGGAGGTAAAAGTCATTATTGATGCTTGTTATTGGGTCTTCTTATTATTTCTTAGATGAAACCATATTTATTCTTTTTTTAGAGGGCAACTTCACATTTTTTGGTCTGCCTTCATGAATCTGGCTTTTTCTGACCTAGGAAGCATTGGTCTTTAGGCTGGCCTGGTGAAACCACACCATAGCTGACAGGTCTTAGTCAGGGAGCTTTTCTCTTAGTAGGGAAACCACATCTTAACTAACGCTGTGGGGTTGTGGGGTCCAGCGGAACCATGGGTGCCTGGAAATTTCGCTTAGAACTTGCGCAAAATGCAAGCACTGTGTATTGAGTTGGAAAATGCAACCACTGTGTTTTCAGTTCCCAAAACAATGTGTATTCAGTTCCTATCCTGGTAATCATTTTGATTGAATAAAATATGATACATTCAGGCTGAATATGATACATTAATTTATGATACATTCAGGCTGAATATGATACATTCATGCTAGGTTTTTGTTTAATTGGGGGGTTGGGGGTGGGGGGGGGGGGACCTGGCGCAGTTTGTATTTAATCTGTAGGGATCGTAGTAAGGGCTTTGTAGGCCTACTCGTAAATAACAACATATTTTCGAAAACTCTTCTAACCAACCTCTCGTTCTCCCGTCCCTCCCCCTCACATACCCTGCCCCCTCCCATTGAGCTTATTCACTACTAGTACTGGTGATACAATGTATACTTATAACATCCTTTACATTTTCAAGTTTACATTTTCGAGTTATTACTAAATACCAGTCATTACTAAATACCAGTCAAGTGATACAATCAACTAAATGTTGTTTGTTTAGTGGTAGCTCCTTATATCAAACCCAAACGAATGTGTCTGCATACAAGCATTATTTTACAGTAATTTATGCTCAATCAACGACTCTATTAAACTACCAGAATTTCACCATTGTGTATTAATTCAATATATATATGCAAAAATCAGTCTAAGAAGCCACCTAGTTGGACGTAGCAGAAGTTTTCTGACAACGAATTCCTGCCTGTATGTCCTCAGATGTAGGATTTCGATTTTTGTAATGTTCTTGCGCTTCAATGACAATCCTTCTTTGGATAATTCTGTCTAATTCTAAATAATATTAAAGGCGCCTCTCCAAAGCTGTTTATACACCTCATTATTTTATTCGATTTTCACACTTGTCAGAGCAATGAGTGAATGATCAAGGTACCATGATAAAGGATATAAAGAGGGTTTCTTTACATTATGAGGCATTTATTATAAAACCTCATTGAAAATGGGCTAATGTGCCCCAAACGTTGGACCCCTAATAAACAAACCTAAATAATCCCAACAGGACCTTTCCTCCTGTGTACTGGGTTGACTTCCACCGCTCTGAATTTATTATGATTATCTATAATTATCTTTATTTCCATTAAGAACATATGGTTGTATGTGAAGTATATTACTACAAAATCTTGAACCCTCAGGACCCAACATTATTTTAAATAATTTAATTAACTGACAACGTCATTAAAATACTCTGTATTCACTCATAAGAGTTATAGTCTCATTTAAAAGTCCGTTTTAGTGATAGTTTCTTTGTGGCGAAAAGAAAGTCAGTGTGGCGATAATATTTCTTTGGAATTTCGCCACAGTGGCTAAAGGGAAAATAATCCTAGCGCGAGACCAGCAGTTATTTCACCTTGGTTTCACTTATTTTTCCTTGACTTTAACACAGGATTGGGGAGGAGAGATCTGCACAACCTACGACAATCGATCAAGAAAGATGGGCCGATATAACTATAAATATAAGTATTGTTTCTGACTGATATTCGTTCTAATATGTTGATATTCATAATGCTGATATTCTTTCGTGATTAATCATGCTTATTTCACCCAGTAAATCTACATAGACAAATGTTTGTCACATCAGTAAGTCTACATGGACAAATGTTCATCACATTATCGTTATTATTCATTTGTTAGATTAAATTATGTTTTATTTCGGAAGGTGCTCTGTTGAATTAAAAGTCTGTCTTGTTCAAGCACATCTGGCTCTCCAACGAAGCCGCGGTAGTTCGTGCAGTTTCTGAAAGCTAAGATCACACAGCCGCACCCAGACCTCAGCCCTTTGTTCTGGCGGCGATTCTCAATCCGAGCGAAAGATCACACAGCCGCACCCAGACCTCAGCCCTTTGTTCTGGCGGCGCTTCACAATCTGAGCGAAATCGCGCAGCTTTCATATCGCGGCGCTTCGCTTTTTAAGCGAAATCGCGGTGAAGTGACCTGCTCATTTCACTCCTTTGTTTTCCAGGTCCAAGCCTCAGGCCGGGGTATATAAGCAGGGCCCAATCGAGGAGGCATCACATCGAATCCTGAGACAACGACTACAACACCAACAAACAGCACTCTACTCTACTACCAAAACCTCTGTTCTACCAGAACCTCTGTTCTACCAGAACCGCTGAACATTCTACTACTACCACCAAAGTCTGAGACACACAGCAGAACAACTGGACCGACGACGAACCATTCAGGTAGATAATTTTTTCTCTTATTTGCTATATGACTTGTTGCCTCAACCGGATTACCCAACACGGATTATATGTGGAAACCCATTGGATTTTTTTTCTTGTGTTTTGTGTTTTTGTTGTGTGTATGTGTACAGGGGTGTATGTATATATACAGGGATGTTAAAGTGGCTATGGACACTACTTGACTATATATCATTTAGAAATATGTTTGTAGTATTCGATTACCTGCACAAGTAAGAACATGTGTGGAATACCAACTCTATATATTCCTTAGATTAATTGATATTTGTTAACGAAGAATGTGGCAGAGATTCCATTAAGGAATTCAAATCTGAGAGAGAAGTAACTTGACCATAAAGTGCTGCCCTCAGTTCATGGTGAAGTAGGAGCGAGGCAGGAGTTACATAGTGACAGATCTACTCTGTCCCATCCAGCTGGTATCACTTAACTCTCATTAAGATAAGAGGCGTCCACGAAATTGGAGTTTCAAACTCTTAAATACACACAATATATGTAATTTCTACATTAATGCTCCCGGGAATACATTACAAATATACCAACAAAGTTGAAATTCAGGCAAACTTTCCCCAAATCGGGAGCTCAGTGGCATGTGTCACTTTAATGTGTTCACACATTATTAAATATAGCCTCTACCAGTCACGCAGGTACAACCATAGGTATAGTGTGTTACTTTGACTGAGAGTGGTACTTCTAATTGACTGAATTGAATTTGGAAGATGTAATAAATTAGCAGGAATAGTAACAAATTAGCAGGAATATAGAGTTAGCAGGAATAGATACTTAGAGTGTATAGTCCAGGAATAGCAGGAATAGATACTTAGAGTGTATAGTCCACGAATAGATGTATAGTCCACGAATAGATACTCCGATATACCCTAATCCCTCTTCAGAGCACCTTTTTAAAGGCAGAGAGCTTAATTGAAATTAAGCTTTTATCCAGCTCCGTTATATGTGGCTATTATTAGTTTTTGAATTGCATATTAGAAATGAGAGGAAAGAAAAGGGCCCATTTGATGACATTTAGTGCCATTTGACGACATTTAGTTCCATTTGACGACATTTAGTGCATGTATATAAAACTGGGATTTCGTTAACAGAGTATACTTTAACTGGTCAACTGGTGTTGATATAAACTGGATTCGGTTAGGGTAGAAGTACAGCACAGGTTATGAGATATCCATGGCATAGTCCTGAATAGAAGCATCAATTCAAGTAGAGAATCCTCTCAGTTTATTTTTTGAAGGTTTGTTGACACGATCAATATAATTATAGGTATGATAGGTATGAAAATTGACTAGAGAGTAGTTAGTCGAGCAGTACAGCCTGACTTTACATCAGTACGACTCTACATCTAGGGGTATTTTAGGTTATTGATTACCAGCATTGTGTTTTCATTCAATCATTAGTGAATATCGGTGATTTCAAAATTTGCAATCGGTTTTGAGTAGGTGGGGGTGGTGGGTTTCCAGATTATGTTCCAAACAAGAATCAGCATGCATCTAAATTAGGTTCCAAACTAGAATCAGCACGCATTTCAGGAAAATTTATGTTTGCCCCCTTTTGTACTACTATCGTGGGAATTGACTATATAATATGGTCAATTTTATTTATTTGGCGTCCATTGGGTCAAACAATGGTCATTTTCGCAAATGGGCCTTAGCTGATCTATAGCAAATGGGCCTAATAGAGGCCAATTTGATAATATTTATGGATTCGATATCTTAGAGTTAGCAGGAATATGGAGACAGGCTTAGAGTTAGCAGTAATATAGAGACTTAATAAGTAGTCCTCTTCTTTCAACTTTTGAAACATGTAGTCGTCTTCTTTCAACTTTCGAAACATGTTTTAACAGAGTGTATAGTCCCATGTTTTAACGATGTCCATGTTTTAATTATGTTTTTTAAAAATTAATAATTCCAGTGGTTTCTAAGGCTTTCTAAGACTAGTACATAATCGGTATGAGATATGAGATGGTAAAATGAGAGGTAGAATAATTTAAGGTGTATGAAATAGTTGTAAAGTACATAGGATTCACTCTATTTGTAAAGTACATAGGATACACATAGAGTTAAGTATGGCTTTGAGTTCAGGGTTAGGTATTTTTCATTGATAAGACCTCTGATTAGGATGCTCGCAATAAATATCATAAAACCATATTTTATTCAATTATCGAAGGATATGCAATGTCTCCAAGAGACACCCCCCAGAGACACCCCCCCCCAGAGGTACAGTTGTGTTGTACTGATTACTCTTCAGTTTAGTTACTTATATCTCTTATTTCGAACTTATATCTCTTATTTCGAATGCTTACTTATATCTCTTATTTCGAACGCTGAGAAGTGAGAACGCTGAGAAGAATGACGTTTTTGCTGGGGGAGACAGAGAGGGTGTGTGTATGGTGGGGGGAATATGACAAATGCATAGATAGATCTCTCAATCCGACAGATGCTTAGATCGATCTATCTATCCAATAGATAGATAGACAGATAGTAGATAGATCGGAGTGCCAGTTTAGATAGTAGATAGGTGCCAGTGCAAGTTATTTTAAAGTTTAATAAGATGAAAAAGTGGTGAACTGTATCAAAATCTGTATTATATATTTTATTTCGGTGCGGTACAATGAAAGTGATACTTTATTATTTACTTGTGTGATTGAATTCTGTGTAAATTTATGTGCACTCTGGGCTATGGGTGAAAATATCAAAATCTGTGTTTCGTCGCGTCCATTGACTCAATAACTTTTAAAAAATATGAGTATCTGAAGCATAGGTGTAGGAATCGAAATATTTGGCCCAGACTTCCCAAATGTCATGAGAATAATGAGATGGAATGAGGGTGGTAATAGTTAGTCTATTTATCTGAAGTAGTGAGTACCAGCATTCATTGCGTTTTCATTCAATATCTGAAGTCTTTGCTTTTGTTGGGAGTTTAGGAAATGGTATCAAGTTATGTCTGCCGACCACCTAGACTGTTTAATATACAGGGCTTGCCATTAACGTTTGCCCAGTCAAAATTCTGTAATTGGATGATCCTTTAGCTATTACTACTCCAAAATATTACTGCACCTAGGTTTATGAAACTATGCGGAAAACAGTACTTGATAATGATATAAATCTATACAGTGGCTTTATATTTATCATTGATAGAGACGTACGATGACGCCCAAATTTCACATAGGTTTCCCTCCTAGCTAACAGAGAAATATTGGACTTAAACCATAACAAAATGGCTAGAATACAAAATGGCTAGAATATATTGTCGTTCCAGTTGAATTCTATTGTCAGTTTATTCTGAATGTTGGAGCAAATTACTCCTGCTACGCCGGACGTCCTGCTCTTAAAAGTGTTCTGGATTCTCAGTTGGAAGGGTACTCTCACTTCTGGTTTTGTCCAGAAAATATACACCCAAAATGTATATCTGAATCATCTGAATATTGGTGATTTGTTGGTTTTGATATGCAATTTAAATGCCAAGATGAGACGGGAGGATATATCCTAGATGAGATTAGTATTTTTTAAGCAAATTATAGCTGATACGATGTGACAATTAGCAACCACATTTGTTAAGGATTCTGTTTGTATCTTGTGAATGTTTACTCCAGGTTGGCAGCCATGTTGGCTTGTACACAATGTGGATACGTTCTCGACAGCCATGGCCACTATGCCCGCCATGTGAGACTGCACAGGAATGATGTGGGATACCATTTCCGCTGCCCATATGTCTCCTGTGGCGTCAGAAACAAGTCTGACACAGCACTGGGCACACATCTCAAATACCACCATGGGAAACAGAAGCGTGTCCAGGCCAACCTGGACAACATTGAGTCCATGTGTGATGATGTGTTCAAGTGCTCGGTGCTGTACTGTGGTGTTCGAACGAATGGGGCAAAGAGCTACATCAAGCACCTGAGGGACCATTTGAAGGATGGTAAAGAAATCGAATGCCCGTTTAACGGTTGTGTTGGTAGGACTTACAAAGTCGACTCTTCTTTCCGCTCCCACATAAATCGTGATCATCGTAATTATGTGGCAACAGACTTTGTCAAGACAGCTTGTGTGACGCAGGACGTCCATGAAACCCCAGTTGCCACCATCAACGCAATGCAATGTGCCCCCTGTAGTGATGAAGATGATGACCATGATGACGATGACCGGACCGAACTGATCAGCAGGGACTGTATATCCAGGAGTGTTGCGCTGTTCCTGATGAAGATGGAAGTGGTATTCCTGATACCTATTGCCATCATCCAAAGACTCATTGGAGAAATGAGTACAGTCATCAACCTGGGTAACGAAATGCTGCTTAGCCGTGCCCAGGTGATTGCCAGAGATAACCCACAAATTGAGGCGACAGAACTGATGGGAGTCATCAAAGAGGGAAATGGACTTTCCGACCTTGGTGATAGTCAGTTTCGGTCCAGAAAACGCAGGATGTTGTATTATAAAGAACATTTTGATTATGTCGAACCCAAGCAGTTTGTCATTGGAGCTGATGAGGCTCTAACTCCTTGCTATGTGCATGTTGTTCCAGTGAGTAGCACATTGCGTGTGCTACTGAAAAATCCATCGTTTGTGAAGGTATGCGACAGTGCCAAAAACAACACGGTTTTTCTAAAGGACTTCAAAGATGGACTTGTTTACAAGGAACAGAATAAACAACTGGGTAATGCACCATCGATCGACATACTTCTCTACCAAGATTCATTTGAGGTTGTGAATCCTATTGGGGCACACAGGGGAGAACATAAGGTATACGCTGTATACTACACGCTCCTTAATATTCCCCCTGAATACCGATCAACCATCCACAACCTACAGCTGGCCCTATTAAGCAAGGACAAATATTTGAAGCAGTTCGGTATAGCGACTGTGCTGAAGCCCCTTGCTGATGAACTGTTGCTGCTTACCAAGGACGGCCTCTCTGTCAATGGGGTGAAACGTGATATCCGAGTCAGGTGTGTGTCAGGTGACAATTTAGGTGCGCACCAACTTGGAGGTTTTCTCGAAAGTTTTTCAGCTCACTATTTTTGTCGATTCTGTGAAATAGCCAGGGCTGATTTCAAGTCTGACCCCAACTCCACATGCACCCACAGAACACCCGAATCATATAATGACAATCTGAACAATCTGGTGAACGGGGACGAATCTCACGTCAAAGGGGTGAAGAGTGACTCTATACTCAATCTGTTACCAGGTTTCCATGTTTGCAGCCCTGGTCTGGCTCCTTGTTTAGCCCATGACATTTTTGAGGGAGTGCTAGACTATGATATGGTTCTCTGCCTTAGTTACTTTGTCAAGGTAAAGAAGTTGTTTACGTATGAGCATCTAAACAGGAGTATCCGGCGTCTGAAGTACTTGGGGGCTGATGGCAACACTGTCCCAAGTACAGTCAATCCAAAGGGTAAGCGCCTTGGTGGGAGTGCCATGGAAAACTTCCAGTTTATTCGATTCTTTCACCTACTGGTTGCAGAACAAGTGGACGATACTGATGATGAGGTATGGCAAATGGTCTTACTGCTACATCGCATCTGCATGCTTGTTATGGCGCCAACAATCGCTCGTGAGCAGCTTGGAGAACTTGCCTGGACCATAACAGAATACCTCCTCATGCGAAGTGAACTGTTTCCTGACGTACCGCTACGGCCCAAATAATCACTTCCTTACCCACTACCCTGAACTAATACTGCAGTTTGGTCCATTACCCCGTACATGGACCCTAAGGTTTGAAAGCAAACACAGCTACTTTAAGAGAGTGGCATCGGCAGGCCAGAATTACAACAATATAACGTACACCTTGAGCCATAAACACCAATTGCTCCAGGCATATTTACAGTCGGGGAGTATGTTTGATGATGAAGGGATGTCTAGGGGGGAAAAGATGTACAATAGTGTGTTGTACTCTCCACAAATACAGAGCCTTGTGAACGATACTCTGTCCCCTAGTGAGATGGTGTATGTGGTCCAGGATGTTAAGTACAAAGGCATCACATATGCAGTAGGAAAGTGTGTTGTCGCCGAAACCGATACAAGTGGGCTACAGAAAGTTGGAAAAGTCCTGCTTGTCTTGAAGAAGAGAGACAACTTCTACTTGCTGTGTGAGGTGCACTCTGTGGAGCGTGATGTCCATACCCCCCTTCATTATATCAAGACTGGTGTTCTTGATTTAGTGTGTGTGAACATTAGGGACCTTATTGACCCATGGCCACTTGAAGTATATGACTTTGACTTTCTCCCTGTAATCACTCTCAAACACCAAGTTGCACAGGGCTGTGCTAGCATCTGCAACAACTGATGACTTTCTTCTTTTGTGTGCTTGACTCAGGTGGTTTTATGACTTGTACAAGATACCTTTCGGTCAGATTTATTTATGTACTGCTCGGTATACATACCTTTTGGTCAGATTTATTTATGTACTGCTCGGTTGTCTCCGATATTTACTGTAAATATGTGCCAGGATTTAATTACCCGTGATGATTATTCGGTGAAGATTTATAAACTTTACCTTCGTCTCTATGAATACAAGCTAGCACTCTAACAAATGAGACGGTTTAGGGTGCATGTGAATATTATTGTGCTTGGTTTCTGTCTGTAAATATGTGCCAGGGTTAAATACCCGTGATTATCTTTCTTTGCATGTAAATATGTGCCAGGGTTAAAGACCCGTGATATCCGATTATTTGATGAAGATTTATCAGCTTCACCTTTGTCTCTCAAGTATATATATATCCGTAGAATGGTACTAGAATAAACAGTACGATAATAGTTACATCTGTTGTCACTCAATCCATAATTTAATTTTCATCACCTACAAAGGTTCGAAAATGAAAATAATTCCCCCTGAATACCGATCAACCATCCACAACCTACAGCTGGCCCTATTAAGGAAGGACATATATCTGAAGCACTTCGGTATAGCGACTGTTGAAGAACTATTGCTACTGACCAAGGAAGGCCATTTGCATACAGTTCGACAGTACATTCAATTGGAGAATGATTACATTCAAATTGCAATCGTGCAAACATATTCTTTGTTTGAATGGGTGATTCTGTTTTATCCATTTCTTAATAAGATCATTGTATATTTTCAGAATGCTGCCACCAAGTGTTCAAGGCCTGATTACCCATATCTTGGGTGAATTGCAAACAGAGACAATGTTTGCTTTGTCGGATGTGCTAAAGGGTGTGAAGGATGCCGGTGACTTCCGATATGTTAAAACGGAGGCGCTGGAGTTAGTGTTGTCACCATTGGAAGCGGAAAAGCTGAAGGATGAAGCCAAAGGTAAAAACGTTTCCCATGACTTGAAAGTTAGAAATGCAACCTATATAGTTTATATAAAGTCATTTATTTTCCAATCAATGTGAGTAAACTCATGTATTGTCCAATAGATGTGAGTGCAGAAATTTCTCTCTTATCACCTTTATAATTGATCACCATTCAATAGATATAAGTGTATGAGTATAATTGATCACCATTCAATACATATGAGTGTATGAGTTATCTATTTTATGAAGATGTAAAAATATCAATACTAAAATTTATCACCATTAAAATTTGCTTCTATATCTCATCATAAACAGAAATAGGGGATGAGCTGAAACAGAGAAAGCGTGACGCCTACCTAAGCTCCATAATGCAGCCAACAACTCACTACTCATCAGCCGTCAGTCACAACCAGTCACAACCAACTCCTCCATCCAGTGCATCCACCACATCGTATGCGACATCACCACCACCTCCATCCAGTTCATCCACCACATCCTATGCGACATCACCACCACCTCCATCCAGTTCATCCACCACATCCTATCTTCCCACCAGTCCATATTACTCACCACCCAGCTATCACACTGATCCTGCAGCACCACATCCGACATCATCTACACCCTGTTCATACACCTTGTTACTGGAAGGTCAAGGAATGGATGAGACTTGGGGATCAATGTGTGAGTCATCAACCCCGCTTCGGCCATCATCCAATACCACTGCCACCGCCATCACCTACCAATCTACCCCTCAACCATCGGCAAGACTTTCACCAGCAGCCCCTCCACCAGCAAAACGGCGGTTGACTGACCTCTGTCTGCCATGGACAGACAGCTTCAAGCCCACCATCAGAACTCTTGCCTATCCCTCACTGCACAAGGGGCAGTTAACCGCTGCAGACAAGCGCGACTTTGGGCGAGATCTGATGAACCAGATCATGGATGTAAGTTATTATTACCATGCACCTTAATTTGTGGATGCAAACTGTACATACCAAATTATTCCTTATCAGCATCCAGTAACAAACTATTCCATATCAATATCGAATTTCATACATAATGATACCCCCAAGTCTCATCCATTCCTGTACCTTCCAGTAACATGGTGTATGAACAGGGCGTAGACGGTGGAATAGTAAATTAAGTTGAATGTCTGTGTTGATATAGAACACAATATGCAATGTGTGGATACAGAACACAATATAAGTTATATTTGTTTATATAATGTTTGCTACATATTGCTTGATTTTGCTGCAGGTATGCCCTAGACCACGCAAGGAGGACCTGGAAATAATTGCCACCCGCCTGGTCATAGACTATCCAGTGTTGGGGGACAGTGTCCTGGGACAGAAGATGGGGTCGGGAGTAAGCGGGTTAGTTAGCATGTTGGTAAATAGGAAAGATAACATAATTCGGAAGCAGGACAAACCAGCAAGGGTCAGTCGGCCCAGAAGAAGTCGGCCGGAGAACAGACCAGCCAAACCAGCATCCCGAACCGACAAGTAAGTATTTTTGACACTTTGGGTATGTTAAAAACATAAATCATTTCGAAAACCCCAATCATCTTTCAGGTAATTATATTGGCATGATCAAAGCATTACTTAATATAAATTTATATGAATTAATAGCTCCTTTTGTCCACTTCAATATATGGTATGGGACCTGACTAGATATACAAGCGATGCAAACCAATGTGATACAAGAATGACATAAATATACATTGATTACAGGCATGGCTGCATCCGCTGGGTTGACGCGTGTCCGCCAGTCGGGGAAACAGAACTGACACTCGAACAGAAACGCCAGGTGTTGGCTTGCCAGGACCAACAGGCAGGCCTGAGCCCAGATTCGAGGCAGCTCCAGACTGTAACTTACTACCTTCAAAGGAAGGAAATCGTGAGAGGTAAGAAAATTATCTGTCTTCATATTAAATATCTACGGAAATGACCAATTGTTGGCAAAATATAGTTAAACTCAGTATGACATTAATGTTCAATAGTATGACATTAATGTTCAATTACTATGAAGTGAATGATATGATTCATGTTTCCATGAAAAGATAGTAAAAACAATTCTAAATAAAGATATAAAAACAATTCTAAATAAAGATAGATCTCAATTACCGACTTTTACACTTTACAGGTGACAGTGCGGACGCAATAAAAGACAGGTGGCCATCCATTTTCACCATCCAGGGGGTGTTACTGCATGTTCAAATGTTGACCGGGGTCAACTTTCTGGACACCTACCATCAAAACCATCAGGACTTGGGTGATAAACTGTTCCGGTTTTTTAAAGCCGAGTCCAAGACCAAGAGAACAGAACAATTATTGTAAGTATCTATTATCATTAACTTTAGTTCCCCCACCATTCATTGTCACCTACTTTATTAATAATGTTATTGTGGTGTTCTGTCTTAAATAATGTTATTGTGGCGTTCTGTCTTAAAGAATTGTGGCGTTCTGTCTTAAAGAATTGTGGCATTCTGTCTGAATGTACGTGTGTGTATATTCCTAAAGGTGCACCCAATACAAACTTCGGCACCTATCATATATTACTGTAACCTAAACCAATCATAATTCATTGTTGGTGTAAATAATGATTATTATTGTCTCTGATTTCAGTTTGGACATCGAAGAAGCCAGTGTAATACTCAAAACAGAGGAGGCCATCTACCCAGGGATCTTCCTGCTAATGTGTGCGTGGTTCCGTATGCCACATGACACTCTCCTCATAGAAGCTAATGTAAGTAGTCTTTAATGTTTATGCTAAAGTTAAGTAGCCTTTAACGTTTATGCTAGTCGGTTACGTTGGTTTAGATCTAATTCATTATTATGGATAAAGGACTGACAAGCTTGTACTGGAAAAACTTGATAGGGGGTAAATGATTAACGTGGTAAACTGTTTGGATGGGAATTTACATTGTTTTAGGTATATATTTAAATATATGAGTGTATACTAAAATTATATTTAAATATATCAGTGTATACTAGAATATATGATAATGTTTTCATGATTTCAGAGCACGGACACCGAAGCAGAAATGGCTGGCAAGCTCCCTGCATCACCTTGTGTCATTTACTGTGGTAAGTGCATTTGATCGACATGAATCGAACAATAATGATCATAAATTATGTTCAATGGAGCGAGTTACAACTGCTGAGACAATGTAAAAATGCAATACAAATAATGAATAATGATATAGAAAGAAGGATTTGATGTAATTCTTATTTGCATATAATTTATGTATATGGAATAGAAGTAATGTACAATGCAAATTTTGAATATTCACTTTTTTGTTATTGCAGGACGGTCGGCTCTGACAGCCAGACGATTCATGCTCGCTGCAGATGGGATAGTGGTCAACAACAACGTGAAAACCTTCCCTGTAGCCCTGTCCTTCCTGTTTGGGCTCAATTTCATGTTGAACAGCGAGTACCATGAGGACAATGGTGCTATGATGGATGTGTACCAGAGGTGAGAACTATCACTTGTTAAAAACAGTCTTTTCTCGTGACTTCATAGGAACCACAATCTACCAATATGTTGTACATAGTGTAACTCAAATTGATAAGGAGATGTATCGTAGCGTAGTTTATTGTAGATCTTAAGTGAAGCATGAGGGGGTCGCAGCCCCTCGTTATATGATTGGACGGTGAAGCCAATGTATACAATCAACTGTTTCTTGTCAGAAATGTCAAAATGTTATTTTCTACATTAGTAACGGATCATACATATAAAATGTTAGTTGCACTAGCCATACGATATAACAGTCTGTTATTCTGTACTATATTAAAGTCGTTTGTCTGTTATATCTTCCAGGATATTCTTTGGCGTAAACCCAGAAACGGGCAACAAGACACAGTCCAACAAGGGGAAGAAAGGACCGCCACCACGGGCTGTAACGTTCTACACAAAGTTTGGGTGTTTTGTTAGCACCGGCAACACAGCTATTAAGGGGCTCCTGTAAAAAGCATGACAATTGTATATTCTTAGTGTTAAGTAATGCTTGGAATACATACCTTTCGGTCATATTTATTTATGTACTGCTAGGTATGTCTTTCCTTGTCTCCGATATTTACTGTAAATATGTGCCAGGGTTTAATTACCTGTGATGATTATTCGGTGAAGATTTATAAACTTTACCTTCGTCTCTATGAATAAAAGCTAGCACTCTAACAAATGAGACGGTTTAGGGTGCATGTGAATATTATTGTGCTTGGTTTCTGTCTGTAAACATGTGCCAGGGTTAAATACCCGTGATTATCCTTCTTTGCATGTAAATATTTGCCAGGGTTAAATACCCGTGATTATCTTTCTTTGCATGTAAATATTTGCCAGGGTTAAATACCCGTGATTATCTTTCTTTGCATGTAAATATGTGCCAGGGTTAAATACCCGTGATTATCTTTCTTTGCATGTAAATATTTGCCAGGGTTAAATACCCGTGATTATCTTTCTTTGAAATCCCTGTTATTATGATCGGTAATTAGCGGACAATATGTGATTGTTACAACTTGTATTTTGTTTAATTGCGAATCAAATAATAAAGGATTATAGTGTATATAATGTAACCATGTTGTGTCTTCTCTTGCTTCAATCCACGGTAATAAATCTCCTATTACATATCCAGCACATCAGTACAGTACAGTATAGTAATTGCTGTGTAAAAATCAGCCATTAATTGATTAATTAAATATACACCATTTCCGCCCCCTCTAATTTTCGGCCATTGAAGGGCGCGCCCCCTGAGCCTGAGCGTCCGTGCTACCACGGTTGCGTCAGTCAGGCGTGACAATGCTGTGAGCATCCGCGCTACCACGGTTGCGTCAGTCAGGCGTGACGACACGGTGGGCATCCGCGCTACCACGGTTGCGTCAGTCAGGCGTGACGACTGGTGCCACCAGGCGCCCACACGGATGCCATCCGGTGTTTTACGGTTGTTAAAACCTCCCTGGTCCCCAGCCCACAACCGTATGACGATCGGTTGTAATACGTTGCGGGCGCCGCAGTGTGCCAATTGCACATTTTCTGAAATCTGACCCATATAAGATGTTTAACACATTAGGAGCAGTTCTTCTGTCCTGGATGAAAGACTTAAAGATGTTAACATTGACATCCTATAGCTTACCCTTGATGCAAATATAGGATTTCTTTAGGTGATCCTTCTCAGAAAGTGAACGCTCCAAGTAAGATTCTCTTTGCAATGACTGCAAATGTGTACGTACATCCACTTTGTATATGACAGTCTACCTTTCATAAGATATTTTCAGATGGGTGCTTTCAAAAGGGAGTTATTATATCACGTTGATACATTATATGGGATGTTTTTACTCAAGCTTTAATATGAAAGCTTCATGTTATAGATGTTGGATGGATGGCTGACATTGAGGACAGGAAGTGACGAAACGAAATCCTATGTCTTGAAATCCGGTCTAGAATCGGCCATGTTTGGGTTGACAAATTGGGTCTACAATTCTAAACGGATTAGTCCCCCGGCTAATCCTAGAATCCCCCGAATAATCGGACACAGACACACACATCCCTGATTTCAAAAGCATAAACAAATATAATAAGGCACTCTACATACGGGTCAGATTTCCAGCAAATGTACAATTGGCAGCTGTACACATTTATCAAGGTATGCTAGAATAGGCTGCAATTTGACCAATACTAGGTAAATTCAAGTATATTTAGCATTGCATTGACTCTAGCAATCTAGTTTGTTAGGTTTAAATGTATTTTGAAGTTTATTTTCGTCTGAAATGTGGGTTATTTGAGAATATTGACGAAGTTGAATTGTACAGATTCTGAAAATCTGACCCATACATTATTGTTAGGATTCAAGAGTAGAGAGGTTCATGAACATATTACATCATAAATGAAAAACATGATATGATTGAGGTAATGTCATTTTATTTCATATTGCTTTCTTTTTTTATAAAAGGCAAAGCCTCAAAACATCCTTGAAGGATAGTGCGTATTTTCATGTAACTGTTACACATCTATTGGTCTTAAATGAATAAAAAAAAACATATAACATGAAGCGCCTTTTAATATAACTTGTAAGCAATGTGTATTGACAAGGGTAAAACGCCTCCTAGGGCAATTATAGTTCCCCAAGGTGCTATAGCCTTTTGAATAGCACAAAGTAGTGCCAAAATAGTCTGATGCTTGATAAACACCCCCTATACCCCTGCAATAAATACGTAGTTGGACAACAAAATGTTATACATAAACAAAATTGCCAGATAACAATTCCAACAATCGGTATTACATGTGGGCATAGCGAGCGAACAAATTTACATAGTTTTAATGTAATATGGGACTTGGAATTTTGTTTTTATTATACTTTTCTGTAGATTGAATGATGCATGATGTAGGGACATGATTTTGATCAAATTGGCGGCTGGAAATGCAGCTTTAATAAGAATTGAAACTAAAAATAATACAAATAATCCAGTAGAGATATTTAAAACAGTACACAAACTGTAGCGCACATGGGTCAGATTTTCGGAAAACGTACTATTCACTTTCACCAATTCTCTGAAATACCCCAAATTTCAGACGAAAATATAGTTCAAAATACAGTTCAACCTAACCAAACAGATTGCTAGAATCAATGCAATGCCGAATATACTTGAATTTACCAAATTGCAGCCTGATTTAGCAGGATTTACTAAATGTATACAGCTGCCAATTGTACATTTTCTGAAAATCTGACCCACAAGCGTTCAATACCTATTGTAAAACACAATACTGAAAGGAAATAAACACGAAATCATGGGAGAAAAACACGAAAAAAGAAAATTCCCAGCGTGCAAAATAAGGAACCGCCGCAGATTACACTACACACACAATGCCCAACATTAAACCAACCTAAGCTAAGAAGGCCTTCTAAGCCTCATGAATATTTAAACCCATCCTTCCTTGAGTCTTCGGGTTTCAAAGGCAAAAAGTGCTTCGCCTACCCGTTTGAGAATTCCCCTTTGGGACTGTTATACAAATTACAAATGAACGGTCCTATAGCATTCTCACTGTGTATACACACTCCGACCGCCTGTCCGCCTTCACGCGGCGGATTAACACATGTGCAATCACAACCACCTCGCCCTACTTTCTTAAGTAAAAGAGGCATTCATCTATCTGGCCTGACTTTTTGTGTCATACAGAAACAAATGAACACAGGGTGGTGGTCCATGGAGTCTTCTCTCCGTCAATAATGAAAAAATGATATGGGAACATTTAAAACTAGGGTGTGGTCGGTTAAATTGTGTTCTCGATTTAAGTAGTCCCGGGAAGTGTATTGGATCATCTAAAAAGGGATTGAATACATTATTAAGCCTTGGATCTGATAGATAAGAATGTTAGTGTTAGTGGGTTGGATTAAATGTGTATTCCCAGCAATTATGACATGAAGTTATTACTAAGTTTACTCGTATTATGGGTGCATTGCACTATATACGATTCTTATACCTAATAGCACGATGGGGGACATTTGGGTCAGATTTTCAGAAAAGGTAGCCTACAATTCACCATCACCAATCCTCTCAAATAACCCTAATTTCAGAGAGAATTCACGTTCAAAATACAATTTACACAATGAAAGAGACATCTTTTATCAACGCTACGCCAGAGATACTCTGATATACCCATTATTTATATTTTTTCAGTCTAATTTAGCAGTCTAATTTTGTAGAGCTGACAATCGTACATTTTCTGAAACTCTGACCCATTTATGAAGACCGACCGAACAAAATCGTCCAAAATTTGGGCTAAATGATTTTCAGCCGGGAAAACTTAGTGAGTGACTTGAACTGAGAACTGAGAATGCAGCCATATCAACAAGCAAGGAGGATGAGGAAGCCTGTGCGATGCTACCAGCCCAAGCAAACGCTTAGTTAAGTGAATGATCCCTCACTTTTATGGTAGGAATTTGTGGGTTTACATCAGAGGTTAATCCCCACGGAGGGGTGGAGATGGTTTGGAATCTGGGACAGCTTGAGAAAATCTTCTTTGGATATGCGAAGGGGGGGGGGGGGGGGGGGGAGGGGAGGGGGGCTGAGAGAGAATTAAATCGGCTGTATGGGCTCATATTTTTTCTTTATAGGGGATTTGAATAGCCGCCATTTTGAATCTTGATTCGCATGGAATTATTGGACTAGTGGTACAGTCTAAAATCTGCAGGAAACAGCATGGACTATTTATCACTGCTGCAATGTCACTATGTCACTGCAATGTTTGATATCACTAAAAACTAGACTGCTCTATAAGGCAAAAGACTCTTTGACTAATAAAGCAAAACATGATCTTTTCAAAATGGCTATTGTTCCCCACTTTGATTTCTGCGACTTCATCTAAGACTCTGGACCAAAACATCTACTTGATAAACTACAATCCCTACAAAATTCAGCAATACGGACTATATCTGATAAAAATAGATTTGAAAATGTTGATGAGGGGCATAAAATTATGAATATTTTACCCCTTGCTAAAAGAAGAAAATTACATATAGTTGAGATTGCCCACCATTTAGCACATAACTCAGACAATGTCGATCATAGAAATTTGAAAACCAGAAGTCATGACGCGGGATGCAAAAACCTCAAAACAATAACCCCCAAAACCACCAAAATTCAAAATTCAGTCATTTATAAGTGCCAAGTAGAATGGAATAAACTACACACTGAAGCACATAAAATTTCAGATGGACACGCTTTTAGCTCCTATATCAAGAACAAAATGGGGTGATGGATGGAGTCACACACCTGACAAATACTTTGACAAAATAATAATATAAATTTGATATGATTATAACAGTTTGTTATTATTACCGTTTTAAATGTATGCTCTGTTTTGGGGTATTTTCGCCACACAAATTGTATTGAACGTCTTGCATCCTTTTATTGTACTTTTACTTGTTTTGTTCTGTATTCTCGACATGTTAGTCATATTACTCTTGTCATTTTTACTCGCTTTTATTAATCACTATGTCGCACTTATTTAACGCCAGTTTGACAAAAATAGCTTACGTAGTACTTCTTCAACAAACGTCCTTCTAATGATAAGAACATACTTGATAAAAATAAGGACATTTAACGGTAAAATTGTAAAGAACATGAACTGGTTTATAACATTATAACATTATTTTTGTAGTTCTAGTTGTCTAGTAGTTATAGGAAACAAAACCAAGCCTAAGATTAACAAGAAGACATGGGCTGGAAGAGATCCTCGGATATGCCCATAACCTATTTTCCTGTAAAATCTTATTTTGGAAATAAAGAATTGCTTATTATCATTATTATTATCCATGTATTATACATGTTCCCATTAAACAAGATTCCATCTTTCCATCATACATTTGGCTAACATAGATCATACAAGCTATGATATTGGTGAAAACATTCCTGCAATTTCGATAAAAATGTTGCCAAAATATGTCCCATGATGCACTGTAACAGACATGCACAGTGGCACATGCAACTCCCCTATTCGTCCAAGAGCCCTCTAATTAAATTGATTTATTTGTCAGAAAGGTACAGATCGATTCAAGGATCAGATCAATTGGAGTCCATCAAACCAACCAGCTAAGGTCATCTAAGCTAACGATTTTCTCTCCGTTTACTTATATTATGATAAATAAAAGCGAAGCAATCTCGCTATGCAGAAGACAGTTAATAATTCACAAAAACACAGATGAACGTAGATAAAACAGTGGCCTCAGTCATATACACAGACATATATGGGTCAGATTTTCAGAAAATGTACAATTTGACTTCACCAATCCTCTCAAACTAGCCACATTTCAGACGAAAATAAAGTTCAAAATTTTTCAGATTTTCAGAAAATGTACAATTCAACTTCGCCAATCTTCTCAAATAACCCACATTTTAGACGAATTTTAGGAAAATGAGTCACAAGTCGCGGAAATTTGATTTTGAGGTATTATCATATTTGAAAAGATGAGATCAAACCGATTCCAATGGTAGTAAGCAGAAGGACATCTAAATATAGTGTTTCTATATTTTAATTTTGATATCTTTATTTTTGAAAACAAAAGTTATTAATATTTTTGGGTAGATAATTACTAATAAAGTACCTAAATATACTCTATAAGATGACCTTAGAAATGGATAGATATATTTGATACATTGCCTTGGAATTCTGTACATGTATGTATTATTGTTACTAGCAGCATTAAGCAACCCAAACATTAGAATATTCCAAAAAAAAGATATCTTATGAATAAATCACTTGGAAAAATATCCATTTTGCGACTTGGGTCAGATTTTCAGAAAATGTACAATTGGCAGCTATTCACATTTAGTAAATTAGGCTGCAATTTGGACAGTACTTGGTAAATTCAAATATAATCCGCATTGCATTGATTCTAGCAATCTGTTTGGTTAGGTAGAACTGCATTTTGAACTTTATTTTTGTCTGAAATTTTGGTTATTTGAGAGGATTGGCGAAGTTGAATTGTACATTTTGTAAAAATCTGACCCACCTATTCCTATTGCCTGAGGTTACCTGGATCCCCTTTAAACATAGCAAGCATCCCCTCCAATCTGCTGCTGTGGGTGTTGCACTGTTGGTGCTGTGGTGGTGTCTTGTCTGTAAGCTGGGTCTAACAGAGGATTATGATACAGCCTTATGGGTGCTTAGCGTCACAGCACCGGCCCAGTGTTGCACTGATTACATAGGCTTGCTTCAACCCCCTTCTACATGCACTTACTGGCTTCACTCGGGATTTATTTCCGAGGTCAATGATCCGATTTAGGCTGTGTGAAAAAAAGCAAAATCATTAGGAATTCTTTTCATGGGAGATATGCACAGATATTTATTATTATAGACAATATATATGTAGGAAATATGTAATTTCACTATATCTTGCTTATATATTCTTATATATGTTTCTACGTTTAATTTCTGTAACTTATATGTTAGTGCAGGGTATAGATATGATGTGTTACAGGAGAATGAGTCACAAGTCGCAAAAAATGGATTTTGAGATATCATTATATTTGAAAAGATGAGTTCAGGCGGATTCTAATGATGGTAAACATTAAACGCGTCTAAGAAGTGTTTGCAAACTTGTATAGTTGTGTAGTGAATACGGTTTTAAATAGATCCGAGATAATTGGTCTGACCGGGCGTTGCTATAATTGGGTGCACGCGCCTCAACTGAACGCGCTCCCGGTTCAGAAATGGCCTTTCGGATTCCCGCCTTTTCTTACTTGGACAGAGTTCCAGTAAACCAATATCAAAGGTAACTTAAATCTAGTCAACTCTTTTACCATAATGTGTCTTAGAGTGCTTCCGGATGCTCCGGTAAGACTCCGTGTTGTTTCACTGTGTTACTCCTATGTAAAACCATGTTAACTGTTTGACTCTCAACACCTGCAATGATCGTGTACCATAATTGCCACTTGTCCTTTGAGGCCAATACCTGGTCACCTCTGTTGGGTCCGATAAACACTATCGGACATGGTTTGTGTGGAGAATAAAGCCCGTGATACCTAAAGAGCTGTGTGTCTGGTCTTCTTTCCCTTCGCGAGAATAGATATCGAACTTGGGTAGTGTGAGACGGAAAAACACTACAATTGGTGCTGTAAACCAGTTTCTGGCCGCAGACCTTGTTGATAGTGTGACTGTTGTTTCTTGGTGAAACAGGACTGCGTTGTGCAGAGGTTCGGAGATTGGCTGATAGACCCGACCAAATGGCTGAAGCAGCGGATGGTACCGTTGCCCCGCTGGGCACGAAGTCTCCGCCTAAAGTCAGTGTGGTCAAGTCTCCGGCGAAGGTCGCTGCTGTGATCAAGCCTCCGAAGTTGTCGTATATAGTTACGGAAACCTTTGGTCCTCCGTTGAAAGGACTATTGGGTCCCCGTAAGGAACAGGACCGTAAGGATCTCGTATCCCGTAAGGATGAGGGAACTTTCGCTTATGAGGGCGATGGTTCTGTGCACCGGGTAGATGTTGGAGCAGGTAGTGCTTTCAATCAGTGGCGTCGGTCGCCGGAAGACTTGACAGAGGATGAACTCCGTCACGAATTCCGGAAGATGCGTGCCGACTTTAAAGCTCATAGAAGTGCTGCTGAGGATTTGCATGCGCGTATGGCAGACGTTACACAGCAGAATGCAACTCTTCGCGGAGTTATACATGATGCTGTTTACGGACCGCCTCCGCCGGTAACGGTGGAAGATTGTGTTTCGGAGGATGGGACGGAAGATACGCCCCCGCCGGACACTTCGCAGGGTGAGGATTTGCTTGGTATGTTGCTGAAGGTTAAAAGTGCATACACACCCAAAGCTCCAGTGACGTCAACTTTTGCTGATCCGAAGTTGTCATTTGCACCGATGTTGGACGATCCGTCCATTGTTGCAGCTAAAGGGCTGGAGGATGTAGACAGACATGTTACGTTCTCAAAGCAGGCACAAGCTTCGTCTTCCCCGAAAGGGAATGCAAATGATGGTTCATTTTTGGCCAGCAAGAATATTACCCCGCGCAAGGAACAGAGCTATGTGGTTGTTTCAAAGTCACGTAACGCTGTCGTTAAAACTCCTAACGGTAGAGTTCGTGATGGTACGTACTACCGCAATTCCCCTGGTTCCCCCAGTTCTGTGTTATCCAGTACTAAAGCCCGGAAGAAGCCTTCCGGAGGTGATAGTGACTCAGATGACTCTGATGACGACTGTGGAAAAGATTATTGTCGATCTAGTAGGTCACGCCGGAAAGATCGTTCTCTTGTCCAGGGTCTTGAGTATACTGGACCGGATGAGTCGGATGAAGATTTTAATTACAATCAGTCTTCGACCCGTGAGAGTATTGCTCCGAAAGTATCCGTACCCAGATTGTGGGATGGTGTTATTTCGTGGAGGATATACTTGGCGGAAATGAAAGTTATTGCTACCGCGCACAACTGGAGCCCCGAACAGTTGTTACGACAGTTGATCTGTGGTTCCAGGAGACAACTGGCGGAAATGGGAGATTTGCCGGAGAACTTGACTCTTGTGCAGTTTGTCGACCATATGGAGGCAAACTTTGGCGAGAAGTCTAGACCCCGAAAGCAGGCAGAATTCTATAATTCCCGCCAGACTCCGAACCAGTCGGTTAGACTTTTCGGTAACGACGTTGCTCGGAAGGGGCGACGTGCTTTTGGTCCCTTGGATAACACGTTGAGGTCAGTTTCCCTCCGTGTATTCCTACAGGATATGGCTGATTGGGTTCGCCTGAAACAGCCGAAGGATCTCCTGAGAGCCATACACTGGGCGGAGGTGTGGGAGAGTTGTTACTTGGAGAGTGGCAGTGTTGCCTCTATAAGTACACTTACCACTGCTGGCCCGGATGTGAGGAAGAAAAACCCAAAGGTTTCCGTGCAAGCTACAGCTGCCGAACCTGTGGCGGAAGACTCATGTGGCGATGACGTCCCTGAAGCTGTCGTCCAGGCTCTAAGGTCCTGGGTAGGACAGTCTGGACAGAAGTTTTCCGGTAAACAATCGAAGTTTAACTGGAAAAGAGGTGTGAAGCGGACTGGTTGCTTCCAATGTGGTCAGGAGGGTCATTTTATGGCTAGCTGTCCACAGAGGGATGTCTGGAAAGACGCAACTGGTAGGGGAGGTTCCGCGACAAAGGCTGATCAAGCAGTGAAGCCGGAGTCGTCGGAAAACTCCAAACGGGTCTCATAAGAAGCGAGATGGGATCCGGGGAATTGTTTGCGCTTCCTAGTACTGCAGTTCATGATCGTTCTGTGTCTGAAACGAAGACTGGGTGTGGGGCTCTAGCTCCCGTAAGTACTACTGAGCCCGGGGCTGTCTGCTGGGGAGGTACGAAAGCGGTTCGGGCGCGTCGAGTGGACGAGACCACTCATTCCAGGAATGGTGTAGATTCCAGGGATTTTCCTGTAGTTGCAGACTCCGACAACGTTTGTTGGGGTAAGGCAGGTTACCAAGCTGAGTCAGGGCATTTGGTGATAGCGGAGTCAGGTCCCATCACGGGTGCGAGTATTCAGAAAGTTTCCGTGGATGATCAGAGGATGTTGAAGCTCCATGATCCATATATTGCGGATAGATGGTACGCTTCAGTATCAGTGAATGGGGATGTTGGTGATTTCCTTTGGGATCCGGGCGCTACCACTAGCCTGGTGACGAAGACGTTCTATGACGCCCTGCGTCGGCCGCCGCCACTGGTTCCGTGCCGGTTGGCGTGCACGATGGGAAACGATTCACAGATTACTGTGCATGGTAGCGCTCTGTTCCCTTTGACGTTAGGGAAACGGATGTACATGTTTTTTTGTTGTTTTTTTTCCCAACGCCGGGTATTTATTCAATCTTTCAACAAAACTGTTCTCCAGGGCCGATAACACTTCAGATACATTAGACCCTTTTCCATTTCTGCATCAATATTTTGATTTCAACTCATTTTAACACTATCGTTGACTACGTTCGATATGTATTATATATTTTCTACTTTTTAGATGTTGTGATCGACATACATAATAAAACATGATATTTGAGACCATTTTCAACCGTGTTGATTACATAACATGTTTTTGACTTAGTTTGTTACATAGATCTTTTACACTTTGTACCAAATGCGCACCACTGTAATACAGACTAGTTTTGACTAGATGCTCATATTATGCCACTCGCATTCGTGCTAGCACCGGTTTTTTTTCTTGTTTTCACACTACTTTTCTGTAAGTATGTTATACAAAGTTATCCCCTCTGTTGTAGTATGTCAGAGGGTTGAACACATCAATATTTACAAATCGTTATACAGTTTCTCCCATCTCTGCCATTCTCTCTTATGGATTGCATTAATGTAAGAGCTATCTTTCATAGTTCTCAACTTAGACTTTTGTTCTCTAAGGAATTCGAAGAAGCAAATTCTATTTTTCATGAAGATTTTGCTTTTATATATATAGAATCTGGCTAGTATTAAGATATAGTTCCAGGTACAGTATTTCTCTCCTAGGTTGGGTATCCCAAACAACATAAATATGGCATTCATACTCTCTGAAATTTCTCTGTCTAGGTGCACGTTATTTTTCGCCCAACGAATTAAGTGATGCCAGAATGTACTGGAGTTTTCACAATCGATGAAAAAGTGAAATAGATCATCTTTTGTGTCACAAAAACTACATAACTTATTGAGTCTTATATTCATATCTTTCAGGTGTTCGTTACATATGATTAGTCTGTTTATGACTTTATATTGAAAAGATTGTAGCCTTACATTTCTTGTACATTTGAAGGACGTGCGATACCATATTGCGAATTCAATGTTGGAGATGTCTATTCCACGGTTCAGAAACATTTTTTCCCAAATGTCATTTCTAATTTCTATCACCTTTAGCATGTATGTGTACTCGTACAGCTACGGATGTACATGTTAACGTGTCTGGTAGTGTCGGGTTTATCTGGCCCGGAGTCCGGAATCTTGGCGCAGGACTTCAATCTTGTGCATAGATGTTATGTGTGCTGGTCAGGGAAATTGTCTTTGAATGATGTAGAAGACGCTGTGATCATGCATCACTGGCGTGGTGATCCGCCAAAGCAATTGGGTCCCTCGGTGAATATGATTACAACTAGTGAAGTGGGCGATGGAAGGCAGGTAACACTTCGGAAAGCGGTGGTCCTTCGTCCTTATTCAGCTACACTGGTTAAGATCGATGTTCGCGGGTGCTCGGATTCGTCAACGGGTTTGATGTTTGAGCCGGACCAGAGTTTTCTAAAGGATTACACTGTGGGATGCCGTGATTCATATATCTCGGCGGATGCTATGGCGACTGTGGCCTTTAGTAATCCGTCCGCAGAAACCCTACGTTTAGGTGTTGATATGGTGGTTGGACGAGTGAGTGATGTGACGCTGCTATCGTCACCCACTACTAGTCCGGAGGGGGTGAATATGTGTCCGGAGGACAAAATAAAGGATGCGATCATCAACTCTATACAGGTGGTAGAAAGCCCGTCTGTGGTAGATGAGGATTTGATTGCCCCGGATGACCCTGTGCCACCAAGTACGGAATGTCCGTTGAAGAAACTTGTAAGGGACTCTGATTTGACTGATCCGACAGAGAGGTCAAAGCTGATGGGTCTTCTTAATGAGTTTCGTGGGAGCTTTTCGCTACCCGGAGATGGTTGGAGAGAAGATCCGGGTTGCACCCATGTCGTGAAACACGTAATTGATACTGCCGACTCTCGACCTATCAAGCTTGCTTATAGGCGGATTCCGGTGTCTAAGCGTGAAGTAGCCGAAGTGGAGATCTGGAAGATGTACGAGCAGAGGCGTATTGAGCATTCTAATAGTCCGTGGGGAGCACCCATCGTGATTGTTGGTAAAAAGGATGGAACTCAACGCTTCTGCGTCGATTATCGCCAGCTCAATTCCGTCACAGTGAAGGACAGCTTTCCACTCCCTAGAATAGATGAGTGTGTCGAGGCGGAAATAAATAGTTCTGCACCCTCAACCTGGAAAGTGGGTATTGGCAGATAGCGATGGACGAGGAGAGTAAACAAAAGACGGCTTTCCTGTCCAGCGTTGGATTGTTTCAATTCAAGGTTATGGCCTTTGGATTGTGCAATGCTCCTGCCACATTCCAGCGGATGATGGATCGTATGCTAGACGACCTTCGCTGGAAGTCTTGTCTGGTGTATCTCGATGATATCGTTGTATTTGGGGAGACATTCGATGGTTGTCTGCTAAATCTGCGATTGGTTCTTGAACGAATCCGGGAATACAGGTTGAAGCTGAAACCCAAGAAATGTGAACTATTCCGCCGTGAAGTGGAGTACTTGGGGAGATTAGTATCGGAAAAAGGAATTCGGGCGGACCCGAAGAAGATACAGAAGGTCCGTGACTGGCCCGTTCCGAAGACTGCGAGGGAAGTTAGACAATTTATAGGATTCGTGTCCTACTACAGGGAATTCCAACCGAATTTCGCTGCAGTTGTCTCCCCGTTGCAGGACGTAGTAATGGCAGCCGGAAGAGAAAAACGATACACAAAAGCAATAAACTGGACCCCGGAGTGTGCAGTTGCCTTCCAGAACGTGAAAGATTTGTTGACCCGGGCTCCGTTGTTGAGATACCCTCGGAAAGAGGGGGAGTTTATCTTAGACACGGATGCCAGTGGGTATGGCATGGCAGGGATTTTGTCCCAGGTCCAAGATGGTAAGGAGGTAGTCCTTGGGTACGCTAGTAATAGCTTGGATAAAGCCCAACGGAACTACTGTGCGACCAAACGAGAGTTGTTGGCTGTGCTTACCTATCTGAAGAAATTCCGGCACTATTTATTAGGGAATCGGAACTTCTTTGTTCGGACGGACCATGCTTCGCTGCGTTGGCTCCTGAATTTCAAAGATCCTATGGACATGCTGGCGCGCTGGTTAACCCAGATGCAAGAGTATGGCCTGGATCAGCGAATGATTCTCCATAGAGCGGGGAAGAAACATGTCAATGTTGATGCGCTTTCCCGGGTTCCGACCCGGAAGTGTGCTCGATTTGACTGTGTTGATTGTGGGGCGCACAACGCTGTTGTTGCTGCGACCACTGTGACCCTTGCTGCTACGGGAGAAATCATCCGGACAGCTCAGCAAGACGACCCAGAGATCCTAAGAGTGATTGCTATAGTGGAAGGAGAAGTCTTGGTTCCGGACAAGCAGTCCCTGTCCGGTGAATCAGACGAATTCTGTACCTATATGCATAACTTGTAACTTGGGAGTTTGTCGATGAAGAATGGTGTGCTGTGCTTGTCGTGGACTCGACCTCGCACAGGAATCACGTACGTGCGCAAAGTAATTCCTACTGCGCTTCGCTATGAGATATTCCAAGGAATGCATGGACCGAGGACGGTTGGGCATTTCGGATCTTTCAAGACTGGTTGGACAGCTAAGAAGAAGTACTTCTGGCCCAACATGAGAAGTGATCTGAAAAGGTGGCTCAGGGCATGTCCGGAATGTAGCATGCGAAAGACGAGGGGTGGTGGCGGAATCATGCCTCTCAAGAAGGAATTGCATGGAGAACGCTGGAGTCGTATTGGATTGGATATAATAGGTCCGTTCCGTCTTACCCCCAGAGGTAATAACTACATCATGGTAGTGACGGATCACTTTTCAAAGTGGGCGGAGACCTATCCAATGCCAGACCACAACGCTGAGAGATGTGCGGAAGTTCTCTTCAGGGAATGGATCCTCCGGTTTGGTTGTCCCGTGTCGTTGCAAACGGACGGAGCACCGGAGTTTCGATCCACCCTGTTGCGGAGCTTGTTGGAGATGCTAGGGGTTGAAAAGCTCATTACCTTACCGTATAGACCGCAGTCAAACGGTCAAATGGAAAGAATGAAAAGAGTCCTAGTAGAACAACTGTCCTGTCTGACGGGTTATAGTGCAACCGATTGGGATTTGTTGGCTCCGTGTGTCGCTCACGCGTACAGAGCAAGTGTGCATGCGAGTACGTTATGCACACCTAATTCTGTGGTGTTTGGTGACGAGCTGGTAACGCCTATGGACTTGGTCCACGGGGTGGAACCAGGCGGTCTGGATTTTCCATGCAGAGTGCCGTTCGTGGAGAATTTGAAGCATTGGTTAAAGCTTGGGCATAAGTTCGTCCGTGAGAATCTCGGAGTGGCAGCGATCCACCAGAAACGGGATTTCGATCGGCGAGCTAAGCCTAAGACCTTTGAAGTGGGGGATGTTGTATACCGCTACAACCATCCGCAGGCCAGTAAAAAGATCGGTCCCAAGTGGGATGGCCCCTTCAAAGTAAAACGGTTTATAGGGGGTACAACCTATGAACTGGAAACAGTTGCAGGAGTCGTAAGGTGTCATGTCAACTACCTTAAGCAAGCTTTTGACAAGGACGGACCCGTGCAGGTTGTTAATCTTGACAGAGCACCGGAGTTCCGTGCATTGCAGAAGGCTGGCCGCGACGTCCTCAGACTTGAAAGTGGGAAAGTAATAGCTGGCAAGGAATGTCCTGATCTGAAAGAGAGAGAAAAAGTCTCCGTGTTTGTGAAACGACGGGGAAGGCCTAAGAAGGGGAAACAGAGTTTGAAAGCCACGAAGACCGCTGTTCTGCCTGTTCCGCCCTTGCCCCAAGCTAACGTTGTCAAGCGGAAACTCGGAAGACCACGGAAGCTACGGTTGCCAGACCCGCCTGTTCCGGCTGTAACTCCACGGAGGGGTAGACCTCGTAAAGTTGTTGCTGATCCGCTGCCGAAACCTACCGTAAAGAAAGTAGGGAGGCCGGCGAAAGATTCAGTAGCACGAGTGAAGAAAGTCAGAAAGGATAGAGCTAGCTCTCCTGTCGAGGTTGTAAAGGGGAAACGGGTGCGCCGTCCCCCAGACCGATTACAACTGAAGTCTTAGCTGTTTGTGTACCAATACGGGGAATGTAGGTCTGATTCCCCGGATCGAAACACAACGAGAAGTCGACCGGGGTGTCAGCACGGAAGAATACACCCTGGGTCCCCAAACGGCGTATGGAGCTTTTATTAGTTTCGTATGGCCGGGAAAGAACCTAAGTTATTCTGGCGGATTGATAACTTATCACGTGAGAACCGTGATGTGGCTTGGACTAGGCCTATGGGGCATAGAGATTCTAACCTCGTAACGCTATTGGTCCTGGATCTTGGTTGAAATAGCTTGAAAATGCTGCCTGAGGTATCATGCCAAAGATCCGCGGAATATGTTTCCACCCTTGTCTCTGGTGGAAGGTGGGTTGGTTGTCCGTGTTCATAATATTCCCAGGAGGGGAACGGATATACTAACCTAACGTGAAGAAAACCCTAACATAAGGTTAGGCGGGTTATGCACGGAGGCAATGGCGCTGAGGTGTGCGGTGAGACGTGAGCGAACTAGCGTTGTAACGGTGTAACTAGCGGTAGTTGCAACTGCTGCTCACTAGTTCTCTTCCCTCACGGAGCCCTCTTTGCTTCCGGACTTCAACCTGTAAGTACGCTTTCTGACGATGCTCTTCATATTTGGTTGATTTGTATGTGTGAACCGTATGAAATGTTGCTGTTAGTTTGCTAAAAGTAAAGGAAATGTGTTTTATGTACTGCTAGTAGTAGGCACGGAAGTCGTTGGTTTGATTTATTGGTGGGTTCTCTCTATTTTACATTGGAGATAGACCGCCACAGCCATGACCCACGTGTTCTGCATCGTGTGGGCTATTTGAGCATGAGCCACACACATGGGTTGCAAATCCCTATGTAAGCTTGTTGGGTACGTTCTAAACTTTCGGGTAGTGATTTTAGAACTAGATCCCTCCAAGAGGATTGTCTAGTAAATGTTCCGTCATTCCTTTTGGATGATCTTTTAGTTTCGGTTTCGGTTTCGGATGATGTAGATAATGTTCCGGCTACAGCGTTCCAGATTTGAATGTAATGTTTTTTTGTTGCAGGAACGAGAACTGAAACGCAGCCTTTTAAAGCTACTGACTACCTGATTGCTTGATTACTTGAATGTAAGACGAGATGTCGAAGCCTGGCGACGACATCATCAACCTGGACGTCTCCGGCGACTCCGTAGAGGTGCCCATGGAAGATGAGAACGAGTTGTTGGGTGACGGAACCGGATTGATCGGCCTCGCGGCCATGAAGATCAATGAAGGTGACAACACCTCGGCAACCGAGGAGGATGGTCCGGTCGATCTGGCGCGACCTAAGCGGGATCGTGCTGCTGATAGACCGGAGACTAGGTCCCAGTCCAACTCCCCGGCTAAGTCCGCTAGGACTACGGGTGAGCGTGGAAGGGAGTTGGAGCGTAAGCACAACCTCCGAACAGTAACCGTGAGTGTGGAGCGTGTTCCGCTGAACACTGCCTCCACCAAGAGCTCTGATGCATCATCTCCTGCTCCGACTTCTGGCAAGTCCGGGACCAGTACCAGCCCTGGTACAGCGTCCAAGACTCCGGCCGGAAAGAAGAAGCCGGTTGTGAAGGTGCATCGCCAGCGGATCGAGCACAAGACCGAGTTGTATGCCTTGAAGGAGTCACAGTGTGATATCCGTGGCCTGTTGACTGCAGGCACCGGGGTCCTTCCCATCAACCCGGCCGATGACTCCCCGGGAGTCCGTGTTCCCCTGGCTGACGAGAGTGAGGATGAGGATACAGAGTTCGCTGACGATCTCCTGATGGACCGCTTCGAGACCCGTCAGTGGCCCAGTTTGGTTCGACAGGATGCTCTGGATCCTGGAACGTACCAGAAAGTGTGGGATGCCCCTAGCATCTGGGAACCCGGATTCCGGTGTCCTTTTGCTATTTGTCGTCACAAAGGGATGAATCCTTACGGGATTTGTGTCTTTAGAACAAGGCCCCGCCTGTTCCGGCATCTGTGTGAGGAGCACGCCCCCCATCGCATGGTGTGGGAGTGTCCCTCCAGAAGATGTAAGCAGAAGGTAGACCGCCGGATCGAGTTGGTCCGCCATCTCCAGTACGGAGAAGTGGTGGCTCACAACATGGGATTCGCGGTGGCTGCAGAGAAGGTGATGAAGCTGTCACCGTCGATTCAGGTGAACCATCTGTTCAGTCGGATGGCTTACCTGACGTTGACAGACCTTCAGGTGATCCGGCGGAAGGCTACACACAAGTTTGTGAAGCCTAAGGCCGTGGCTGCCCCTTCTTCTCCGGCTCCCTCCACCTTTGGCACGTCGAGTTCCACTCCGTCAAAGAAGAAGAAGAGGAAAAGATCGCGCTGGCACTCCGGCTCTAGCGAGCGTGAAGGCTCTCCTGTCCCCATGAAGAAGAGCAAGAAAGCGAAAACCCTGACTGCCGTAGCCAAGCAGGAGGTCACGGACATGGAAGCTAAGCTCCCATAGCAAGCTGCCATGTGCCATGTTATACAGCAGTCAAGGGCGGATGTTGGGGAGGCTCTCGAGCTGGCTCGGGCTGCCCTGACAGACGTTGAGACCCAGGTCGGCACTGCTGTAGACCGGTTGACGGAACCTCTACAGGCGCTGGAGGCTGTGCGAGAATCCATCGGGGAGTTAGCTGCTCTCCGTGAGGAAAATCGCACCCAGTCACGCCTGATCAGAGACTTGAAGGCAAGTCTTCACCGGAGTGACTTACAGGTTAGGTCTCTGGAGGAAACCGTCAGTTCCCTGCGAGCAGATTTGGAGGCTAACGGTGTGTCAGCGCCTGACACAAATGAGGAACGTGAGCCCTCCGGCTCCGTCCAATTTGGCCCCAGCAGTGCAGCTGGCAGTCCGGTCAGGAGAAATCCTTTGACCACTGCCCCCGCTATGTTGACGGATACGGATCGCTACTTATGGATGGGTCAAATGATGGCTTCCTTCATGAGTGCTCCGCCTCCTATGTCCCTGCCCATGGCCGGAACGTTTCCTGGTTACGGGAATCCCGGCATGAGTCCGCTAATGATGGCATCCCTAGCACACATGGGAAGCCCATTGCGGGGTCCGGCTCCGGCGGCTCAAGGTGCCCCTCCAGAGGATATGGAGGATTCAAGTAGCACCCATAATGAGACGCCCGGAGACGAGCAGCAGCCGCTGTAGATGACGAATCGGATTGACCCTGGACTCTGGAACCCGGACACAGACTTGACATGGCGGACCTGGACTAAAACCTGACACGGAACGCCCTTGGACACCGCGATAGAACACGGATCGGCTCGGATTGACTTGATGCTGACCCCGTTTGACCCCGGAAAACCCTTTGATTCGCGGAAGAACGTACGCTGTGTTGTTCTAAAGAAGTTTTGGTATAGTAGAAACTAAATTTTTTAACCTGTGCTGGATCATGTTTTGTACATAGATAGGACTCTGGAAGCTCCTTGTTGTCGAGATGCCGCTGGATGGTTAAAAATATTTTCAAAGCTTAAAGTTATAACTTCTACTTCTACTTACGGAGATGTTGCGACTTGGTAAATATGTAGTGAGGACACATATATGCTCCTGCTTGTACTTGTTTGCCATGTGAATTCTCTTTTTATAACTTCTTAGAACATGTTACTTATTCACTTCTTTTAATAATTTATGCCTCCGGAAGATTATTTACTGTAGGGTAAAAATCTTTAAAATCGCGCTCCCGGTTCAGAAATGGCCTTTCGGATTCCCGCCTTTTCTTACTTGGACAGAGTTCCAGTAAACCAATATCAAAGGTAACTTAAATCTAGTCAACTCTTTTACCATAATGTGTCTTAGAGTGCTTCCGGATGCTCCGGTAAGACTCTGTGTTGTTTCACTGTGTTACTCCTATGTAAAACCATGTTAACTGTTTGACTCTCAACACCTGCAATGATCGTGTACCATAATTGCCACTTGTCCTTTGAGGCCAATACCTGGTCACCTCTGTTGGGTCCGATAAACACTATCGGACATGGTTTGTGTGGAGAATAAAGCCCGTGATACCTAAAGAGCTGTGTGTCTGGTCTTCTTTCCCTTCGCGAGAATAGATATCGAACTTGGGTAGTGTGAGACGGAAAAACACTACAGTTGGATATTTTTATATTTGAAAAAAGTTTGCAATATATTTGAGGACAATTACTAGTAAAGTAACACTGGGAAAAAAAACGCGTTTACACCATGAGTATCTACACTAGTGAGTATCCCTGTGTATCTGCAGTAGTGAGTATCCCCGTGTATCTGCGGTGGGAGTATCCCCGTGTATCTGCAGTCTCCCACTGCAGATACACGTGTTCAGTGAACCGTGACTAAGGCTAAAAGTATATGGTAGAGATGCTGGGGTAAGTCAGCGAACCCAAGTGCAGTAATTGGGTCAGAGCTAATCCCATTATAACTGAATAACCATTATAACTGAATAAACACAAGCTGCCTGAGCTGGATTTGGATGTATGAAGTAGGTTTGCCTTTCTAGAGAAATTGGTTGTCCCCGTTCTATACTATGCATGTCCAGCATTAGATAATCCTAGCTGTACATTCAAGTGACTGGTCTGCCTATTCAAGAGTACATTGTAGTAAGTAAGGTAAAGGGTTGTTGGTCGCCTATAGATCGTCCTACCCATATAATGCGTGTAGAAACCAATTCTTTCTGCAGAAGTATTAATTATTTTCTAAATGCGCCTGTGTATTACATTAAATCTCTGTGATATTACACGTTTTCTACCCTGAAAAACACCTTTAATCACAATAGCGGTGAAGATTATGACATAGGAACTTTGAAAGTAGGGTTCCCACCACCTAATTTACTTTTTTATACAGTATTGTAGACGACTGGACTGATGGAGGTACTCGTCCACATCCAGTCAGCACTCGTCCACATCCTATCCATAATTGATACAATTGTAGAAGTGAAAACAAGCTAGAGCTTTTACCTTAATGCATAACTGAGAATCGAGTTCCGTAAATATAACATATAGGAGACAAGAAAAGAGCAATGACTAAACAAACAACATTTGGTTGATTGTATAACTTGACTGGTATTTAGTAAATAACTTGAAACTGTAAAGGATGTTATAAGTATATATAAGTATAAGTATTGTATCACCAGTAATGAATAACCTCAAGGGGAGAGGCAGGGTATTCGTGGGAGGGATGGGACAGGGAGAGGTTGGTAAGAAGAGTTTTCGAAAATATTTAGGCGGCCTCTCTCTCTCTCTCCCTCCCACTCCCAAATAAAGTGAATAAAAAAAATAAAAAAATACCTTTGTAAAAATATTTTTTGATCAACTTGTAACTCATTGTCCGGTGACACATCACATAAACTTTTTCCGCCAAAGGAAGGAAGGATTCTTTTGTAGTCCTTTACAACTACAATATTGCACTTGGAACAATGAGAAAAAAATAGAATTATTAGCTGTTTATAAGGCTGGAATTGTGCCTAGTTTTTGTTTTTAACTTGAATGAAAATGACTTGCTTTATTACTGAAATGACAAGATAAGATAAGAACTACTTTATTTGTCGGATTGAACAGTACATGTATGATAAACAGGTACATACAGACTTCTAGATTACATCCAGTTCTCACTGCCGTTACCTTGGCCGAAAGGGTGATAATATCAACTTTGCATTTAAGAAGAAGTAACAAATGTAGTGAAATTAAGACTAATTAAAAAAAGTAAGCCCTTTGGACTACCTAAGCATAAAACCTTGCTTATTAACAGAGAGAAACAGCTATATATACTCCTGAGTGCGAAATCTCTGAATATGATAATAAGGGTAATAAATTGAGTAGATAATTATGACATAGGTATAAAGAGAGGGAATTAGGTGTATTCAGAGTATTAGTTTTCCCTCTATGAGATAATATATTTAATATAACCGAGTAAAGAGTTGTAACATAGGTAGACTCGGGGTGTAAATACATAACAGACCAGCACCATGATTGTTGACTATACTACTTATACTCTTACATAATACTAGAATAGTTCTGATTTTACAGGGTCGATAAGTTTTACATGGTTAAATCAAAATTATATTTTTTCAAGAAGCGCATTCCAGGGAGTTTTAGCCTTATAAATAAAGCTATTTTTGTATGTTGCTGACTTTGGAATATTAATTGTGAGATTTTTTCTGTTTTTAGCGAGGCTTCTGGTTGACAAAGTTCTTTGGTTCAGATTATTCACTCTTTGGGAGAGATAAAATGCTCTTTCCACAATGTGAATTTCAGCCCTTTTTTCATTTTTCAGAATATTTAATTCTTGATAATTTTGGTCAACATTTGTTCCCTTGTTAACACCTATTATGTATCGTATACAGGCATTTAATCCAAATTCTATCCAATACAGTACTGTTGTTAAGTTGTCATGGTTGCTTCTGATTAGGAAAGGAGAGGAGAGAGCGGGAGGAGAGTAATGTTAAGTGGGTATCAGAATAACGTACATGGACATTCAGAATAATAGTTGTGACACTAGTATGGATGGTTACCTCCATGCATCCCAAATGTAATATAACCCCACCCCCAGTCACTGGATGTTTATGTAGTATTTAATCCACTGCATTGTGGATAGACGCAGGCACACCACTCGTTTGAGGATACATGAGGATACTTGTAAGCGCAGATACATGCAGATACACCACTGCATTTTGTATACACGCAGATACACAAACCCAATTGGAGATACACGCAGATACTCACACAGTGTGGAGTGCAGATACACTGGATTTCCAACGCAGATACTCATAGTGTAAACGCGATTTTTTTCCAGTGTAATCAAATGTACTGCATATAGGAAGACCTTCTAAACGCAAGGATATATTTAATACACTGTATTGAAATTTGGTACGTGTATTCATATGACAAACCAAAGTACCAAACCCCCAAAAAATCTGAAGATTCCAACAAAGAGAGTTTTTGAATAAGTCACTTTGAAAAGTAACTTTTTTGCGGCTTGTGACTCCTTTCCTGTATCACGTCACATAACAGGGTAAAATTTTAAGAAAATGTACAATTCGCCTTCACCAATGTTCAGAAATAACCCAGATTTCAGACGAAAATAAAGTTCAAAATACAGTTCAACTTAACCAAACAGATTGCTAGAATCAATGCAATGCCGAATATACTCGAATTTACCAAGTATTGGCCAAATTGCAGCCTAATTTAACAGAATTTAGTAAAGGTGTACAACTGCCAATTGTACATTTTCTGAAAATCTGACCCTAGTGTTGGTGGTAAACACAGGGGTTCGCCGTATAACCAGATATACCCAGTGGGCTATCTACCCACCATTGTTCAGCGTAATTTAGGAAAACTTATAAATGTGTAGAGCTGCCGATTGTACACTTTCAGGCGCCCTGGCCCACATATCTAATCCTTATACTAAAAGCCCTAATGAGATCCCATGAGAATCATCTGGGAGAGGCATGGATAATCATGACAAATATGTCAGCCGTAGAGTGTTCACTTATTTGTCTATTTAAATGTGTATACTGGAAAACATGGTTCATAAAAGGGACCGTTCTCTGGTCAACCCATCAAAAGAGACAATTAAGAAAAAGAGTGAGTGAGTGAGATTGGTTGCTTTACGCCCATATCAACACATTTGATATGGTTATATCAAGGGGTTCAAAACACAGTTTAACATAGCAAAACAGATACTATACATCAATGCGACACCAAATATAGTCAGATTTATCCGGTATTCATCATTTTTCAGCCTAATTTAGCAAAATTTACTAAGTATATTAAGCTGCCAATTGTCAATAAAAATTTTCATCATCAATTCTTAATGCGAATGGTCATGTGATACATGTTGTGCAACCGGTTTTAAATGAGTTAATTCACCCTAACCTTTTGACCAATTTACTTTTCATTTTTACTTTTGTTATTTTTCCAATTTCCAAATATCGAATGGAAAAAGCTAATTTCAGATTTGTTCATGGAATCAGGGATCTGTCCGTTCTGTCTCAATCATCCACATTTTTTTTCTCACAGTTTTAAAAAAAAGCGTAAGGTAAAACACGATTGGGGGAAGGTTCCTTGAATAGGGGATTTGCATAGCCGCCATTTTGAATCTTGATTCGCACTGAACTATGGGACTAATGGTACATACATTGTATGTCAGATTTCAACAGAAAGCATCCCAGGATGCACTGCAGTAAACATGCGCAGTGGCACATGCAAGTCCCCTATTGGTACTGCCAGTTCACAGAGATCGAAGGTGACTTAGATGAGTTACTGGGGACTGTGACTGCGAGAATCAGTTTTGGACAGTAAAACACACACTTCTTCATTATAAAAAAAAATGGAAAATAACTTTTTCCTAAAAATCTATATACATACCTAACATATTGCTTTACCTTACAAGCAATAAAAAACGGGGGTCACCAGCTTTTTAGAAAAGTTATTCGGCTGAATTTGCTTCATGATGATTTAAAAACAGGAATATTGAAGATTTTCAAAGCTAAATGATATCATTCAAAATATGTTGATACCCTGTTCTTTCATGCATGAGGGCAAACTTGTATAATAGTTGTTTAGAAGAATTCTCAACAGAAATATGTTGTGATTCATCTGTCTGCAGTCTTGGAAAAACTGAGAAAATATCCATTTTCCCCACAGACTTCAATACTAAACTATAGTGGTCCCTTAAATGACAATAAGCTATGGTAAGATCCATTTCTTTTGCTTTTTGTTATCACTCAACCATGTTCTTTCTCAAGACAAAGTTTGGAAGAAATATTGTGACTCCTTTTTCCCCTGCATTAGTTCCTTGAACTCCCGCCTGCAGCAGGGCCTATGGCAGTGGTTTATCTCTTTAAATCTTTATTCTGAGCTATTACAATAGTATGATACCAAGTTCCCTCCATTGTTTGAGATATTGAACTGAAGTCATCAATATCTTGCTGTTATATTATTTAAATCGATGATTTCAAGTCAAATCAGACGAGAGGAAACACACGCCAATGAGCGATGATAGGTGAAACCACTGCATCAAATAACTTCGGTCACCGGAATTAAAGATATATGGGTCAGATCTTCAGAAAATGTACAATTCGCCTTCACTAGTTCTCTCGAATAACCAACATCTTAGACAAAAAAGAGCCTCAAAATGCAGTTTAGCACAGCAAAACAGATATTTTAAAACCACCCAAAACTAAATACACTCAGATATATGTGGTATTCGTCGTTTTCAGCCGAATTCAGCCGAGTTTACTAAATGTACAGAGCTGCCAATTGTACATCCTCTGACGATCTGACCCGTATGGGCATTTTGAAGATCTGTTGAAAAAGGAACAGGCATATGTCTCAAAATTATTGTGGCCAAATGACTATCAGATGGTTAGGAAAATAGAAGGAATGAAGATCCTTAGGTCTTAATTGATGTTAACTGAGAATGAAGCTTGAAAATGAAGACACAGAGTTAAGTTAGCTTGTTGAAGCATTTGGGACGGTACGGAAAATCCCAAATCCCAGCCCTTTTATGACTTCCCTATTAATCAATACCTATAGACATCTATCGCCAATGATGGCAAAACCCTAGAATCTGTATGCAGACACCTTTTATGAATTGTGTTATATAAGGGTCATATTTCCAGAAAATGTACAATTGGCAGCTGTACACATTTATTAAAATATGCTAGAATAGGCTGCAATTTGGCCAATACTAGGTAAATTCAAGTATATTGAGCATTGCATTGACTCTAGCAATCTAGTTGGTTAGGTTAAAATGTATTTTGAAGTTTATTTTTGTCTGAAATGTGGGTTATTTGAGAATATTGGCGAAGTTTAATTGTTCAGATTCTGAAAATCTGACCCATATAGTTCAACCTAGATCAATTTGATTTTTGGAAGCATTTTTTATCTCATCACCTGTAATGAAATTACTAAAACGTGAATAAAATGTGTAGTTCTAAATGTGTTGGATGCACCTATAACACCCTAAAAGGATTACACAGAGTGATATGTGCGGGCTTCCCTCCTTCCCCATCCATATCAAAATGGCTGCCTGGTAGAAACCCTTGTAAAGGTCAGTTTTGTGAGTCGCTCATATATAGTTACAAACTTAACACTTGAGGGGGCTTGGTAAAATGTCCACTTGCTTAAAACATGAACTCTACTGATAAAACCTACCTCATCCTAGGTTATGAATATTTATAGATATTCCAGTATTTATAAATATTCCAGCTATCCCCGTATTTGTAGATATTTAATGGATCTATAGGCATCAACTTTAACCAGGATTATTGTGAACATTTCAGATACTATAGATTATATAATGTCTCCATATTAGTCTATGTGCATATGCTAAATTAAACATATCATATCAAACGTTTAAATGGTTAAATTCATAGTCTATAGTAATTTTTGTTTTGAATATCAGACATCGTTTATGCAGACCCCGGACACACTCTTGCCTGATAAACATAACATAAATGATGTTCATAGTCCGCGAAAGGCCATGAAAAGATACAAATATAAAAAAGAATCCTATGACCATAAAAGCCTTGCTGTTATCGTGAATTACACAACTCGGCCTCCCAAACTCTTAGACTGGACTGGCCTTATCAAATGCATACATATTGCCATATCCATTCAATGTAACGAGCAATATACGGCCGAAATGAGGTACTCATTCCACATATCTACCATATTCTGAGTTCAAATGGGTAATGGTCATATCTGCAGTAACAGTATATGCAATCTACATGACTTGTATGTATACTGAAATAAACATTTAGATATGAAGGTGAACATAGAGGATATCCAAGAGGATGGACCGACTCTGTAGGCAAACTTTTGTTGTCACTAGATTCCTGTTCTCAGCTGCTTGTTATGAATATAATTGTGAATATATTTCTGTACCAATTATACTTTAAATCAGGTCTCTCCACCGGTGTAATACCATGGTGCGTATGGTGTAACTTAAATAAAAGTACTATTCCCTAGGGAATAATACGTGATCCGTTTTAAGAAAATGAGTCATATAAGTCGCCATATTTGAAAAGAGGAGATCAACCCGATTCCAATGAATGCAAACATTAAGGACATATAATAAGTACTTTTATCTTTTTAGTTAGATATTTTAAGTTTGAAAAAAAAGTTTGCAATATTTCTGGGTGGATAATTATCAGTAAAGTAGCTAAATGATCTAAGAACGTACTGATATGATTAATACAGTCTCGAACTTTGGCACATGTATTCATACAACCTCAAGGACTAGACACTCCAAAAATGAAAATATTCCAACAAAGAGATCTTGTAAGTAAACGACTTTGAAAAACACCAATTTTGCGACTTGTGACTCATTTTCCTGAAACACATCACGTATGTACTCTATATTGAATACAAATCGTTGGAGCTGTGGATAAGAGATGTTAGATAGATGTGAACCCGCGGCCAGTTAGTTGTTAAGTGATCTTTTATTATCATAAGACAGATACATTGTAAATGTGTTGCAGGCTTTCATTGATCACCTATACAAGCCATGATATTGGTGAAAACATTCTTGCAATTTCGATATAAATCTTGCCAAATATTTGTATGTCAGATTCAAACAGAATCCATCCCATGATACACTGTAACATACATGCACAGTGCCACATGCAAATCCCCTATTGATACAACGTCCTCTCTTATTATTAATATAAGATTTTATTTCCATAGCTCTCTCCATATCAAGATTCCATAGCTCTTCCATAGCTCGCTCTCTCTCACTCCCACGCTCCTGAAAGACAACAAAAAACACTCGTATCTGGCAACCATTATTATCATTCTATACTTGAATGTCATTACCACTAGTATTATATTCGACCGCCAATTGCAAATTGCAGGCAGAGTTGCATGTCTGAAATGATGGACATTGGTTGGGAGGGAAGAGATGACTCAATTGCTCTCTCGATCAAAATCGTCATTATTCGGCATATAACATCCGACAGGATAGTAATACCATGAAATGGACATCGATCATAATCCATTACGAGCTTTGATGAGACAGATATATATACCTGTGTTAGGACATAACCCCGCCTGGCAGAAACCATCTAGGGCAAAACCCCGCAAAGGATTAATAGGGGATTTGCATGTCTCACTGCGCATGCCAAATACAATGCATCCTGGGATGGATTCTGTTGAAATCTGACATACAAATTTAACAACAATTTTATCGAAAATTGCAGGAATGCTGCCACCAATATCATAGCTTGTGTAAATGATCTATAAAAACCAGATGCATGATGGGAAAGATGAAGACTTGTGATATGGAAACATGTATAATACTTATATATTGACATTAGAGCTCAGATTAATATTCCATGCTGAACATAACATGTTATTTATAGATTTTAAACCGTACCATTAGTCCCATAATTCCATGCGAATCATGATTCGAAATTATGGATATGCAACATCCCTATTTCTATGTGTAGTTTATAGTTATAGTTGTATAATGCAAACATTTTCTTTTTCTCCCTCATAAACAATATTTCAAATATCTTCTTTTTTTCACATCCGTTTTCCAAGGTATCATAATAATGTTCATCTAGATGAACACCACTCTTCACCTTGTATATTTAGTCTTAACATCAACGATAAGATCTGGGTGTATATAATATATCCTGTATTAAATATTGCGAAAAGGCATGAAAACGCTATAATTAATTATAAATGTACTTTTTGCTATCTCTGTATTACGTTTTAGGATATTGCCAATAATAACAGAACAATTAACCCCAACCCTAACCCTAAGCTCGGCGGGGTTTTGTCTTAGATGGGTGCAGTCCAGTTGGTTTTCTGCCAGGCAGGGTATTGCCCGAACGCCATATTCACCCACCTACATCATAAATTCACACTTCAGTGTATATATTCCAATATGATTTCACATTTTCCGATATTCCAGCAGTCCTATTGCAGTCTTAGATTTGCTTTTTGATTCAAGATAAAGATCCATCGCTGGTACTACGTGACATGTTGGTTCCTTCCCTACAGGATCACAGGCAATGATGGATGCTGCTTCACAGCTGGTGTGCAGAGAGCAGATGATGTATGTACTTCCCTACAACATTTGTATGGGGCGAGCTGCTCCCATATATATCCCAGGTCACTGACCCGGGGGCCGTTTCATAACAAATCCGTATTTACAAACTTCCTTGCTTGCTTATTTTCCCCCGCCATTGAGCTCGTTATGACTGTTTAGGAAAAGATTGCTATACGGGTTTATCTGATTTTAGTAGCCGATCTTTGGATTCTCGGGGTCTCTTGGATAGTTTTAAATGACTGTTTTGAGTAGATCTAGTAAATTATTGGAGCGGATCTAGTAACTTATTGGAGCGGATGATTTATTTGTCTGACCACCAAATTTGGGGTTATTTGTGATCTGTTACAGGGAAATTTGTCACAAGTTGCAAAAAACAGTGTTTGAGGTACCATTATATCTAGAACGATGAGATCAAGCTGATTTCAAGGATGCACTGCAAGTGAAACCGTCTTCGTACTAAACGTTTTTGAAGATGGTTTTTTTGTCCCCTTTTAGAAGACGGTTTTTTCCCGTTACCATGTTCAAAAACGTTTAGCTTCTATATTACCGTCTAGGCATTAAAAACCGTCTTCAATAGCGTATCAGAAAACGTTTAGATAATCGGGAAAAAAATCAAATAAAAATTGATTGAAAAAAATTGCTTAAAAATAGATTGAAATTGAAAAAAAAAAAATTTTTATTTTTTTTTATTTCACGTTCTGGAGATATGTTTAGGGGATAAATAGGGGAGAGATGAAATTAACATCAAACAGTAACATGTATTTCACTATCGAATTTATGTGATCAGCAGCGTGAGAATAATTACAATCAAAAGAAGAGGAACCCAGATTACATAATTCTTAATAATTTCTTTATTACACATAGCTGTTGCATAAAGCAAGAAACACAGAGATGAAGTAGAAACAAACAGTCTATTCAAAGTGTCCACTACATTAAAAATAGGTATTGTTATGTTTAACAGAGAATCCTGAGAAAATATACCATAAAGAGAGTGACCTGAAGTGTCCTTAATATAAAGGTATTCAGATTGTTTACTTTACTTCATGTGTATGAGTGAGGTAAGTAACAATAAAGTAACTCTGTGTAGCGATTATCTACTACCTGTACCTATTTTATACAAATCCAAAGACAAAATAAATTCTCAATATGTTCAAGTCCTGGCATTCGTCATGCTTCAGAACCTCCATGTGTGTCACACTAAACCTTTATAATCAGATTTATTACAGAACATAATTATTGGAATAAAGATAGTACTATAGATGGTAAGAATGTCAGTTCTTTTAATACTTTTCTAAACACATGTACTGGGATCATGTTTCTACAATATAAACGTAAATTTCAGTGTTCTTATAGCTGATCATTACACATTATCAACTGCTTTTTCTTCTTTGCAATACAAATCTTGGATCATCCATTTTTGTTGGGAAATCGTCAGGTAGTTATGCAGAACGAATGAGATAACAGTGTAGATGTGTAGTGTTGTGTCAGTTGATGGTTTCCTAAAAGAAGAATAAATAATATCAGAAATATAGAGAGCATATACAACTAGTACGATGTATACATATTATTCGCTCATAAACATAATTGTCCCATAATGTTAGGCATGGTGTCCTTGCATATATGGGTTCAAGCATATTTCCGTTGCAAAAGTTAATTCCTGGAAATACCCTCATGACAATTTAACACAATAAAAAAGACTAACAGCCTTTTGGTACATGCATGGGGTGTATGAGTGAGGGGTGGGTATATAAGTGAGGAGTGGGGTGTATAAGTGAGGGAGGGGTGGGGGTGTATGAGTCTGGGGTGAGGTGTATAAGTGAGGAGTGGGGTGTATGAGTGAGGGGTGGGGTATGAGTGAGGGTTGGGGTATATGAGTGAAGTATGAGTGAGGGGTGGGGTATGAGTGAGGGATGGGGTATGAGTGAGGGGTGCGGGGTAGGGTGTATGAGTGAGGTGGAGGGTATGAGTGAGTATGGGGTTGTATGAGTGAGGGGTAGGGTGTAAGGCGCGGGGGGGGGGGGTGAAGTATATGAGTGATGGGTGGGGTGTATGAGTGAGGGGTGATGTGTATGAGTGAGGGGTGATGTGTATGAGTGAGGGGTGGGGTGTTAGAGTGAGGGGTAGGGTGTAAGAGTGAGGGGTGGCGTGTATGAGTGAGGGGTGGGGTGTATGAGTGAGGGGCAGGGTGTATGAGTGAGGGGCAGGGTGTAAGAGTGAGGGGCAGGGTGTAAGAGTGAGGGGCAGGGTGTATGAGTGAGGGGCAGGGTGTAAGAGTGAGGGTTGGCGTGTATGAGTGAGGGGTGGGGTGTATGAGTGAGGGGCAGGGTGTATGAGTGAGGGGCAGGGTGTAAGAGTGAGGGGCAGGGTGTAAGAGTGAGGGGCAGGGTGTATGAGTGAGGGGCAGGGTGTATGAGTGAGGGGCAGGGTGTAAGAGTGAGGGGCAGGGTGTAAGAGTGAGGGGCAGGGTGTATGAGTGAGGGGCAGGGTGTAAGAGTAAGGGTTGGCGTGTATGAGTGAGGGGTGGGGTGTATGAGTGAGGGGCAGGGTGTATGAGTGAGGGGCAGGGTGTATGAGTGAGGGGCAGGGTGTATGAGTGAGGGGCAGGGTGTATGAGTGAGGGGCAGGGTGTATGAGTGAGGGGCAGGGTGTATGAGTGAGGGGTGGGGGTATAAGTAAGGGGCAGGGTGTATGAGTGAGGGGCAGGGTGTATGAGTGAGGGGTGGGGGTATAAGTAAGGGGTGGAGGTATGAGTGTGGCGTGGGGGCTATGAGTGAGGGATGGGGGGTAGGAGTGATGAGCAGGGTGTATGAGTGAGGGGTGGGGTGCATGAGTGAGAGGGTGCATGAGTGAGGGGTGATGTGTATGAGTGAGGGTTTGGGTGTGTGAGTGAGGGGTTGGTGCTTGAGTGAGGGGTGGGGTGTATGAGTGAGGGGCGTTTGAGTCAGGACTGGGGTATGAGATAAGGGTAATATCCATTCTACTAATACTAGACAAATATATTCTAACAACTTCATAGCAATAAGTAAGGTGCTATCAGGAGAACATTCCAAGTAGATTATATGGATGGAATGGAAGTAATACAAAATGACATTTACTTATCACCCAAAGTGACTGCAAGAATAGTAGGATGGGTCACTTCAAGATCATGCAAAGGTTTATTTATTAAAATCTAATGTATGCTTAGAGTGGATAAAAATCTACGATAAAGGGGGTCTGAGATATTGTTTACAATTAAAGTGAACATATTTAAACTGCAATAAGCTTTGAAATAAAAGTCTGATCCAAACATAATTGGTCTCATTAACTTTGAAATTTAGTGACAAATAATGTTCACAAACAAATAATGTTCACAAACATTGTTCAGTCAAGGATGTGTGTGTGTGAGGGGGGGGGGGGGCGCTTGAACACTATTTCGGGGGAGGGGGCTCAACTCATCCTTACAGGTGAGGTATGAGTGTTGAAGCTGCTAGAACTTGCGTTAGTAATTGACACTTACCATAAATTTTAGGGTATGGGAATGAAACACAGGCTCCAATAGTCTGGTGCCTGTCTCTTTCCATTGAAGTCTGACCATCCTTGCATTTGTGCTCATAAGCTTGGAACATAGAAAACGTCTGCCACCGATGTTCTGTTTGAAGAGAACAAATTATGTTACTATAACTAGATATTGCCTCAAGTATTATAGTTGTTGGTCTCAAAATGTGGATTAAACAATAAGATTCACCGAGTAATGGTTATACTGTTTATATGGAGGAAACCTCTGTTAAAAATACATTGTATACATATAATATATGTGGCTAGATCATTATAAATGAACTTTAGCTTAAATCTTAATATTATTTCCATGACATAAATTTGTAACACTTAATCCAAAACAACAGGCAATACATTATGTCATTGATTCTATTCATTCTATGTTTTGTATTTATCTCAAAACTTAAAGAGTTTGTATAATTCAACCCCCTGCAGGTGTAAAATATTCCAGTTGTGTGACATACAAATACAGAAGAATGCACTTCACTTGTGATACATGCATGATCTACGTTTCAATCAGTTTATCATAATGCTTATATATTTTTTTTAAAAAACCAATGCACATTCACTTACATCACTCCATCTCCAAGATGCTTGGTATCATCCATTCATAAAGTACTGATATCAGATTCCATTATGAAGACTCATCTTACATACTGCTACCACCAACAATGTTGAACTGAAATAAAGAATATCCATTTAAGCATGTTATATGATATTACGTCTGCATAATGCTGATATTCCCTATATATGTACACAAAACATTGTAGGGATTCAACGGATTTCATTTTTTCTAAAAAATTTGCCACCTGAAATAAAATGCTGTCCGTTTGGGAGAATTACTCAGGTATAAAAAATAATTCTGCTTCAATTATTTTGCCTGGCATATGAAATAACCTGTGAAAATGTCATTTTCGGAAATAATGCATGTCGCGATAACGCTGACACAGGAAAAGTTTTTAAGGATATAAGGTGATCAAAAATAACCGTGAAACTGTCAGGATCACGTAGAATTTTGAATGATCCAAATCGGTGAAGATCTTATTATATTTATCATTATTACATATCTAATTGTGACCATTATCACATATTCATTTGTGATTTATTTTGTAAGCTATTCCTATGATAAAAATTACTTTTCATCACGTTTTGGGCTCTAGATTCCTTCTACTTGCCGATTATAGGTCGCAGCAGTATAAAATAATAAAAGCATGACAATTTAAAGCCTAAACTTCATAGGATATCATGTTTACATTTTCTAGGCGGAGGCATCATATCCAACAACCTCATATATGTATTTTACTTAACTCTCATTGATTAAAGAAGTGGGGAGGTATTTTACATCGAATTCATTTGAGCAGACAACTTGTATGAATGCCGCCATTGCTGTAAGTCATGTGGCCTCTGATGACGTATGATACCCACAACTCAAAACGAGGCCCCGCCCTTGCCCCTGCCATGTCTGAGTGGACATACAATTTGTCAATTGATTTGAGCCATTGTTTTGTATAAACAAATGATGAGTTTTGTACAACAAGTGGCATTTGAGCCCGAATATACTGTAATTAAATGCAGGGCAGGGTGTTAAAGCTGTGGAGGGTTAGGATGAGGCAGGGGAGAGGAGTTAATGTGTCAAAACATTGCCGTCGCCACCTGCCAACACACACACACACAAGAAGCAATTCATATGCATAATGATATTAGAACGAGTCATTACAGTTAACCAGCAGTATGTTCTATTTTTTTCCAAAAGAATTCATATAAATTCCATTTTCTCGAATACCTGAAAACAATCAAGTGGACAATGTAGGAGACTTTAAAAGCTAACTTATTGAAAACAACCATTTTTGAGTTAGGCCCTGATTAGATTATGAAAAAACATCAAATAAATAATCATGTATTTAAGCAATTGCGAACTGTGCATCAATCGGTCTAAAACTTATCACCCATGTTTTGCCCTTGATTACCACCCTTAGGGTGGGGCAGTGTGCCACCATACATAGACATGGCAAGGGGGTTCTGCTCTTTGATAAAAATCAAGATTTATTCAGATCAGACGATTTTAAGGGAGGATTTACGAGCTTTCTTTTCATTTAAAATTAAGATATTTCCCGTTTTTGTTCAATGTTCAATGGGTTAGGGCCTACCTGATCTATCCTTTTGAAAATCCTGGATCCACCCCTGAATACCATGATACCAACCGTTCCCAGTAAAATAATATATTAAATAAACATTTTGTCGTTGGTTACTAGAGGTTACTAAGTCGTATGCTTACATGTACCAAATCTCAAATTCATCTATTAAATATATCCATCTACTTCGAAGCTCATCCTATAAAGTATTTTAGCTACTTTACCAACGATTAGAAATAGAGGTACAATTAATGGCTCAATAATCATATGGTATTAGGACAGTCAAATAAATATGTCGGGGTATTTAATACAATTTAAATTGTGTAAAAAGCTTCAGTAGTTTTTGAGTAATGAGCATAAGTATTCGGACATAATTTTAGACATTATTTCGGCGAATATCTCACCCTATATATATAGAGTATATTTTATAGCTACATTACCAACGATTGGAAATAGAGGTACAAATAATTGCGCAATAATCATATACAATTAGGAAAGTCGAATAGATATGTTGGGGTATTTAATACAATTCAAATTGTGTAAAAGGCATAAATAGTTTTTGAGTAATGAGCCCCCTCCACAGCAGCGCCTAGAGCCTCAGCCACACGGGCCGTCTAGGCCTGCACCCCCGACCTAACTATGCAGCCAGGTCGGCCGCCTCAGAGGCCATTTTGGATTGTGTAACGTTGCGTAACTCCGAGAGCTGTAAACAAGATTTAAAACAAGAAACTAGATGTACTACAAAGCAGGGTTTTATAACAAATGGGCCTTGCAATCGCCCTACTCATATTGTAAATTATAAATACTATAAATGGTTCTTACCTTTTTTGAGATATCTGCGACATAAAGCTGTAGTAAGATGTGCCATCAGGTTTTAAAAAATCGTTCAAAACAACAACCGTCGCACTCACAGGCCTATACGCTAGGTGGCGCATCTGTTGTAACTAATTAAGTAGAACTTGTAAAACATCGCACCCAGAAAAATCCTCGCAAACATTGCGAGGGATTTTCACGGCCGTTTCCCTTGCAAAACTGCGAGCGGAATCATTCCCATTGCACAATTTTAAATAGGCTTAAAATGTACCTTTAAGCTGTCCAATCTTCATGGGTATGTAATTTCTAATAATCCTGAGAAGTAAAGGAGCTGTAATCCCCGATAACATCTTATTATTCATGGAAAGTCATAATTTATATTTCGATTTTGTGTTTCAAGTATACAGGACCTCTTTTTCTAGAGATGGTTTTAATACAGTAATAACCGTTCCAGCATATACCATAATTATACAAGAAACTTCTTTTTAATTTTCTAAATCTTGTTATTTACCAAACATGATGTTCATAAGTGAGATATTTTTTCTTTTTTCCAATGGATCGATTCTACACAGTTGAAATAGTTCTTCTTTAGATCTGTCGTCATTAAAATACACAATCTTCACAGCTCTATGAATAATTTGCTGCAGCTTTTGTTTCAAGTGGGCAGATGACATTGAAGAACTCCGTAATTCCATACTCTAGTAACGATCATTATATGGCTTTTGATTATTACTTTTGCCATGTTTAGAGTAAGAAAGAGCCTAATGCGCTGAAGTTGTAATAGTTTGTGCATGGCAGCAGATTTCATTTTGTTCAAATGTAAATTCATGGAAAGTTTGTCATCCAGCTTGAAACCTAAATAATTTATTACCTTTGAACTTTTTATACTGAAGCAAATAGAGGTCTCGATATAGTAATATTTCTGTATGCTAACGATGGCCTCTGTGAATACACTATCCTATAATATAGCAGTATTGTCGCACATTTAAGTTTTAACACTTGGCAATGCGTCATTTCGCGCACCCATACCATTGGTGTGTGGCATCATTTTCACAGGTTTGAAAGCTAAGTTTAAACTTAAAGAGAGGTTACTGTGTATTCAGAAATCGACACAATTGTTACAAGGTCAGTCCTATCTAGAACAATTGTTAATGAGCAATACTTGAGTAATAATGGGAGGATTGAAAAGTTGTTTTGATGGAAGGTATATTGGTCGATTTTACTATATAACATTCTGTTCCCCACTCATACAAATTGTATAAGGAAAATATAGCGGAAACATGAACATGAACTGTTTTTAATCGGTCTCATTTCTTTTAACCAAGCTGCGAAATCGACCAATGCCTAAGAATAACAACAAGAATATACCAGTGCAAGATCAGCTGGGAAGTAATTGACACATATATGTATTGATCACAGGGAACGGTAATAATGATACTTGAATGCCTGTAAGCAATTCATTTCAAACAAAAGGATAATTATCTCGTTGTATAATTTTGCAGGGAGAGTGGAAAACAATCCGCTACTATTGCTCTGACAATTGTTTAGATATTTGTTGTTGTTGTTGGTACTTTTATTTATCTAACGGATAATATCGGCGGGTCTATTAGGGAGGATTTCAAGCCCTGTCGGATATGGTGGTTGACATATTAGGTAAGGGTAACAATCCACCAGCACGTCAACGACATGAAGGTGGCCCTTACTTCTTGTGGTTTTAGAATAATAATCATAATTTGTGCAAGGACGAGCTCCAGCAGGGCAATAACGCAAGACCTGTTTGCATCATATTGGGTGTGAAGTGTTTATAAACTCGGTAGAAACTGAATCACTATAATGACATATCAAGATTAGTATGGATAATTTAGCGAAATGGCAACGCACGGAAAAAAATAACAGCTCTCTTTGTTATGCGTTTTTGAAACGAATATGAATCATTAAACTGTAATGTAATATGGCCAATACAAATATTTAAAGAAGAAAATACAAGCTTTGGACATCTAAATACAATATATCACATAATAGTTCTCTTGATCATTTTGATGGTAACAAAAAGACCTGTGTTTTGATATAAAAAAACATGTTCATTGAACAATCATACCATTGGCTAAATAGTATTGAAGATGCTATGTATTGAAGAACGTCTTCAACAGTTAAAAGCATGTAGCAGAACGTTTAGCACAGTGGATGGGAGTGCGGGGCTTGATGGTAAAATCGTAATCAGCGCAATAAGCGTCTACACCAATGTGTTGTAAACGTTGTTGAACATGCAAGCATGTTCAACAACGTTTAGATTAAATACGTTGTGGTAAACGGTGCCTTTGCAGTGTGGTAAACAGTAGGACATTTAATACATTTTTTAAAAAGAATTTGACTATTATTGAACCTATACTAGTAAAGTAGTTGAATATACTAGATACGATGACCTTATACTGTAGTAATGCATGGATATTTTTAATAAAGCTGTCTTGAACTTTATTTTATGTATTCATACATCGGTCACATTTACAGAAAATGTACAAATCACCTTTGCCAATCTTCGCCAAATAACCAAAATTTGAGACGAAAATAAAGTTCAAAATAGAGTTCAACCTAACCAACAAGCTAGAATCAATGCAATGCCAAATATACTCGAATTTACCTAGTATTGACCAAATTGTAGCCTAATTAAGCAGAATTTACTAAATGTGTACAGCTGCCAATTGTACATTTTCTGAAAATCTGACCCACATGTTGAGGTGGTAGGGACACCAAAGGTGAGAACATTACTACGAAGAGATCTTGTAAATAAAATACTTTGAAAAATATCAATTTTGTGATTTGTGACTCATATTCCTGAAATACATCCCATTTGAGAGGATTGAAGAAAGTAAGATCTTCTGGGGACTCCACCCATTTGGTGCTGTACCATCTGCCCATGCTGCCATGTGCTACTTCGTCTATCACATCAGTCTATTGTCGCTAAGGTCTACTGAATATATATCAATTGGTATGCTTCCTCTGGTAGCTTTCAAACAAAACCTCCATCTGATTGAGAAGTACTTCTTAATGGTATCACGATTATAAATTTTTCTCTTCAAACGTAGTCCCATTCTGACAATAGCATAATGAAAGCTTAAAGTCACTGGCAGTTGTTGAAATCGCCTTCCCCATTTCTCTCAAATAATCTCAATTAATACAAATTGCAGATTCAAAATACTGTTCAACATAACCGAACAGATTGTTTAATTACCGCAATACTGAATATATTCCGATCTAGCTAGTATGTATCATTTTCTTAGAGTTTTTTAGAATGTATGTGTACAGCTGCCGATTGTACATTTGTAGGCGACCTTAACGACTATGCCCTCCTCACCGACAAGGGGAAAGATTAGTGGTTTAAGCTTCTGTTAATGAAAAAGAAATGGTGATAACGTGTTCTTTTCTATTAGATTATTCTGCTTGTTCCAAATTGATCATTAAATTATATTTAAACAAAATCTTTTTTTATTGAAGAACACCACTGCCACATAAAAAGACCCACCCTAGCCACGTTTAAACCGAAAGATCTATACCACAACCAACTTATGGGTCAGATCTTCAGAAAATGTACAATTGGCAGCTGTATACATTTAGTGAATTCTGCTAAAATTAGGCGGCAATTTGGTCAATACAAGGTAAATTCGAGTATATTTGGCATTGCATTGATTCTAGCAATCTGTTCGGTTCGGTTGAACTGTCTTTTGAACTTTATTTCCGTCTTAACTTTGGGTAATTTGAGGAGTTTGGTGAAAGTGAATTGTGCATTTTCTGCTGACTTCACCCTTATACATTTAAATCCAACCCTTGAATGCAAGTGGGGGCAATAAACCTCGTACTGTGGCTCAGAATCCCAGCCAAGGTGAGAACCCAATCTCTCCCCAATGTGTTATACTGAGTGTAAAAATGAATCCGTGGATTCCTGCAGACTGGCAGCTTGGTGTAAGTATCATAATTGCTTTTCTGACCCACATTAACCAAATAGGGGATTTGTATAGGACATGTGCCCCATTAGCCTGTATAAATGCTATGGATCTACTTGCATATGGGTCAGATTTTTTGAAAATGTACAATTGGCAGATGTACATATTTAGTAATTAAATTCTGCCAAATTGGGCTGCAATTTGGTCGATACTAGGTAGATTCGAGTATATTTGGCATTGCATTGATTCTAGCAATCGGTTTGGTTAGGTTGAACTGTATTTTGAACTTTATTATCGTCTGAAATTTGGGTTATTTGAGAAGATTGGCGAAGATGAATTGTACATTTTCTGGCGATTTCACCCATATATATAACAAGAATACACACTTTAATTTCGTTTTATTAATACGTGATCATGTCATGTTGTGAGAAACTAAAGGCAAATTGCCCAGAGATTCGGTATTCTAGTAGTCGGAAGGAGGGTGGGCGGCTTAATCGGGTCGGTAATCCAGTCCAATAGAATGCAATTCTTTACAATGTATTCCCTATATTATGCCTCATCTATCTTACTACTGGGTGCTCAAACAACCATTCCCCATCCTGATCATGCATTTTCTATTCATACTTTTAAAGCACCATTTATGAAACGAATGCACTTTCTGATTAAAAATTCCTCCTAAAAATGACATTTTATTTAAGTTTTATTACAAATAATGGCTAACCCTTAGTTGATATTCGTTTGATGCCAGATATTACTGTAGTAATTAATGTACCCAAAGACAAGGCAGTGGCACGGGGGGATAATACAGTGGCACTTGCAAATGTCTTATTACATGTACCCGACTCATGTTTTATTCTTAATAATGGATCCCCTGGGTTCGATTTAACCCATCAACCAGGAACATTACATACATGTGATCGCTTATTCCCTGAATGGGTTGGGCTGCCAATTTGTTACACTCGCGTATTATAGAATATGAGTTTTAGGTATGAATGAACGTATGTATCAGTACATGTGTGAGACTTTCAGAAAATGTACAATTCAACTTCGCCAATCTTCTCAAATAACACAAATTTCAGACGAAAATAAAGTTCAAAATACAGTTCAATCTAACCGTACAGATCGCTAGAATCAATGCAATGCCAAATATACTCAAATTTACCTCGCATTGACCATTTTTCCAGTCTAATTTAGCAGAAATTACTAAATGTGTACAGCTGCCAATTGTACATTTTCTGAAAATCTGACCCACATGTATCTTTAGGTTAACTGTGATACTAGGACGAACATCCTGGCTTTCTTGCAAAATAATTATCAATGTTTTCAGCTATCAGAAAGTGTAGAGTTATACATATTTGAATTAATGTCCTGTATTTAAAAGGAAAAGTATCTTAGCAAGGAATATTTTTCGGAAATAATTTTTGTGCAGCAGCCCCCAGTTTCTTTCCCAATGCTTACATAGTAGTTTGTACCCAATTAAATCGACCTGTATTCTCTGTTATTATGACAAAGACAGTCTTACCAGATTTACTCATATTATGACGTATACTAGTTATAGAACTGAATTCATCAATATTCTGCTGCTGTTATGTTTATACAAAAATTAGAAGTAGATTTGATCAAGCGAAAACTGCCGCCTATGAGCGATAATAGGCGAAGTCATCACTAGAAGGGATTCGGGTGGGTCCTCCAAATACAAATTAGGAAGTTTTAGAAGTCCTATAGCAAAAGCAACCAGACAGAATCCTCTAAAGTTTTGGTCAAATGATTTTTAGCTTGGTTGGAAAAGAATGGAAGAAAATATTCAGTTTTCTACCGACGTTAACTAAAAATGCAGCTTTTAGTCGCAAAAAAATGGATTGAACTCTCTTAGATTCACCTTCAAAGCCTAGAAACATATTTAGAAATAGATACAGTCTTGGAATTTCGTACATGTATTGGTAAGACCAAGAGCGCTAAACGCCCCAAAAAGCAAACATCGCAACTATGAGTTCTTGTGAAACAAAATTTGAAACATCTTTTTTTTTATTATGGAGTGTCCGTTTATTGATGGTGGATATCACATCAACAGTAATTAACGGTAAGTGCCCGACTCACCCCAGGGCAGGCCTTGAATTCTTTTTGCAACCTCCCACAAGTCTAAACAATATGAAATTGTTGATTGGTATTTCAATGGTTAAGACATGTCTAAATTAATTAATTAACTGTGTGAATATCATTAATATGTATCAACAGAATTGATGTGATATATTTTTAGCACTTTGTTTAAATATCAGACTTCATTTGACTATTACTTGCTTGAGAATTTACGTAAAATGTATTTGATAAAATCAGGCTATACTGGGAAAACTTGTACTCAATGTATGGAAATGTGTATGACCTGAATAAAATATTTTCAGAATCAAAATATAAAAACCATTCCCACAACCTCCCACACATCCCAATTTTAATCTAATATATTGATTTTTATTAATGGTGAAGGCCAGCGAGGCACCAAATGCGAGTAATAACTTGAGAACCTAAAAATCAAATTAGGCCCCAGTTGTAGAGCTTCACTAGAACCCATAGAAGACTATTCTCATTTTAATGTCTTTCACTATAATTACATCAACACATGAACTTACTTTTCTTTTCTTGCTTTCGGGTTTGATGGAAGTCTTGCTGTGTGTTGCTATCGTTTAAAGCTGCATTCTCAGTTAACATAAATCAAAACTAAAACTTTTCTAGTTCTTGTTTCGTTCTTTTTGTACCGATCTAAAAGTCATGACCTTCATAAAAGTCCACATTCCTATTTCGAAGACCTGGCGAAACCCTTTCAAGCGGGGACTTCACTTATTATCGCTTACCAACAGCCATTTTCTCTCAGCCGACTTCAATTTTTGTTTAGACATATATATGGGTCAGATTTTCAGAAAATGTACAATTGGCAGCTGTACACATTTAGTAAATTCTGCTAAATTAGGCTGCAATTTGGTCAATACTACGTAAATTCGAGTATATTCGGCATTGTATTGATTCTAGCAATCTGGTTGATTAGGTTGAACTGTATTTTGAACTTTATTTTCGTCTGAAATTTGGGTTATTTGAGAAGATTGGCGAAGTTGAATTGTACATTTTCTGAAAATCTGACCCATATATTACCAGCAGCAGAATATTGGTAAGTGCACATTCAACCCTATAGGTCATAGCGTGAGTAACATTGGTAATATTCATTTTGTCCTAAAAACTGAGATTGCAATTTTAATATCCGCCCGATTATTAATCACATCCGGTGTCAAAGATACAAATGGCAGATGGATGTGAGAAATAATGTACTATGACTTGAGCATCAGGTATAAATCCAGAAAAATAAAACATTTGAGGGTCAGATCTTTAGAACATTTACAATTGGCAGCTCTACACATTTAGGAAATTCTCCTAAATCAGGCTAAAAAATGATGAATAACGGGTATATCTGAGTCTATTTGGTATCGCATTGAATGATAGTATCTGTTTTGCTATGCTTTGCTATGTTAAACTGCATTTCGAAGCTCATTTCTGCCTTAAATGTGGGTTATTTTAGAGAATTAGTGAGGGCGAATTGTACATGTTTTGAAGATCTGAACTTTGATATGCAATACCCAGTTTTAATTATAATGAAACCTTTAAAACTTGGTTTTACATTGACAGCACGGCAGATTGGAAATGAAAATGACAGAACCCCTGCTTATTGCTCCTGACAAATCAGCCGTCCAGGAATCCAACTCCCCCTAACTATATGGATATTGGTCAGATTTTCAGAAAATGTACAATTCAACTTCGCCAATCTTCTCAAATAACCCACATTTTAGACGAAAATAAAGTTCAAAATACAGTTCAACCTAATCAAACAGATTGCTAGAATCAATGCAATGCCAAATATATACTCGAATTTACCTAGTATTGACCAAATTGCAGCCTAATTTAGCAGAATTTACTAAATGTGTACAGCTGCCAATTGTACATTTTCTGAAAATCTGACCCATATGCTCAGAATAGGGAAACTACATTACATAATTGGCAGCATTTCAATTTCTCATTGGAAAGTCTATCTAGCACGACACTGTCTAATACCCATATGAGGGACATCTCGCTGACATTGAAACCGCTTGCTGGGTATCGCTGTCAGAGTAATGCTTTTGGGATGTTGCTGTTTAATAACAACATATTCTATCGGGGATAAGCATTGAATGCCATTAACAAAACAACAATTCTATAGGCAAGACCCCATAAATATGATTTCTTTTTTATAAATATGGCAATATGGCAGACGATTAAAACACACTGCCACGGACGGACAGAATAACTGATCCTATCATGTAGATTAACAACTATCATCTTTCCTTCTACACTAATTACAAATTACCTTTACTTATGCACCACTCCTTTCCTTCTATAGTAGTAGGACTGCACCTAAAAGCCCCTGGCGGAAAATCATGGACAATGCTAAATAATAGCCCCCGTGAGCCTTGTATATCCTTATCACTTATGGCTGTATAAATATGTTAAATAATAAAAAAAAAAAAAAAAATATTATCAAACGAACATCCAGATTGTTTTTGTTATATTTTCAGTTGCCCATGCAGTTGAAATGAAACTTAAGTAAACATTTAAGTTTATTATTACATTTAAGAGCATTTTAAGGATAATTCTAGTACAATGTCACAGAGTGTGAAAAGTGCGAATGACAAGTTGCAAATATATATTCATCTGATTAGATGTTCTAAAACTGCCAAATCAGCCACACAAGAAGTAAAAATGCATACATGTATCATCGAGAGTTGCAAAACCACAAGCAATGATGATTTTTTTTTTTGTTTTTTTTTTTTGATTTTTTGTTATTGCAAAATTAAGCCAAGTTACATTTATAATCATATCAAAATACGCGTGTCGACTCTGTTTATGATTACATTTTCACTTTAAGTGGCTATTCTAATTTTGAACAGCCATCATGAGTTGCATTCCATGTTTATATCACAACTACCATCTACCATGTTTTAATGATGTTTAAATTGTGAAATAACCTTGTGTGATCATTTCCAACACATTGTTTAACTAGAACTAGAAATAAACAATGCCTTCACATCTCTGTGAAGCTCAACAGACTGCAGAACTCTGCATGTGCTTTCAAAAACAATATGCAAAGTCTGGATCACCTTGGGGTCGTAACAAGTGGTCATATAATATTATGTGCATATGAATCCCATTCGGGACCATGACAAGCTGGACTATTGGGCAATTAGATCATTCAGTTTTGTTCCTGAGGCCGGTCTACAGGTTACTGGGCCAGTAGACCCAGCCAAAGCAACACAACCAAATGATCTAATGGCTTTAGTCGCAATTTATTGTTGTTAACAACAAATTGTAAATGATTTCAAAGCAAAATGAATTTGTGGAAAACTGTTTCGATCAGTAGATATTGTTTTTATTTTGTTTGATGTAATTGGTCAGCAGGAACCGGACGTCCAAGGCTACTAGGCTTGGTCTGTACACCTAAAACTGCCACCGCCATTCCAACAAATTGGGACTAACATCCAATGAGACAATTTTGTATAGCCATAGATAAGGTTACATATTCATTTTGGAAACAAATATTGTGTTTCGCCATTCTTCTACTCTATCTCATTATTCATGTTATGTCAATTAATCTCTTATCACATATATTCATATAAACCTTTAATTCTCTCAGCCCCCCCCCCTCTCATTCTATATAAGGCATATTCTATTGAATTATGAAGGTATTATATAACCCATTTATATAAGCCTTTCAAGTAAAATTGAATAATGCATAGTCAACATTAAAACGACATTCTTAGCTATATAGTATCCAACAAATTATCTTTCATGAATATATTATCAATATTGATGCTTGCAATATTTAAATATAAACAGTAGGTTCCAAACATAATATTATGTAAACACTATGCAGTCTAGGTCCAGAGCCTATCAGATGTGATAAGATTGGTATGTCGATCAATAACATTCCCGTCCTGCATTAGTCCCATCACTATACCGTCCTAATGGGAATCTAATGGGAAGTTTTGGGTAATATGGAATGCCATAGGCTACAACATTGGCGCTAGTACCACATAAAGGGGGTCACATGAAATGCCATGAGAATCAAACAATACCACAAATATTATATTGGCATATAATAGAAGTTGTTTTCCTGAGTTTGAAGGGAACTGATATGCTCTGAGCCTAGACTGAATTCACAAACAACCATGGAAATGCGAGTCAGAATGAGCGATAATATAGAAGCTGACAATGCATTCCAATGCACCTAAAGAAATGCCTTTTGAATCTCACACAAATTCTGCCATTACCGGAGGTGTCGAAATAAGAATTGTACATATTCTGACACCCTCCCTCAGTAGTAGGAAATAATAAACCAAATACACACTATATACGCTATACACATTAGATAGGCACCGCTTGCGGTTGGTCCTCTTAGAATATGAAAAAATACCAATAAAGCCCTCTCCACAGTTGTCAGCAGTGAACCAAGACCTTTGATTTACTTGTGTAGAGTGCCTAGTTATCAGGCCTAATTGACTCATCCCTCAGATCCCACTATCTACTCGCCTCTAGTCACCTTCGTTAAGTGCGTATTCACTACAGAGACAAATATGAACTGGTGACAGAGAGAGAGAGAGAGAGAGAGAGAGAGAGCGAGCGAGCGAGAGGGGAAGAGAGAGAGTGAGAGAGCGAGCGAGAGGGGAAGAGAGAGAGAGGGAGAGAGAGAGGGAGGGGGAAGAGAGAGAGGGGAGAGAGAGGGAGAGAGAGGAGAGAGAGGGGGGAATAGAGAGAGAGCGAGAGTGAGAGAGGGAGAGGGAGAGAGGGGGGGGAGAGGGAAGCAGGGGAGAGAGAGAGAGGGAGAGAGAGAGAGGGGGAGAGAGAGAGCGAGAGAGAGAGGGAGAGGGAGAGAGAGAGGGGGAGGGAGAGAGAGGGGGAGGGAGAGAGAGAGAGGGAGAGAGAGAGGGAGAGAGAGAGGGAGAGGGAGAGAGAGAGGGAGAGGGAGAGAGAGAGGGGGAGAGCGAGAGAGAAGAGAGAGAGAAAATGAGAGGGGAGAGAAGTCTGCAGTCTAGGCCCAAAGATGAGACAGTCCTTTCAAATGGAGGGAAAGCCTCTCGCTGTAAACCGCAAAGTGACATTATAATTCCATTAATACCGCAAAATGTCATTATATTCGCATTAGAACGCTTGGTCCTAGACAAGGAAACTGATTAGCGAAGTAGGGGTCCAATCACTGAAAATGGCGACGCATTGGTTGTGATGTATATGAGCAGAATAAGAATAAGAACATTTCAAACAAACATATCCCAACACCAATATATACCTCCGTTCCAATAACCAATCAGAATGGCAGATCATATAAGTAGATTTGTCATTGTATTGATAATGATATAATGAAAGGATTATTTAGATGTTATATCTAAGACAGAATTTGACTGGTTGAATAACAGTAACATGGGTAAATCTTAACGAAAAAGTTATTTGGATATATTTAAATAGATCATTCATTCAATATTCTGTCATTCATGGTGATATACCCATCCAAGTGTAAAGACAACTTTAAAATAGCAGTTCAACATTTGGGTCAGGTTTTCAGAAAATGTACAATTCAACTTCACCAAACAGATTGCTAGAATCAATGCAATGCCAAATATACTCGAATTTACCCAGTATTGACCAAAATTGAAGCCTAACTTAGCATAATTTACTAAATGTGTACAGCTGCCAATTGTACATTTTCTGAAAATCTGATCCATTTAGGTGATCTACAGTTTACATTTTAAACATTCAACATTATTCAACATTAGATTCAGTTCTAAAAGTCATTATATGGGTAACTTTGTTAAGATATACATCTGATAACGGGGGTTAAGAGCAAAACTACAAATTTGATAAATATAGATAAAAGACAGATTGCAAGACAACATTAATATTTATAAGTGGGACCCATTAGTTTAGTCGTAGTGACTTACAAATCATAGAGACATGGCGTAACCACCCTTGACAGCTTATCTGATGAAGACCACCACACTACAATATCCACCCCACCCACCCCCACACTTTATACATGGGTCAGATTAGCTGAAAATGTACAATTAGTAACTGTACACTTTAGGAAATTCGGCTAAATTAGGCTGAAAAATGTTAAATTCTGGGTATATCTGAGTACATTTGGTATCGCATTGATTTATAGTACCAGTTCTGTTATGTTAACTTCTGTTCTATTAACTTAAAGTTAATTTTTTGTGTAAAATGTGGGTTATTTGAGAGGATTGATGAAGGAGAATTGTACATTTTCTGAAAATCTGACCCACAGAGCAATAGCAACCCAAGAACTACCAACAGCGGAATATGCACTCCCTTTCAGGCGTTCTGGTAAAGTATAATGAAACAAAACGTAGACTGACAAGACGTCACCCGGGGTTAAGATACGCCTGTCTCCGTTTGGTTTGTTGTTTTCCAGCGCCTCCGGCTGTATAGGTCTCTATCAATGGAAATGTCAGTCTAGCAAAATAGCTTCAAGGAATTTGGATTGATTCCTTTGCAAAGATGATTCACAGTCAAAGCTATCTACTTCTACCCCATGATTGCCGCAACTTGTATTGGCGATGCAGTGAAATGATGTTTATATCTCTTTGAAAGAGCATGTTGGCCCTGATGTAGTGAAGTTTGAATTAATGTCTGTTGGTATGAAAATAACAAATATTGCTGGGATAATAAGATCCAGGGGTAATTTCCATAATGTCTAGACCTTGCGAAAGTATTTATTTATAGGCTGTTACACAATGTAGCTGGTATTTATAGACTGTCACTTACATCCAAAAAGATTACACCGTCATGTTTTACCAATATTATCAGCTCAGGTTTTTTATTTGATTTGAAAATATGTTTATTCAGTTACAATTACATTTCATCAACGATGATACTGTCAGTATTGCCTGATTTCATTTTAAATAATTCATATCATACAATTAATTTAAAGGCATACTTCGCAGTGTGTAATTGCAGAAGTAGACAAATAATGATAAAGTTAAAGTACAATTCAGTTGGTAACTTTACCATATTGGATATGTATCGAATAAGAATGATTATATCATTTTGTCAATAATACAAATACCTGAGAATCTAGGGAATTAACCAGAAGTCACAAAATCGAAATTAAAAGATGAATGGAGGTGTTATATCTAAAGTAATTGAATTCCATCGATTAGCTTCATATTATATAGAAGAGACTAGGACCAATATAGCCTCTTTTCTACATATCCTTGTGCTAATTGTGTACTTTATAAGCCCATTAGACTAGTCACTTAACTTATTGGTAACATAAATACCAAAACAACCACATTACATCCACCATAGATACCTGTTATACCATATAGGAGTTGCTCAAGCTGATTATTTGCAACTTCTATCCAAACCCAACCAGTGACAAGCCTCATTCCAAGCCCGCTTAATGGCCTGGCCTAGTTACAACATGGAAGGCAATAAAATGGCCGCCCACTTCCTGGCTTGGTTGAAAGGTCCTTGGTCCAGAAGTGGTTAAACCCTCCAATGAAATACTTGACATTACTGGTGTAGTAGTATCTGTAATGTCTTTTACATGGGTCAGATTTTCAGAAAATGTACCATTTGCCTTCACCAATCCTCTCCAATAACCCACATTTAAGACAAAAATGAGCTTCAAAATGCAGTTTAACATAACAGAACTGATACTTTAAATCAATGCGATACCAAATATACTCAAATATAACCGGTATTCTTTATTTTTCAGCCTAAGTTAGGAGAATTTTCAAAATGTGTAGAGCTACTAATTGTACATTTTCTGAAAATCTGACCCACATGTATCAGTCTACTGTAGTGTAATCAATAGTTGACGTTAGATGCTCATTAACAATAAGGCATGAACTATGATAAAGTGTAAACACTCCAACTCAAATGAATTTTGAAACACATTTGATTAAACAGACTATTTTATATGATACATGATATGTTCAGGCAATTGTTATGAGACATTACGCAACATTGTGTAACCTCGTTATATTTATATTGATTATTAATTATCAAATAGATGTTCACAAAGAACCCTTACATGATATACAATAATATACAATAATTTACAATAATGTACAATAATATAATATAATATGTTGGTTGTGGGAACTGCTAACCCTGAGGAAGGGTGAATTGTTGATCGTTGAGTGGGTGAAAATATAATATAATATAATACAATATATAAATAATATAGCACCCGAAATCCTCTGGAAATATCTTTTTATAAATTCTTCCTTCTTTTTCTGTTCTTACTCTCTATTTATATAGTTTCTCGTGAACCTTCTGTAAAATCACCCCCATTGGAATGTATCAGGTTGGGTCCTCCAAATACAAATAAGGTCATTTTACCAACGTAGCGACAACCACTGAAAAAAATCCTCCAACATTTTGGTCAAATGACTTTTCAATGGGTTGGAAAAGAATGGAAGAGCATGTCGAAAATATTTCGTTTTTGACCGACGTTAACTGAGAGTACAACTTTAACTTAGTTACCCACTGAATAACATGAGACCAGGGACCTCCATTAACATTGAAATGGTTGTGAATTCTCTCTGAATTGTTACAGTTTATTTTGGTATCTTCCAACTTGTTGATCATCTCCATGCAAGAACTCTATCTATCAAAGTACAAAAGAGGACAATCAAAATACACTAAAATTATTAATTACAGTCATCTCATTAATAATGTCACCATTAGTCCAAAAGACCCCGTGCTTGCCCAACTGTAACAAAAAGCTTAAGTGCAAGGACAGTTTAAAGTATGGTTGACATTTATATTGTATTTTTCAATGTGTATTCATTAGTTGAAAGACTTTAATACTCCTAACGACTTAACATAAAATTATTATGTAATTCTTGATGGTCCGTTCAGAAGAAATGTAATTGAGCATAGAACAATTATCAAATTTCTTGTGAAACAAACATGAAAGTCATTGAAATAAAATTCAATTAAATCAATCAATCAATCAATTAGACAAACCGATTTAAAATATAAGGTGCTGGTTATATATAACTTTTTGATATATCAACCTTTTGAAATTACTCAATACATAAATATTACCTCAAGAAATCCGCAATAACTGAAAATGGGGTTTACCCTTGAACACACCTGCATTTTAAGCTAGGTAAAAGAACGGACTTACTGTTGACGAACAAGAATTGACTCACTGATTCATTGATTGAGGCTTGAATTGTTGTGACTTGGAACTGCATGCTTGTCTGTACACTTACTTATTGGATTGTTTGAAAAATGAATCTTAAGATAAAAACCTACCGGACTGTCTTGATAAGAAAGATGCGTCGGTGATGGTTTTAAAAATCTGCATTGCTCTTAATATCATTGTGAAATGTGTATATTAACTAAATTGATCAATTTATGGATTTTCTATTTTTTCTATATAATATACTTGAGTTATAGTAGTCAGCAATGACTGCGATATAGTATATTAGTTACATAATGTTTTGTGCTGAATAAAAATATATCAAATACAAATACTTAAGATATCATATTTGTCCAACAGAATCAGGAAACATGAGTTTAAGATGTAAAGAAGTACCAAGTAAAAGACACTAGTCTGATGAATAATAAGCATATCATTGTCCACAGTAGCTACCACTCAAGGAGGGAAAAGGTGGTAGGACTAGTCTCCAGCCTCTATGTATGCAAAGATTTGTACATATATGCATGAAAACATTATTCATATTGTCCACTCCACCACTAGGCAATTTCCATGACACACCCATATACATAAGACTTCCTGCAACTCTTTCCCTCTCCCTCCTCTGTCATAGATATTCCTATGTAAGGTGTTCTCGCTCTCTTGCTCATATTCACTCAGTCTAATCGCTCTCTTTTACTCTTCCTCGCTCTCCTTCTTTCTCTTGTCTTTTGTCTATCTCCTTCTGCCGCACCACACCCTTTTGAAGGACGTTTTAACAGTGCTGTAGCAAAAACAACTGGACAAAGCCTCCAACATTTTGATCAAATGGCTTTCCGATGGGTTGGAAAAGTGTGGAACAAGATGTAGAACATATTTGGGTCAGGTTTTCAGAAAATGTAGAATTCAATTTCGTCAATCTTCTCAAATAACCCAAATTCCGACGAAAATAAAGTAAAAAATACAGTTCAACCTAACCAAACAGATTACTAGAATCGCTGCAATGCCAAATATACACAAATTTATTTAGTATCGACCACATTGCAGCATAATTTTGCAGAATTTACTCAACAGTACAGTGGCTAATTGTACATTTTCTGAAAATCTGACCCATTTAGATTTTGAGCGACGTTAACTGGGAGTTCAACTTTAACCATGTCTGGACCGAGGGCCCCTCAACCAAGCCAGGAAGTGGGCGGCCATTTTATTGCCTTCCATGTTGTAACTAGGCGAGGCCATACAGCGGGACTCGAATGAGGCTTGTCACTCATTGGGTTTGGATATATAAATGCAAATAATCATCAAGAGCAAGTGCTATTGGGTATAACAGGTATCTATGGTGGATGTAATGTGGTTGTTTTGGTATTTATGTTACCAATAAGTTCAGTGACTTGTCTAATGGGCTTATAAAGCACACAATTAGCCATGGGTGTCACAACTACTTTCATCCTTCTTTATAAATATAGGTATTACATAACATTATGCAACCGCATAACGGTAAATATATATGAATTATGAATATGATTTAGGACCATAAGTTCATACTAAGCGTCATGCTTGGGGGATCCACTAGCCATATAGTCCATAGGTCGCCACCATAACTCTAGGTTAATGAATATTCATGAGAAGCATCATTGGATAGTCAGAGGCCCCCCCCCCCCCCCCATGACTTAATATGTAAGGTTACGCCTTATTGGGTAACCAGGTATAATGACAATGATTGGTTAATACCTGCGCATGTGCGAGCATGCGCATTACATGTATCAAATGTATAAATACTGTTGTTTCAGGCATTAAAAGTATTGTCTAAACAGGATTAAATTGCTGCTCTTTTATTACTAGATCTAGGCTATACCATTGGCTAGACTCTAGATCGACAACCATATTATATTTCCAATATACTCTATCACTAGCACCCTTACCTTGGAGATATTCCATACATATCACATGGTGGAGAACCTAAAAGTTAAAGCTGGAGAACACTAGTAACTTGAGAAGGCTATATGGGTCCTAGTCTCTTCTATACAATATGAAGCTAGTCTATTGTATTCAATTACTTTAGATGTAACACCTCCACTCATCGTTTAATTTTGATTTTGTGACTTCTGGTTAATTCCCTGGATTCTTAGGTATTTCTATTATTGACAAAATTATATAATCATTCTTATTCGACACACATCCAATTTGGTAAAGTCACCAACTGAATTGTACTTCAATTTTTTTTTGAATTTTGAGCAACAAAACATATTGGTTGCCATGACAACCCCACGTAAATGATTAGTGCAATACGCACTATGTGTAAATCACTCTAGATAAGTTGTTTTCAGAGCAATGCGTCTATAATGATATGTGATTGTCCAATCGTAGAGAAGGTTACTTAGAGCTCTTAGGGAAAAACAAATCTAAGATGACGTAGACGAAGATAATTTAATGACGATAAGTATGTTAGCTTTGAATATATTGAGTACAAATCCGATATACAAATCGAGCTTAACGAGGGTGAGGCATGTCAAGATGTATGGCTCTAGGATTGTATTTATATTGTACACGAAATCTGTAATGAATAAAGTAGAAAAACGCCTCTTGCCAAGAGATATTTCTATAAATACATCCACCTCACAGTGTTATCATAGTGGGGCTGTTTCGTACGACATCCTTACTTTCTTAAGCTACATTGGATTTGATTGATTGAGTTTTTGTATTTCCATAAGCATCACATCATTGCAATGCTACTCTCAGCTTAGGTTCAAGAAAGAAGATTTAGATTCATATAATTAATATTGTACTATATATACTGTTACAAAAAACATAATTATTCATTATCTACGCAATCATTCATGTATACACCATAAGGCAAAAACAGTACTAGCAGATAATACAACATTATATTATTTTTTGTGAAGATTGTTGTACAACGCAAACATTTTCATTTTCTCCCTCATAAACAATATTTTAAATATCTTGTCATTTCCACATCCCTTTATTTAGGTAAGATATCACAATAATGTTGATCTAAATAAACACCACTTCACCTTGTATATAGGTCAGATTTTCAGAAAATGTACAATCAGCAGCTGTACACATTTAGTAAATTCTGCTAAATTAGGCTGCAATTTGGTCAATACTAGGTAAATTCAAGTACATTTGGCATTGCACTGACGCTAGCAATCTTGTTGGTTAGGTTGAACTGCATTTTGAAGTTTATTTTCATCTGAAATTCGGGTTACCGTATTTGAGAAGATTGGCGAAATTGAATTGTAAATTTTCTGAAAACCTGACCCATATGTTCAGTATATATAGGGGATATAAGTCTCAGTACAATCAAATGATACTTGCTACTGCCACGACACATGATCTGCACCCTAAAGGGTGGTCTCCACTGCGTGTGGTAAGCTCTGCGGTAAGCTCTGTGGTAAGCCTTGCAGTAAGCCTTGCGATGGTGCTGTGTTGGTGAGAAGGGGCGAGGTCCTGTCTACATGACCAGTGAACCATGAAGGCAGGACCTCGCCATTCCTCTCCACCTACAGAACCAGCACAAACCATCGCAAGGCTTACCGCAGAGCTTACCGCAGCCAATGGAGACCACCCTTAAGGCACATATCTAATTCAACAGCACACAACCAATCAAGATTCAGTTCTCATTGAAAAAAGCTCGTAATTTGTTGACAAAATATTCTTGACTCTGGTCTTAACCCCTTCACCCCCACTGGCAACAATTGTTGCCAGCCCCACGTGGGCAAATCTTGTCCATTTGGGCAAATTTGACCAAATTTGACATAGTCATATAAATTTTGTGTTACTATGTATTATAGTGTATTTGGTATCATCATCAAGCATACATCATGGAAATTCAATTTCTAGTATTTTTTTCCATGGCAACTCAAGGGGGATATAATGGTAACCATGGCAACCATGTAACAATTTAGGGCTTATTCTTATCACCTTTCCTGTTTGTATTTAGCTATTTAGAGAAATTTGTCTTCATAAAAACATTAGATTTCAAGGTCTTTCATACCTTGATATTTCTAGAGAAAAAATATAGTTCTACTCGAAAAGCCGTTTCCATGGAAACAGATTTTGATAAAATACATCAATTTTAACTCAAAATTATTTATGAATTGAAACGATTAATTTCCATTAGAATATTCACCCAAATTTGCTGAAACCCTCAATTGTTGCCAGGCATATCAAAATTAGTTGAATGAATCCATTTTATTCTGTGTTTGTCAAAGGTAACCATGGAAACAACTTAGGATATATACCCTAGGTTAATTTCTCTCAGAAAAATAATGATTTTCCAGAAATCTGCTGATATAGGCAAGTGTGGTATCAGAAGAAAGGTCGTAACAAGGAGAATTCAGATATATAATTTATTGTCAAATTGGGGTAGTTTTGTTACCATGGCAACCAAAAATAGAAAATTTCTCTAATTTGTTAATACATGTGTTTTCATTTGGTTGCTATGGTAACAGCCACATATAATGTTGTAAAAACTAACTTCATTTAATAGGGGAGTCATTTAGACTGACTTGAGCAAAACAAAAAATCAAAAGATTCGCATTAAGTAGGAAAATTGTCAAATTGAATACAGGGGTTATCTATTCTCATACCTTCTCTATAATGGTATTCTGGTAAACACTATAGGGTAGGTATTATTGTATGACGTTTCCAAGGTAACCTTTAGGAATCCCCTGATGTGTTTGGTATCAAAATGTTCCTAGTGACATGACCAATCTAGATCCAAGATTATTCAAACCATATACTAAGGCATCTTTGCATGAACCCAAAATTAAACTAATTATTTTAATTAAACAATGCGTTGCCATGGTAACCAATTTTTAGTACATAAACATTTCAAATTTGGGATCTCTATGGGAAGTCCTTCAAGGTGGTATATACATCTTATGGTGAAAGAAAGTGTTGAAATGTAGTTTTTACTCAGATATATGCATATTAATTGTGGGAAATTTACCCCTAAATTCCCCTGGGGAGGCTGGGGTTGAAGGGGTTAAATGTGCCGAAGTCATCTATATTTCTTATCTCAGGGGCTAGATCATTCGGATCATCAGATTTATGACGTGTCTGCAGTTTAACACTAGATTTACCAGCAACATTATATTAGAAAAAAATGTACCAATTTCGATAAAAACTTCAGGACATAGTATTTATCAATAATCACTATATAAATGTCCATATATATATTTCATTGTTAAAGGCCTAATCCACTAAGCCGATTCTCATGCGATTTTGCGCCGCAGAGGACTCTTTTCCACTAGATTCGGTGAGAATCGCATCAGAATCGGCTTGGTGGACAAGGCCCTTTACTGTAGATTCATTCTCTCATTGAATCTAGTCACTTTAGCTCAGTATATTGGGGGTCTCCCCCTCCCTGGGTGTTCCTCGTCTCTTTGTGTCTGTTAGTCTTGGTCAAACGTTCCTGGAAGTCAAACTCTAATCAATCGCTCCCCTTCCCTATTCCTGCACCCAGCAGCGACGATTGCATGCCTCCCCCACCCCCCACCCCCACCCACATTGCATGAGTCATGTTCATCCCTCGTGCGTTTATGTGTGGTGTATAGCCCACTGATGACATAGTATTATTATTATGATGATGCGCTGTGTGCGTGAACAACAAGGGTTTGTGAAGACCATTGCACGCAAATAGATGCTTTTTAGTTACCTTCATCACAGGCAGAAGCAACATGATACACTTCTGCGGCTGAACCCGGAGATCGATGAGGTATCCAGGCGATCCGTTTTTACAGAGGCAATATCACTCATGTCCTTTGACACGAGTCCTTTCTTACCTATACAAGCAAGAGCCTGTTTTCTAAAGCTTTAGAACGGCTGGAATATGAGTGATTTCTCTGTTAATTTACTATACGGGTCAGGGGCCCGTTTCATAACTAATAGCGGAGCGGAGCGGAGACCAAAAATAGCGGAATTCCACTATTCCGTTTCATAACTAATAGCGGAACGGAATTCCGCTATTTTTCCGCTAAGTCTCCGCATTTTTTGCGGAATTCAAAAGTTTCTCCGCAACTTTTTATGTCTTAATTCTACATGAAATAAATACCAAATAAACACTTTTTATCCTTTCTATAGCTCTTCATTACTAGTTATTATATGTTTTAAGGTGAGAAAAAAATATTATTTTAACAATTTTCGACCAGGCTAATTCTTGTCATTGTGAAAAAGGAATGAACGCATTATACATGTACCAAATATCTTAAAGTCATCACACTGAGAATCATATGTATCTTAACAGGACTTAACAGAATAGATAGATTCTCCTTACTGTCACCATGGGCCTACCTGGGGGAGGGGGCCTACGTCGGGGGTGCTAACGTCAGGGGGGGGCCTGCCTACATAGGGGTAAGGTTTCCTGGCCATTTGGTCAAATATTTTCGTCACATATCGTTCATATGATCAGAATATGAAGGCGTTAACAGTACACATTGCTCAATAGACACAAGGAGTTTGAAAGATAGATAGTAACAGAATAATTGAATAAATTGCACCCCGGCGTAGGCATATGCAGATTTTAGCAGAATTCATTTCATTTCAAAAGAATTTGCCTACCATGAAAAATTAAAGGGGCAGCCACACAACTTTGACTTCTTTCTTTCAGGAATATTATTGGCTTTATAGGCATATCATAGTTACCTCAATTATGAGTTAATATTTGTTTAAGATTTTACTACCCCAAAGTAGGCACCCTTCGATTTCAGCAATTGTAGATTTTAGCAATTTTAATGGCAGATTTCATGAACCTCCCAAATCAAGTCTAAAGTCAATATTCCTGAAGATATTATGTAAAACCACGATACCATGCATGGTAACATAAGTGACACTTTTTCATTATACCCCCAGAAATACATATAATTGTCATTCCCTGATGAAGACTATATAGATAATCGAAACATTGGAATCTCTACTAATAAATAATAATCTCTGTATTAAAACACAAATACCAACACAGTTTGGTTGTCGGGTTCTGATGTGTTAACTCATAATTTATTATGTAAACCTCTATGGATGCCAATAAATTTGTATAACATATGCATAGATTGTATCTGCATAGATATATAGTATATACATACATTGTATATGCATACATTTTATAGGCATAGATTGTATATGCATATATGATATATGCATAGATTGTATACATATGCATACATTGTATATGCATATATTGTATATGCATACATATGCATACATTGTATATGCATACATACACAGGCACTTATGTGTTCATATACGTATACATGTATATATACATGTTTATATGTATGTATACATATCTATGTATACAAAATATACGGTATACAGCAGTGTATACACATACATTGTATATACATATGTATACATATACATAGATGCATGTGTATACATAGATTAGGCATGTGTATGCATGTATTGTATATACAAATGTGTACATATACATATATATATACATCTATGTATGTATGCAAGTATACATACATGCATATGTATACATGCATATATACATACACATGTATGTGTGCATGTGTATGAGAGAGGGAGAGAAGAGAGGATGAGGGGAGAGAGTGAAGAGAAAGAGATGAGCGACGGGACAGAAGAGGGGGAGAGTGATGAGAGAGAGAGCAAGAAGTGTGAGGGGGACGAGATGAGATGCTGAGGGAGACGAAAGAGAGAGTGAGGGAGCAGGAAGAAATAAACTGGGTGAAAAGAGAGATCGATTGGACAGAATGGAGGAGGAAACATGAAGAGAGAGAGAGGGGAAGAGGGCGAGAGAAAACGGCGGAAGCAAGGATATAGAGGTAGAAAAGAGCGAGTGAAGGGAAAGAGCGGGGAGAGAGAACAAGGAGGGAGAGAAGAGAGAGGGGAAAGAGAGGGAGAGAGAATGAAAGAGAGAGAGGTGGAGGATATCCATGGAGCAAGGAGAGAGAGGGTATAGAAGAGCGTGAGGGAAGGGAGAAAGAGATAGAAGAGAGGGGCAAAGGAAAGAGAGGGAGATAGACATGATGGTTAGCTAAACATGAAGAAAGGGAAATTTCCCGATTTCATGATAATATGTCATTTATGTAATACAAATCTAATACATTTCACAAAAATACAAAGTGACGAGAGTGTGGTGGTGGTGGGGGAGTGAAACAGGGAGAGAGATGGGACAGAGAGAGAAAGAGGATAGGTGAGAGAATGAGGGGAGGGGCGAGCTAGAAGAAGCCGCACCTAGGTTATCTCAATCTTAAAAAATTGTGAAAATAACAAAATAATATTTCTTTATTCCAAAAAAATTAACTAATTAATATGCAAATGAATTATGATTATTCCTGGTTTATTGATAATACATACTACCTTCAATATAACAATGCATAGGAAACCATTCTGCCATATACTATTTATACATATTAAATATTTCTCCCAAAATTAAAGTAAACTTGTGAAAATCTGGTTAATTAACATAATTGTTTTATTTTTTTGTTAATAAATTTTATTGACAAAGTTTCACATAGTGATAGTTCTCATTCGTCGAAAAGGTGGTTGGTAGTATAATAGTACAATTTAAATCATTAATCCTCATTTTTATTTCCTCTACAACAGTCAACGAACACGTTATGCTATTAGATATTTAAATACAATGATATTGATATAATTAATTTATACACAATTATCAACATACTCCATTCCATCATTTTCTACAACATTTTTGCCAATGCTAAATACATACCCATACGGGTTAATCCACAAAGAATAAAATCATTCATAATTAATGAACCCAAGTAATTGGAGTGTATTATTAGATGCATGTATATTTCGAACCTATAGCACGAGTGCTTCATCTACACTCTATATATAATCTTGTTAGTTCCAAGTTTCTCAGTATGTACTGAAAGCGCCTACCAAATTTTACAGTCACATTATACGGCATCTGTTCTTTAACTCCTTCTTTAACATTGTCCAAGACATACATTTAAATTCCACAGTAAGGCCATTCCAGATATGGGGGCCCAAGTAATTAGGACTTTTACGCAATTTTTCGGTGTTCGGTTGCACTACCACCATGTTTATTCCCTCTGCCTGTCTAGTATGTCTTGGCATTTCTTGTCTATAACTATCTAGGTCCTTCAGATTATACATAAGACCAAATAAAGATATGAGACCTCTTCTTTCTACTGACTGGAATCCATGTATAATAATCCATGTTGCAATAATATGCAAATGAGGTGTAAATATTCATGATACATGAAAAATGATATTGCCATTTTTTTCCCATGCTCGAAACCCCACTGGTACCAGATATCATGAATGTATATCAAATATTTAATAAATAGCAGTTAAATATGTTCTAAAACTCTCATTATGAAGGTTCACTAGTTTTTAACTTTATTTTAAAATAAAAATAATAAATTTCTTGCCAAGCATCGTCATCCTAAATAATACATTATTATATCCATATATAACATCTCCTTTATCTAGTATAAACTATTATATATAAAGCAGTCATTGAGAATATAACCAACGATTTATGTGCGAAAATACCAATACAATTACGTGTTGAACATATAACGGAGCATAGTGAGACATAGCGGAAACCTTAGCGGCACATAACGGAGCATAACGAACGGCAACGGACGGTAACGGACCATAACGGATGGTAGCGAACCTTAGCGGAGAAAATAATAACGGAGTGGCTTATGAAACGGGTTAGCGGAAATCTCCCAAATTATCCGCTAAAAAATGTTCCGCTATGCTCCGCTATGGTCCGCTCCGCTATTAGTTATGAAATGGGCCCCAGATCTTCAGAAAAATGTACAATTTGCAGCTCTACACATTTAGTAAGTTTTGCTAAATTAGACTGAAAAATGGGCAATACTTGGTATAACTGAACACATTTGATATTACATTTATTCAAGCAATCTGTTGGGATATGTTGAACCAAATTGTCACCATTATTCTTGTCTCAAATTTGAGTTATCTGCGATGATTGGAGAAGGCGAATTGTGCACTTTCCGGCAATTTCACCCATACCAAAGGCTGCAAAGGTTATTGGCACTGCAGAGGCCACTGCATGGAAATGCATCAATGAGACAGGAGCATTGTGCTACAGTGCACCGTAGCTTAATCTTCCATCAAATCACATTTTGTTGGACAATCCATTGGTATTCATAAGAATGGGTTGTACCAACCATTCCGAGTTATGTGGGATTGGTGAATAATAATACCTTTTACTGAAATGAAATATATGTCGACTGAATGATATCCTGCAGACAATGAGGATTGCCCTCTGATATGTCACAACAAGGATGTTGAGAAATAATCTCTTAAGATGATGTCAAACCGATTCACTTATTTGAATGACAAATGTGATGTGTTCCAGTAAAATAAGTCACAAGTGGCAAAATTGATATTTTTAGAATTGTAGAAATGGGACAGTAACAATTTATTTTTTTGCTAAAATACAAACAAATCACCACGCAGTTAACATAGATACAGGCCATTTTGACAATGTTTGCCCCCGTTTCGGCATTTGTGATGTGTTCCAAGAAAATGAGTCACAAGTCGCAAAATAGATATGTTTCAAAGTGTTTTTTCCACAAGATCTCTTTATTGAGGTGTTCCGATTTTTAAAGGGTTTAGCACTTATAGTCATATGAATCCATCTAACAAATTTCGGGACATTGTATTAGATAGTATATGGGTCAGTTTTTTAGAAAATGTACAATTGGCGGCTGTACACCTTTACTAAATTCTGTTAAATTAGGCTGCAATTTGGCAAATACTTGGTAAATTCGAGTATATTTGGCATTGCATTGATTCTAGCAATCTGTTTGGCTAGGTTAAACTCTATTTTGAACTTTATTTTCGTCTGAAATCTGGGTTATATCTGAAAATTTGGGAAGGCGAATTGTACATTTTCAGAAAATCTTACCCATATGTTGTCTTCTTATTTAACAGTTTGTCCTTTCCCTTTCAGAATGTTCAGCACTCAGAATATAAACACATGCATGCAGGATAATTCAATCAACGTATGAACCAGAGAAAGACAGGCAGGAGGAGCAGGGGGAGGAAGGGGAGAAGCAGCAGGGTCAGACTTTCAGAAAATGTACAATTGTCAGCTCTATACATTAGTAAATTGAGCTAACTTACACTAAAAAATGTTAAATGTTCGCTATATCTGAGAAGATTTGATATTGTGTTGTTTTAAAGAATCTTTTCGGTTATGTTAAACTCTCTTTGAAGCTCAGTTTTGTGGTAGATTTGGGTTATTGGAGAGGATTGGTGAAGGTCAATTGTACATTTTCAGAAAATCTGACCAATATAGTGTTCATGAAGAATACAGGGTATATCTGAGTATATTTGGTGTCGCATTGATTTAAAGTATCAGTTCTGTTATGTTAAACTGCATTTTGAAGCTAATTTTCGTCTTAAATGTGGGTTATTGGAGAGGATTAGTGAAGGCGAATTGTACATTTTCGGATGACTTGATCCAGGAGGAGGAGCGGGAGGAGCAGGAGGAGTAGGAGGAGGGTGAAGATGAAGTTGAAGCAATGGTAATCAACTCATATTACACATCAAGCAGATCGGGTGAACGTCATGTCGATCTCAGCCTGGTATCAGGAGATCTCTCTCATAGAAAATGCCAATTGTATCATTGTCTTCTGATTGGCATCAAGTGTTCGCGGCCCATGTAGAACTAGAGCGGGAAGGATGAGGTGGGGTAGGGGGAGGGGAGTTGGGGGAGAGGGAGGAGGGAGGGGGAGCGGTGGAGCGGGAAGGATGAGGTGGAAGGGAAGGGGAGGGAGGAGGGGGAGGAAGGGGAGGAGGGAGGGGGAGGGGGAGGGAGGAGGGGGAGGAGGGAAAGGAGGAGGGAGGGGGAGGAGGGAGGGGAGGAGGGAGGAGGGGGAGAAGGGAGGGGGAGAAGGGAGGGGAGGAGGGGGAGAAGGGAAGGGGAGGAGGGAAGGGGAGGAGGGAAGGGGAGGAGGGAAGGGGAGGAGGGAGGGGGAGGAGGAAGGGGAGGAGGAAGGGAAGGAGGGGGAGGAGGGAAGGGGAGGGGAGGCGGAGGGAGGAGGGGGAGGAGGGAAGGGGAGGAGGGAGGGGGAGGGAGGAGGAGGGAGGGGGAGGGAGGGAAGAATGTGGGATTAGAAATGTAAAATTGGGGAGAGAAAGATGGGATGGAAATGGGAGAGGGAGGGGAGAATTTGAGATTAGAAAAGTTAAATTAGAGAGAGAGAGAAGGATGGGGAAAGCTGGATGGTAAAAAAGGAAGGTATCATGTTTCATTAACACCTGTGTGAAAGTAGAAAAAGAAGGTGTTTGAAAGAGGTCAGGAGGCCCCGAAAATGGGTTAACGAAATCGGGAAGCGTTGAGGTTGTTCTTTTTAGCTTTGATGTTTGAACTTGATTTGATCGTAGAAATCATTATTTGGTCAGGAAATATAGATCTGGATTCTTTTTCATAAAAAAAGAGACGTAGGGACATAAGCAAATGAACGTTGCCCAATATCCATATTAAAGGTGGTCTCCAATGGCTGCGGTAAGCTCTGCGGTAAGCCTTGCGATGGTGTTGCGATGGTCCTGTAGGTGGAGAGGAATGACGAGGTTATATGGAAATTAATGCAGTTTAGTCCGGGAGCCAGAGGGTTGAACCTCGCATTGTCGGATAAAGTTTTTTTTTCCGCTGTTTCATGTAGCCTAGGGGTAGGTAATCACAAATCAGGGGGGTGACCATTCCCACCTTTCAAGGTCAGAATCCAACATGGCTGCTGCCATGAAACTAGAATGTCATAGCTCAGCTCCAATTAACCACACATACTTCTGTAACACCAGTTTTAATGAGTTTTCAGGAGTGAGGAAACTATTTCTAAAGTCATTTCTCTCTTTTGAGGTGATTTTCTAGGTCAAAATCCAATATGGCTGCCATTGAGGGGCAAGAATGTAATATCTCAGCTGCTATTTGCACTATAACTGTGTTAGTGAGGTAGCTTGAAGCCAGATTTGAGATAGATAAGGATAGATCAAAGGGCCAAATTTACCCCACATGCTGGCCATGTACTTTATGATTTCTATATGAACCACTCTTGTATATTATGGTTGCCATCTTGGATTTTCAAGGTCACCATTATGTAAAAGCCTATATCTACCAATATCTCAGCTTCTAAGCCACCCAGGGTCACTATCTTGGTGTCTAAACATACATTGTCTTGGTCAAGGAATACAACTTTATCATTTAAAAAAAGACCAGATTGGCTTTAACAACTGTATTTGACAGTATATTTTCATCAGGCCCTTTTGGCCGTTTAAGCTTTCCTCACTTCTCAAAATTGGCAACAGGAGACTTTAGTGCACTTGCAACATGCCCACATTGTACCACATTCTCTTTCACTTTTTGACACACCTACTGCAGTTCACTGTAGGCCCCACTGTCCACAGATAACATGGCCCACATGAATACATAGTTCTTGCCCATTTTCTACAAGAGAGCAGCTACAATAATAATGATCAGACATAGAATGAATGTGCTGCATTGGGCTACATACTTTTTTCACCTTACAGTTGTTCTTTTATTGTACATTTCTTGTCTGACATACCTATGAAAGACATTTATATATATCATACCTGACATTTTAAATGGCTATGTGAGCTGTGTTATACTTTCTTTATTATAGTAGTGATAACCAAACAGTAACATTTATTAATTCATTCCTAAGTAATATCACCAATACTAATAATAAGTTCACATCCCTGGAGAAGAAAGATTCATATCCATGTCGGGTGGACTGTACATAATACCAGTGAGATAAGATTACAGAGACTACTTGGAGGGATTTCAATGGAATAATGCACTTGCAAAATCAGCCATTGCATAATCAGCCACTTGTGACTCTTGTTAAAAACCATGTAATGTGGCTGTTTTGGCTCTTGCAAAGCTCTGGCTGGTCCCCTCCCCTTCTCCAAAACGGTACTTATCAATGGAACCATGGAGGCAGGAAATGGTGTAATAGAGTCCAATATTCAAGTGTTGGGATGCTGTTCACAACATGGAACACTTATGCCTTATCTTCATCACATTGCACATTAGAAGACATGATGGTACTGGCTCTATGATCATGTTGTTCTAGAACACCCCAGCTGACATTTTGCATGACCCAACCAAGAAAGATGAACTTTTTGCCACTGTGGATTGGACAATGTAATCGAAATCTCATGGTGGATCTCAATACACATCTGAGACATGGAGAGATTACCAACCTCCATCCATTCTCAAAGAGTCTGACTAGCACAGTCACTGGGATTTTCACAAATCTGCCAATAAATTCTTGAATATACCAATTTATAAAGCCCATACACAATATAATGAAATGGTCAAGTGGTCTTGGGGTATATAGTCAGTTTGACTGGGAATCCTTCCGCTTTCAGAATCCCTTGCCTCTGCCCTATTAGATGGTGAAAAATTGTACTTCAGAAAGACATCTAATCTGCTGAACATTCACACCAAGGGTACCATCCTTAATGTGATGTTTCTTGATGGAGTTGATGTGCTGCACTTGTTTCCTATTGATAACACTATAATATTTCTTAAGCATGATGGTCAGGTTTTTAAAACAACTAGAGAACTCAAAAAAGGTGTTGAACTTAGTAAGATAAGGGTCTTTGAGAAAAGTGATAAGAACAGCCAATCCTGCTGACTTTGTGCATGACCCAACCAACAATCTGGAGTCACAAATCTTTTATTGAGGAACTGATCAATGCATGGCACAATGTGATCATGAGTAAGCTGGTAATGACCTTTGTACAGGCAAGAACTTTAGAAATCATCACATCAATGCTAGATCTACAATTACTTGCCTGGGGTTTCAAGTCTACATTCTTTGGTAAAGGCAAGTAGTGGTGCTTCTAAATGGAGGTTGGTGCTCAATATTTCCAACTTCTGGAATGGAACACTTCATCTAGTCAAGACGGTTTGGGCTGGTCTATAAATGAGGACAGTCAGTACTGCACTGAACTCTACTGTTTGTCATTTTGAGAAGTGAGGCAACGTTAAATAGCATGTGCCTCAGGAGAATATATTGTCAAATACAAATTGTGTGTTACTAAAACCAATCTCGCCCTTTTCTAAATGGTATAGTTGTATTCCTTGACCCAGAAAATGTATGTTTAGACACCAAGATGGTGATCCTGAGTAGTTTAGAAGCTGAGATATTGGTAGATATAGGCTTTTACATAATGGTGACCTTGAAAATCCAAGATGGCCACCATAATATACAAGAGTGGTTCATATAGAAATCATAATGTCAATGGACAGCATGTGGGGTAAATTTGGCCCTTTGATCCATCCACATCTATCTCAAATCTGGCCTCAAGCTACCTCACTAACACAGTTATAGTGCAAATAGCAGCGCAGATATTACATTCTTGCCCCTCAATGGCAGCCATATTGGATTTTGACCTAGAAAATCACCTCAAAAGAGAGAAATGACTTTAGAAATGGTTTCCTCACTCCTGAAAACACATTAAAACTGGTGTTACAGAAGTATGTGTGGTTAATTGGAGCTGAGCTATGACATTCTAGTTTCATGGCAGCAGCCATGTTGGATTCTGACCTTGAAATGACCTTGAAACACAATACAGTTCACAGAAATGAATTTCTCATACTTAAAAACATCTGAAAAGTGGTATCACACTTGAAAATCCAGCCAGTAGAAGCCAAACTATGGTGCATTTGATGTTTGGTGGCAGCCATTTTGAATTTTGCAGCTACCGGCCACCAGGGTTCTCCCCCAACTTGTAGTTAGTGATTTTTAAAAACCTTATGACCTGTTCTAACAGCATACCAAATTTCAAAAAGGTGCACAAAGTGCACTATTCAGATCAGAATAAATGAATGCTATGAATCCTACAAAATCCTGTATTTAGGGTATATTGGCATGACCGGGATAAAGGGGTTAATATCTAAAATTGCTCAATAGGTGGGAACGGTCACCCCCCTGATTTGTGATTACCTACCCCTAGGCTACATGAAACAGCAAATAAACAACTTTATCCGACAATGCGAGGTTCAGCCCAAAAATGGCCTTTGGCTCCCGGACTAGTTTCAGTGTTAGTGCAGACCGCGCCACTCCTCACCATCGCAAGGCTTACCACAGAGCTTACCACAGAGCTTACCGCAGCCAGTGGAGACCACCCCTAAGACTTGACCTTCTGCTGCTCATATTGGTCGGTTTCCCTATCCACAGCCAGCCTATAGAGGCAATTCCTTGACTATGAGGTTAATATGTTAAAAGTTACCCACGTTACTAAGTTTGTATTTTCCTCCTCCTCAAGATCCTATCCTGTGCCAACTCGTACCAGGAATTTGCGACATGGCATTTCTAAAATTACAACATTCTATAATAATTATGAAAGCAATTGCACTTATAAGCCATGAGCGCTAAAATTTTCCAAAAAAGGTAATAAAACGAAAAATAATCTGCATCAAGACTGAATGGTTTTTGTTATAACTATCTGGTAGTTTTTGGGAAGAAAATGGGAAATAAATAACCCTTAAACGAACTAAGGTGAATGACATTTTCAGAAGATGCGAATGTTAAGTACGGATATAAAAAGCTGAAAGCATCCTACTATGGTAAAAGGGTAGAGCCTGTGACATAGGACCTTAAAGGTTAACAAATCTACCGCTAGGTCGAAACACGGTGAGTGCTGCATCTCTTTAAACTATTGTTATCTTAAAGTGTCAGCACTTGAGGCCAAATCTTCTAAAACACTAAAACAAGATCACCTCCTCCACCCTACTCATACCCGTTCTTTATGTCTCACCTGTTTTGTTTCACCTGTTTTTTTGGGGTTTTTTTTCAAACCTGGGTTGTTGGCTTTTTCAAATCTCGCTTCATAACTAATGTTGTTTGGTAAAAGGTAAGCTTTTGCACAACTTTTGCAAAAGCGGCTTTTTTTACTGTACACACTTATTCTCAAACAGAAAACACATTTACAAAGGCAATCCCTCCAACAGTAAACCACACCTCCTTTTACTTACTGGTAGAAGTATGGGACTAATGGTACAGTGCAAAATCTATAAGAAAAACCCATTCCATGTTCAGAATTGGATAGACACAATGCTGCAATGTCAATATCCATGTGTTATACATTTATTTCCATAACACAAGCCTCCATCTTTCCCATCATGTATTTGGTTTTGATAGATTATCTATACAAGCTGTGATATTGGTGAAACCACTCTTGTAGTTTTCAATACAAATTTTGCCAAATATCTGTATGACAGATTTGAACAGAAGGCATCCCATGATGCACTGTGACAGACATGCGCAGTGGCACATGCAAGTCCCCTATTCTCACTTGACTTTGCATTACTCCCCCTCCTTCCCTTTACCCCGTACCATCCCGTGAGCTCTCTGTCCATGTATATGGATCAGATTTTCAGAAAATGTACAATTCAGCTTCACCAATCCTCTCAAATAACCGTAATTTCAGACGAAAAAAAAAATTAAAAGACATATCAACCTAACCAAACAGATTGCTAGAATCAATGCAATGCCGAATAAACTCAAATTTACCTAGTATTGGCCAAATTGCAACCTACTTTAGCAGAATTTACTAAATGTGTACAGCTGCCAATTGTACATTTTCTGACAATCTGACCCATATCTCCAATTTTGTCCATGTATGCCCCTTCTCTCTGTATCTTCCCCCAAACTTTGACCTCTCTGTCTATGCCTCTCTTGAAGCCTCTGCCTCTTTCGTTCTCACCTTACTTTTCGCTCTTTCTGTTCATCTCTCCTGTATCCCTCTCTCTTCAATCGCGTACCCTTCAAATATTTCTCTTTCTATGTTATGCAGGCAACACAAGAAGACACCAGGGTAGGGTATAAAGCGTTTTTTCCTTTTTCATATATTTGAAATTTAAATGTGTTAGGCCTTGAATGAAATACAAAATTAAAAAAATATTTGTCTCTTTTCCGTTTGTTTCCTTCTTTGACTCCTTCTCTCTCCATCTGTCCTTTTCTGATCCATTCCCCAAACCTCTTTCCCCCTGTCTCCTCTCTCTTTCGTTACGATCTCTCCCAAACTATCTTTCATTCTCCTGTGTCAGTCTCTCTCTTTCTCCTACCATTTCCCAAACTTCTTTCCCCCTGTCTCCTCTCTCTCTCGTTACGATCTCTCCCAACTATCTTTCATTCTTCTGTGTGAGTCTCTCTCTTTCTCCCACCGTTTCCCAAACCTCTGTCCCCCTGTCTCCTCTCTCTCTCGTTACGATCTCTCCCAATCTATCTTTCATTCTCCTGTGTCCCTTTCTTTCTCCTACCACCCCCTAAGCCTCTTTCCCCTGTCTCCTCCTCTCTCTCGTTACGATGTCTCCCAAACTATCTCTCATTCTCCAGTGTCCCTTTCTCTCTTTCTCCCACCACGTACCTCTGCCACTCTCACACTCAGCCTCTCCCAGTCACCCGACTCCCTCTCCGTGCTGCAAAGCGTTCGTCACCAGACAATGACTGCTTTTCATGACTGGGTCCATTTGTTGGCGATGATTCTCGTGCCACCAACCCTCCTACCACCCACTCATTGAGACAAACCCCTTCCGACCAACATGCACACACACTCACACACAGTATCTTCTTCATCTCCCGCCAAATGCACTCATTGCCCCCTCTACCGGAAGATGTAAGATCTAAGAGCGAGGCGACCATGACCCGCAATGCTTTACCGGGTCTTGGTCTGTCCTCAATGGGGGGGAAGGGGGTTGGGGCGGGGTTGGGGGCCGGGGGGGATAGGGAGGGATGTGACATGCAAGGAGGAACGGTCACGATGCAACAGTCTAGGTGCATTTTCAGATGGCTATAGGGGATTTGCATGTGCCACTGCGCATGTCTGTTACAGTGCATCGTGGGATGGATTCTGTTGAAATATGACATACAAATATTTGGCAGGAATTTTATCAAAAAATTGCAAGAAAGTTTTCACCAATATCATATATCAATATCTTTTATCAATTATCTATGAAAACCAAATGCATGACGGGACCGATGGAGATGTGTACCATGGAAACACGTATTATATGGGTCAGATTTTCAGAAAATGTACAATTGGCAGCTGTACACATTTAGTAAATCCTGCTAAATTAGACTGAAATATGGTCAAAACTAGGTATATCTGAGTATATTTGATATTGCCTTGATTCAAACAAAATGTTTGGTTGTGTTAAACTGAATTTTGAACATCATTATTGTCTTAAATTTGTGTTATTTGAAAGGATTACAAAAGACAATTTGTACATTTTCTGAAAATCTGACCCATATATAAAACACATGGGTATTGTCATTAAACCATTGATAAATGGTCACGTTGACTTTGAAATGTTCGGCATGAGTGAATAACGTGCCCCGAGTTAGCTACGGTAACATCAACAAAAAAACTAGATTAACCATGGATTAACGATCACTACTATACATAACTAGTACTATGAACAGTCATAGAACACCTGTGTGATACCTCAGATACAGGTTGGTTCTCATCGAAGCCATACAACAAGAATATACTCGAACTATTTAAGCATCTCAAAACGCCGCCATTTTCCAGCATCCGGATTAAGATCATCCTTGGATTATCGCTCAAACACCCCCTGGATTATCGCCCAAACACCGGAGAACTGGAAACACGACCAGTACTCACCCATATTCATCAAATAACTGCTCAATGAACACTCATCTGAATCACAAAATACTACTCGGATACCATATAAGGATACGAACATACGTTGACTAATCTGTCTAACAATTTGGTCAAAAATATATATACCAATTATAAATCATGTATGGATGTTCTAACATCGAGTCCCATGCCGGGCCACAAGCAAGCTAGAGCCGACAACACCCCACCAACATCTCCCATCGCTGACAGAACTTCATTCGACGGAACTTCATTCGGCGATACCGTCTATCTCACTGCGATTGAGGAAATAAACTCACCTAAGGTACTTATTTCCAACTCAAACATGGCTGATAACCAAAATCAGTACCAAATGATTGCCCCTGTTGGCTATGTACAGCGGCAGCAATATGTTCAGCCCCAAGTTCAACAACAATATTCACAGGGCGTACAACAACAACAACAAATGAACACTCACCTGCAACCAGTGCCCACAATGATGCTCGCTCCATATACCCAGAGTCCTGCTGCTTGCCCTGAGAGTTCGCAAATAACTGAGAAATCCCCTCTGTACACAATGATGCAGGAGCAAATGAAACTGCAGACAGATATTCTGCAAACAATGTCCTCCAATTTGGCATCAAACACAGCCGCCATCACTTCCTCCTTGTCCGCGTACAGAGATGAAAACGTGCGCATGCGCAATGACTTTTCTACCCATGCACAACAAGTCACTTCGGCACTCGGTACGCTTGAGGCCAAAGTTGACAGAGTCAACTCGAACAATAATACTTTTCTGAACAATTTGAAACCGGAATTAAATGACTGTATTAGTCAAAGCCTTTATGAGGCCAGGACTGAAATCGCACAGAAGCAAAAAGAAATATCGCATCAACAGCAACAACTTCAACTTTGCATTGATGACATTCGTAACATATCGTCGTCCAGACCCCCTATAGCAACTGGAAAGCCTAATCCGACTACGAACAACTATCAACAAGCTCTCACTAAGCCCCCCAAGCAAAACAATTTGCCTATCCATGCTCGACAGGAGAGAGCTGGCCAAGGTAAAAATGGTAAAAATGTACAAGCAAAACCAAAACGCGATTACAACACTAAGGTTGTAATTCTTGAAGATCACACAGAACTTACTGATGAAACAATAGCAGACGAAGCTTTGAAATTACTACAAATGGCCGACAAAGATTTTACTGCTGAAGATATACAAGAAGTGTATAGAATAGGTCTACCAGAAGAGGGCAAAAACAGACCTATCCTCCTCTGCCTTGAGGATTCAGACAACAGAAAATTTCTGATCGATAACATCAGGAAGATAAATAACACTCACGACGATTACTCAAGAATATGGATTAACGACTCTGGACTTCAGATCTTCCCCCATCAAAAAGCAATATTACAAAACTGCCTTGCCTTGCTTAAAAAGAACAACCATATGGCTGAAATCTACTACAATCATATTTTGTTCGACAACCGTTCCTACTCTATTGAAGATTTATTTGCCTTACCTGAGGGGTGCACTCCTGTAGATGCGTCGACCATTTCCATAGATCAAGGTAAATCTATCGGCTACTATGGCGAACACTCCTACATGTCTAATTTCTTTCTATGTGAAGTTGAACATAAGGACACAACATTCAAATCGGTCGAACATGCCTACCAGTACCTGAAGGCAGAGAGCGCGGGAGCGACCGAAGGCGCTTGTGACCGTATCAAAGAATCAACATCGGCATACGAGGCAAAATACCTTGCAAAAAACCTTGTCCCGTCCAAAATATTCCAGGATAAGGAAGAAAATCTCCTCACTGAATTAATTAACAAGAAGTTCGATCAAAATGTGAATCTAAGTGAGAAACTGAAAGCAGAAAAGTACGACAAATTCTACGAGGTAACTCGCAGCCGGAAATGGGGAGCCGGCTACAGATTCCCAGACTTGTCAACTGAACCGCATCATATATCTTCTCGCCGATTCCAGGGTAAAAACATTCAGGGTAACACGATCACGAAAATACACAAACGCCTAAACCAACCTGAGTAATTATATACCACTCTGAAGACTAAAAGCCATCGCCTAAGTATTTTCACCATATTACCAGAACTGTTTACTAAAAGACCGACTTTGACAAGTATTCCCCTTTATCGCTCACGCTTATAGCGAGAGCGTAACCTCATGCTTGTTGTTGTCAAACATTAGACTTTAAAGATGAACAGTGCTACTTTGGCTCAAAATATATCACAGTGCACACCGCAAATCGTACTATAACTTCATTGTTACGACTGCTTGTCCGACTGCATGTATAAGCCAATGTACCGTAATGTACTACTACTTGTTTGGTCCACAAATGGACTCACTGTACTCAAACTCATTTGTTTAACCTATGTACCCATACGCATCTGTTTAACGACCGTCACCATAACTCAATGTATAACCACTCGTTCGGTCCACATACGGACTATTATGAATTATAATCTTATTACATATATATCTTTGAGATGTAATCAGAAATGTTGTAAATATTCATGTAAATATGTTACCAGAACCTTTAATTAGTGCTCTCTGTACTTAGAAAGCCTGATGTTACCGTAGCCTACATCACATCACATTCTATCACTTTTTACCATGACACAGGAAATCATGGAATCGTTTACGCACTTTAAAAGCAGTAAAGGCTTTAGCCTAATAGGCTGGAATATACGAAGTCTTAACAAAAATTTCAACAATGTACAACACTCCTTAATTGAGTCCGATAATAATTTGAATGTCATCTGTTTGACAGAAACATGGCTTAATCAAGGCATAACAGACCATACACTACACGTTGATGGGTACAAGCTCTTCCGCAACGACAGGCAAGGTAAGAAACGAGGAGGTGGCCTGGCAATCTATGTCAGAGACGACCACCAAATCGATTCAGACTCATTTGCCTGTCATTCGGTATCAAATGAATTCTTAGAAACCCAGATTATATTGGTAAAAAGAACCAAAAGTAAACCGTGTCTGATTGCAAATGTATACAGACCCCCAGGGTCCCCTGTAGACAAGGGTTTAAAACAACTTGAAACACTGTTAATGAATCTTGACTACTCAAATGAAGTCATAATTACAGGTGACCTAAATATTGACCTAAGTGAAGTAAAATCGACTGGCAATAAGGTGTTAGAGCTGCAGTCGATTTTCGAAAAACATGGCCTAACTCAATATATTTCCCAACCAACCAGGAAAACATTATCATCCTCTTCACTTTTGGACCATATCTATTCTAATTCAAAAATTGTCTGCTCAGCGGGAACTGTTGAAAACTCCTCATCAGATCACTACCCTACTTATATTACCCTTAAGAAGAGTAGAAATAAATATAAGACTGGTACATTCGATGCAAGAAACACTAGACATCATGACCAGAAGATCTTAAACGAAATTTTATTGGATCAAGACTGGGTGAACTTTTTCGGTAGCCAAGATCCTAACACCTGTTGGAAAATAATGTTGGGCTATATTTTAAAATTTGTTGATAGAATGTGCCCAATGCAGAGATTTCACAGGGTAAGGAGAAAACAGAAATGGATGACCCCTGATATTACAACCCTAATGAATAATAGAGACAAAACCTTCGCAAAAGCCATTCGAACCAATGACAAAGACCTACTCATTGAGGCAAAAGTATTACGAAACAAAGTCAGCTATCTCTGTAAAAAGAAAAAAGCGACCTATCTGAAAGAAAGACTTCATATCGATAGAGCTAACCCAAGAGCTGTTTGGAAAACCATTAGGTCTGTAATAAACCCGGAAAAAACAAAATCAAATGAGACAATTCAGATAGTCAACACAGATAACATGAATGCAGATAAATCGGAAATTCCAAATTTATTCAATGAATTCTTTTTAGATGTAGGCCCTTCGTTGGCATCAAAAATTCCTGAGCCTGTAATAAAGGATCCACAGGACACACAAGGTGACAAAACTTACACAGACTTTAGCTTTAAGCCTGTCACACCTAAAGACGTCATGAAAATTATCTTAAAAATAGACCCCCACAAGAGTTCAGGAGTTGAGAATATTCCTGGAAACATACTGAAAGGTTGCTTCCAAGCTCTTATCCTCCAAACAACTTTTCTCCTTAACCTATCATTATCAACTAGCATCGTGCCGGATGCTTTCAAGGCTGCTGTGGTGACCCCCCTCCATAAAAACGGACCAAAAAATAATACCAATAATTATAGGCCAATATCAGGCATCACAATGCCGGCAAAACTCCTTGAGAAAGTGGTACAAATTCAACTTTCAACATTTATGGAAGAAAACAAAATTTATTATGGAAAACAATACGGTTTTCGACAAGGGCATTCTGTGGACCAAGCCCATATAGACTTGCTTACTCCAATTTATGAAAATATTAATGAGGGGAGGGCCACCACAGCGGTCTTTCTGGATTTCAAAAAAGCTTTTGATACGGTAAAACATGACATTCTCCTTCAAAAACTGCAAAAAATTGGAATTCGTGATCACGAAAATTCTTGGTTTAAAGACTATTTGACAAATAGGACACAAAGTGTAAAAGTCAATGGCTCACAATCTACTCAGGGCAAGATTACTTTCGGTGTACCTCAGGGAACAATTTTAGGACCGATCCTATTCACAATATACATAAATGATATGCACCAAGTTGTCCGAAATTCTACAATCCAGCATTATGCCGATGACACGGTAATATTTGCTAGTGACAAAGATGAAAGAAAAATCTCTCAACATTTACAAGAAGATCTTAACTTGATAGACACTTGGTGCAGATCAAACAAAATCTCTATGAACATCTCGAAAACTAAATATATTAAATTCAATAATAAAAGAAAAAAATCAGTAATTAAAACTGACCATCAAAATCTTGTCCTGGGTAATGAAGCCATACTAGAAACCGATGAATACAACTATCTGGGTCTAAAAATCGACCAGAAATTATCATTTAAAAGTCAAATAATAAAAACAGTCAACAATGTCAAATGGAAGGTAAAACTCCTGGGTAATGCCAGACAGATGTTGACAAAAAAGGTAAAAGTTGACATCATTAAAACTCTTATAATCCCACTCATAGACAGGGGAGACATATTCTATTCGAGTTCTAACAAATATCAGATAGATAGACTGCAGTCCTTATTAAATGCAGCTGTACGTGCAGCCCTCAACCTCAGAAAGAGGGAGAATGTAGAAGCAGAACTGTTTAAATTGGGTATTTTTCCAAACATACTGAGAAGGGAGATCCATGTTTTAGAATGTGCACATCATCTCGCCTCAAACAAAGTAAACCTAGATCTTAGAAAACTTCAAACCAGAAGCCATGCTGAAAAACGGAAAAATTTAATAATAAAACATCCGAATTCAGCCCTTTATCAAAACAGCTTCCTTTACAAAGCAAGAAAAGCATGGAATGAACTAAAAACAAACATGCAGAACCTGGATGTTCGAAAGGAATTCAGAAAGGAACTCCAATCAGCAATCAGAGCTCGTGTGCAGGTTGACTAAAAACATGGATCTCAAAAGATGAATAATAATGTCATTAAGTATTACTAACTGTGGGTGATGTCACCCGATAAATTCCCAACCTCTTGTATTTTGTATTTTGTATTTCATTGACTTACATGCTCTGGTTTGGGCAATAATGTCAAGCATTAATTATTATCTGTGGGTGACGTCACTATCCCCATAAACTGCTATACTTCTACTTGTAAGAAATTTATCTGTTGATAAATTCAAAACCTCCTGTTTTTTTTGTATTTTATTGACTTACATGCTCTAGTATGGGCGATAATGTACTATATCATAAACCTGTAATTTCCACATTAATTTAACACTGTTCTGTGTACCACTCGATATATGTTAAAGCCCTCGGTCCCACCCACTATCATTGGAAATAGGGTGTAATTGGACGAAACAAATGTAAAAATCCATACTGTACTGAATGGATTTATAACTACTCATAAGCCAAGTGTCACTTATACCATGTGAACTTCATGCTGTATTGTATGACAGTGCTATTGAATTAATACTCATGTAACTAAGTCACTTATAACCTCATGTAGTTTATCTAGACAATGTCACGTAGCTCCTCCTCTAGCTTTATTCTAAATTCATGGTAACTGCCGGAAGAATATGAACTCTTGCAGTTCATAAATGGTATGTCGACCAATTTGTCTCTCTCATAAAAAAAAACCCCACAACTACTACTGTACTTGTACTCATTTTAAGACAAATAAAAAACCACTTATCTTATCTTATCTTATCTTAAATAATCCAT